>JARQOC010000001.1:63979479-64097667 GCA_033576535.1 Allobates femoralis
TTCAATTAAAGGTTATTCTATAGCGAGCGCAGGGGCACAGATAAGGCAGGTAGTTATGGATCAAGAATCCTCTTTATTCACCACAACATGTTTCCACGAAGGCTTATCGTCTTCCTCAGGTGGACCGCAGACACCACGTGACTGACAGGCGGCTGACACCTGGACGGCTCCTCCGGCCCAGGTGGCCTTGAGAATACACTGGGGTTGTGCGGAGGCGGCACAACCCGAAAAGGTGAGAACCCCCCTGTCACAACCTTCCCTTCCCCTTCAATGTGCATGTGGGTTCTCCCTATGGGAGCGCTTTTCTCTCTCTTTTTGTAGCCAATGTGAGTGACCCGTAGGTGAGGGTCTGAGGAAGGGGAGTAGGTGTGGGGAGCGGAGCCAGTGCCAGCTAGCCCCAGCACCGAGGGCAGGACAAACACCGGAGTCCGAGGTTGCAAAGAACTTTATGCCCTGCAACAACAACACCAGAGGGCGGGTTATTCCAAGTTGCTCACCCACCAAAAGGCCCGGAGACATAGCAGCACCAAAGAGCGAAGGGAGACGCAGTGAGAAGAGATTAACGTAAAAATGGCTCAGGCCGCCTTTCATACAAGCCAGGACAGAAGGAAAGAGGAGAGGGTCGCAGCATAGCTTCAAGCAGCCATGGCCCACCGAGAGCAGCGCAGTAGGGAGGCCTACTCACCAGTTGTGGAGAACCTCAATTTGCTTCCAGGTTCCGGACCCCTAACACTGCTTGTGGACAGTGCCCTGGACAAACCTGCTACTTTCTTCCGTAAAGGTAAAGGAGACTGTAACCACCGTGTCTGTCAGTTATTCCATACACTAAGTCCTGCACCCCCAACAAACCTATTACCTCTATAGACTATTCAGTTGCTCTGGCGACCCGCTCTTCCTGTGGAGAGCCAAACCATCACAGCTGCTACCTCCATCATCCCCAGAGGTCCCGACTCCAGCAGTGGCTATACCGCCCGCCTTCCATGGGTGGCGTCATAACTCTTATGTTATTCTTATTTTTCTTTTCATCCCTTTTTCAAACTTCCCCTTTTTTAGTGATCACCGACAAGGGGATCACGGACTGGGTCACACCACTGTGACATCCCACAATCCCGATGACATCGGGAGGGCTCCACGATCCCCACTGGGGCGAGTCAGCTTTCTGGTGTCACGACCAGGATCTACCGACCTGGTATTGCCGGGTCTTGTGTGACTTTCAGACTGTAACAAAAAGACTGTATTTTTTGGGCCTGAGTAATGGCGGCCCTTAGAGACTGAAAACATGTGCTGGCAGAGGAGCGTGTCACAGTCCCTCATCGTGGGCGAGGCCAGCACGAAGCGTGAAAAATGGCCTACGCCCCTTCCATCCTCCAAGAGTCGTGAGGACAAACCCATGAACTGTATTATCCCGCCCGAGGGTGTGACCGCCGACAAAGAGAATCGGACACACCCAAAATGAGGAGGCAAAAAGAGACTTGGATGCAAGCTGCAAGGAAAGTAGCGGGAGGTTGAGGATCCTGGTGACAACCGACATGGTGGAGTTAGGCCTGTACGGTGCGGAGCGCGGGGTGGAAGCAACGAATTCCCCGGTTCCCCAGAGGAGAGCCAGATGCCAGAGTTGGATCTCACCTTCTTGGCGAAGGAGGTTAGTTATCTGAGTCACCAGCTGGAGAAAGCCCACCTTGACACCATGGAAAAATGGTGACAGGCGTTGGTAAAGAAGGCAGCCCGGTTTCATCACTCGGGAAACAGAGGAGGATGAGTCAGAGCCCGGTCAGGTATGGAGACCCAGTACGTTGCTGTGGCAGCCTGAGTAACTGAGACTGGTAATGCGACCAGGTCATGTTGTTGACCCCTTAGTTTCCTAGTTAGAGTGTCCCCTGTTTTAATAATAAACATTTGATCAATGGACAATGCTTGATCAGGACTGGAATTTATATAGTTAGCTCACTTCGCTGTGCTCCCTGTTGGTTTTATGCTATGTTTTATTATGTGCATTTCAAGTGTTTGAAAATGACAAGACATTGCAGTTGTGACCCTAAAGAACAAAAACCCACTGGCGTTGCTGAGAAATTGGTCTCTGTTGTCCCTGTTGCCACGCCCAGGGCATGTGCTGGGGTCTTTCATGTGGTGGTTTCCCTGAAGACTAAGAGACACCCGGTGAAAGACTATCGCCGAACTGACTTTTTGCACTTTCTTCTACTTTTTCTACTTTTATATATCCATAGATAGTATGTTTTTGTTTCGTAACGTTTAAGCAAAGAACCTCCCATTCACGAAGAAGCACTCTTGTCAAGTTTATTGTTGTTATATGTTGATAAAAAAAGTCTTGAGTTTCTTTGTACCACCTAACCTGGTCCTAGCATGAGGACATGCTAACCTTTGCCAAGGTTGAGTGTGGCACCCCTGCGGTCCAGTCACCACTTGAAGTTGCAGCAACCAGGATCGGCAAGTCCAACACCCAACCACACACTCCAATCCCAGGACTACGATGGCGGGAGGAGACACGTGAAGAGTGAGAAAGTTAGTGCTGGAAACGGTCAGGAAAGTGGGAACAATACCAGGAAACACCACAGGAAGTTGTTCAGTCAGTAGTTAGTCCATCAGTTAGTAAGGAGGAGAGCAGTAGTCGAGGAATGAGTCTGTCAACTAGTCAGAGAAACACCAGAAGCAAGGAGACGGAAGGGAACATGAGACTGTGAGGACACAGACCGGGCGGCCTGTACCATCATGAGGCTTGTTCCGTGTCCCGGGCTAAAGACCGTAGACAGACAGAAGGAGTCCTAGGGGGCGCGGTTAGTGAGCAATCCACCTGTGCACCCGAATTAGCTCGGAAGCTGAAGGACAGGGCAGGAACCAGGGTGCCAGCTCTGAGGTGGCATGGACGCTCCACACTCCAACCCTTGAAACCGGTCGGTTGCGGGGTCTTTATGTCCCATGACCCAACCCCCGGCGCAGCAAAGAGAAAGCCGCCATACTAGGGCCAGGGGACCAGGCAGGTCATCCAACGAAGGCCCGTGGCTGCTGGATCGGAGCTTTGCGTGCGGAAGTGCAAGGAAAAGAGGCCCATGGAAAGGAACACAAAAGGGGGTGAACTGGACGAGATATCCCGGCTGCTAAAAGACAACCCGAGCCGCCACTGCACTGGCTTGTAACTTGTACTGTTTGCTGTGAAAAGCCAAGTAAACCAGGTTGAAGCTCAGAACTGTGTGAGACTGTTTGTTCTGCACCTGAGGAGAGGCAGATTGAAATGGTGAGCCGGCAGCAGGAGCCTGCCTGTCAGTGTCCTTGATCCCTACCAGCAACCAGCTCAGTCCAGCCGGCCTTCCCTTCCCCAAATCACCTCCACAGACTATTCGGTTGCCCTGGGCACCTGCTCTTTCCGTGTGGAGCCAAACCATCACAACTGCTACCCCCATCATCCCCAGAGGTCCTGACTGCAGCAGCAGCTATACTGGCCTCCTTCCACAGGTGGCGTCACAAAACAAACACTTTTATTTTCTTATTTTTCTTTTCATCCCTTTTTCAACTTCCCCTTTTTGCTGAACGCCTGACGAAGGGATCACGGACTGAGTTACGCCACCGTGACATCCCGCAGTCCCGACAACATCGGGAGGGCCCGGTTCCGAGTACCCAACAGTCGCCAGTGGGGCGAGTCACATGCAGCTCGCATATTGTGTTTCCACCCTAAAAGAGAACCTCCAAAAACCGGTAGAAATTATATGTTGGGAAACCAGGTTCCTGGTTCTGAGCATTTTCAGTATTAAACTCTATCCAGTAGCAGGGGTTAGTAGCTTTGTTTTAAAAGACTAAGGGCTTATTCCCACATTGCATATTTTCCTAGTTTTTTATGGTGTATTTTTACCGCGCAAAAAAGTGAATTGGATTTCTCAAATCTCTAGCACATGCTGCTTATTTTTTCCTTGCAAATTTAAACCATTAAAGCATTATTTTTGTTTTTCTTTTACATCTTCTGAATGTCAATTCTTTCAACATTTTTTGCAGCACTTTTCACTCATGCAACTAGGGGGAAAAATACACAACCCGTAAAAAAATGAACATTACGACGCCAAGAGACTGGCTTTTGATGCAGAAAAATTTGCTACAAACACCCAACATGTGCACATAGCCCAACAGTGACCACAGTGCAGAGAGATATTGATAAGAAATTGGCCTTGAATAATTTTAGCAGATAAAAATAAATCCCATTTCTATAGAAACAAGTATTAAGTTTGATAAGTGTATATGCTACGTTTTAACAGAAAAGGTTAGGTCATGTCAGGTAAACATTGGAACTTCAGAAAAAACTTTCCATAGTCTTGTTTGTTTTTCTGGGTGATGCTGCACCCCCAAGCCTTGTATCACCCTGAAAAAACTCAATGAAATCGCCTTTGTCCCTCCCATATTCTCTTTATTTGGCCCGATCTAATTATTATCTCTGTCCTAAACTCAAACAAGTCATTGACAGGATGAACATTTACCACAAATGAGATGATACTTGATGTTGTGGAGCTGTGGTTCATAGAACACAATTAAAACATTTTTCAAAAGGATTAGAATTACATTTTGATTGATGCATTAAATGTATACAGATGAAAGGTGAATATTTTTTTGAATAAAAGAGAAGTACATGTGGGCCCCAAATTATCAAAGCAACTAAGCCACAATTCTAGTGTAAATCGCTTTGAAAAGCCAACAATTTTTGCATCATGCTGAGTTGCACAAATTTTGCAACTTTTGGTGTTTTGATGCCAGTTTTGACCAACTCCGCCAAAGCGGGCAGAGTTGGGATGGGATGGTAGTGCAATGGGGAGGAGACGCTACAGCTAATCTAATTAATGAATGAATTAATTAGGAGCATCTAACTTTCCTAATAAATTGAATGATTCTAACTCCAACATGCCTCCTCATCAACACCAGCATTATTCATGCCAATCTTGATGAATCGAGGCCAAAAAGCTTTTCTAGGCTAAGCCAGCTATACATCAGTACCCTCTCATATATGGAGAGTGTCAAAGTCCTGATTTAGATAAACTATAATGTACTTTTGAGTCTTATTTTTTTTGGCAATGGTAACTAGAGGAGGGTCAGCACCTATCACGATGACTATGGGATCACGGGGAACCAGGGCGCCTGATCTGTCCGTCAAGAGTTAGAGGACCCTATGCTATCCCTTATCTCAGCGGTACCCCATAATGGTTTGGAGGTCTGAGTCTCTGACCTGGCCCTGCTCCTGACCAGTCCTGATATGATTCTTCTCCCCCTTCCCCCGGGACAGGAAAGTAAAAAAATCCACAAATAAAGACGGACAAAGGAAACCAAAACTCTGTCACTATGCACACACACTCAAGGATAAAGACAATAACAGTTGCAGGAGGAAAAACAAGAGCAGGTAAGAAGCAGCTAAACAACAGGGGAGAACTTCCACAACCACACAAAGCAAATAGTACAACTTTCACCAGAGTCTGGGACACCACACCTCACAGACCAACATAGGATAAACTGCAGCTGGCATGGTTAGAAGGATTCCACCAGCATAAATGGGGGGCAGAGCAGATGTGATAAGAGGAGCAAGCAGACAAGTAGAGAACAACTCTTGCTAGCCTATCTATTAATCAACACATAGCAAGTTTATGCCCGAGTCTGCAAATGTTGATCCCAGACACCAGGAAAGCCCTTAGGTGGGATGTCAGAATCTGCAATTTGAACAGATCCCAACGCAGCCATGACAGTCAGCTAAGGGTGCCTTCACACTGCGGTCAGGTCCGATCCAGGGCTGTCAGGGGTGACAGCCCCGGACCGTATTTTGGCCCCATAGTATCCTAGGGGGCCGTATGGAGCCGGATGGCAGATAGCTGCCATCCGGCTTCCATCTCTCCGGAAGTGGGATTTCTCTCCCGGACACAAAAACGTTGCTTGCAACGTTCTTGTGTCCGGGGAGAACAATCTCCCCAAAATTAGTGTCTCCCGGATTCCACCGGATTCCCCCGGATCCTCCCGGATTCCCCAGGATCCTTCTGGGGCAATCCAGTGCTCCCTTAACATGGGAGCTTATGGGGCCGGATTGCCCCAATCCGGGATGATCTGGGAACCAGACACCTGCGGCTGCACACCGCTGTTATTTCAGGACTCGCAGGGAGCTAGCCGTGGTCCTGAATCATCATCAGCGGCAGCTGCGTCAGGCTGTACACCAGACTAGAGGGAATATTAGCCCTCCGGTTCTGTGTGCTGATTCGGTCCGGGGCTGTCAGGTTCACCCCTGACAGCCCCGGATCGGACCTGACCGCAGTGGAAAGGCTCCCTTACTTAGTGCAAAAGTCTATGTGATAGCACCATAAGAAGAGTTCAAGATCTTTACCAGGGAACGCTCAAAACTATGCAATGCTCTAGACAAAAGAGTAATCAAGCTTTAAAGCAAGTAAGATATATGTCATATCTTTTCATCGAAAAAGTTTGAGCTATGCCAAAAATGATTTTATTTCACTCAATGTTAGTAAGACCATAGGTATCTTGGCTCCTGGGGTGTATCACAAGGTCTGCAATTGTCTGCTACTATATAAAACTGTAAGAAAAAAAATAAATAAAATTCCTCTCACACACTTCCTCTCCTTGGCTTACTACATATTTCGTGGAAGACGGTGCCATTGTTTGGTAGAAGTAATACTTTAATCCACAGCGGTGAATTCTTCCTTATCTCGTCTGCCAAGGACAGATTTTCACTGGCCCAATGCGTAATGTGTTGAAGGTTTAGCTCCACTGATTTTTTTGTACACCTGATAAAACTCAGAATTCACTTTGTGGTTCTCACCTTATAAGAAATGTCTACATAAATCCTTAGAGAATGATAAAAAGTTCTACTATCAAAAGAACAAATAAGAGACCAACTCCCAAGATATGGTGCAAATGCTCATGCAAGTCTTTTACGGACAAAATGGAAAAGTTGTTACAATTGCAATTGCTTAAAGGTTATATTCCCATTTTTAGATTTTTTTTTATGGTTTTATTTTATTTTTTTATTTCCTGAATTTAAAATTAGGCAGCTTTCTCAATAGACTTCATCAAGACATTCCAACACTTTTACTACAGCGATCTGTTACTCCTTCGTCTAGCTAGTAGGTCTGCAGAAATCATTAGTCTTCAGAGCCAGTAACAGGTTCTATCTCTGTTCTTCACATCCCCTCTTTCGGTTTTAGAGGTAGCAGCAGGGATAGGCATGAGATCCAAGTGTGCTGCTTCAGGCAGTAGATAGGAAAGAAAGCACATGATCCTTCGTATGTAGAAATGGATATCACTATCTATCATGTGATCAGATGGAGCATCATTTGGCCAACAGCCATCTAATATATATGGCCAGCTTGGCCTGAAAATCTGAAACTAGGAGGACGTTACAATCAGAATATCAGGGCAGGGGAAAATTAAGGCAGGAATGAAGGTTTCATATGACTGAAACTTTAAGGACCACTCTGCCATTTTTTGTGTGCCCTCTGTTAGTAAAGATTACTGTGTGTATAGAGAGTGTTTTACAATCATTACCGGTTGCAGTCTTCTTCTGTTTCCAAAACCTCTCTGGTCTATGCTAGAACCACATGTCCTCATTTGTGACCTGCCAGATCACCTAGTCAATGATACTGAGGAGTTACTAGTGTGGCGCCCCACCAAGCAGGCGTCACAGAGAGGTACTGCACCCGTAATAGAGGTGCAGATACCCCAGCTGCAGGTGGATTCTAGGATGGTGGGTGGAACCCATAACCAGCACTTCCACACTAAGATTACATGGTGGGAGGTACCCGGGAGGGAATAAAATCACCTCTAGGGGAACAAGGAGGTCTTTTGACCTTTGGCGTCTTCTGCCTCTGAGTAAAGAGAGTTGGAGTTGAGAAGGAGAGAGGAGAGGGTCTCTCGGCTCAGGGACCAGGAGGGATGGAAGAGGACGAAAGGAGATAAGGAAAAAAAAGAAGGAAAGCTTCTCCAGGCGCAGACAGACTAAGGGAAAAGGAACTTGAGGAAGTTTATCCCAAATCGTTTACCAGGCACCGGAGCCCGCACCTGTGGAATACTATAGGACCACAGAAAATCCGGAGTCCCGTGGAGTCTACAATTCTCCCGGGCACCTGAGCAACCAAAAGAGGGAACCAGTCACCGCTGAAGGAGCAGGCGGCCAGCCAGCAGAGGGTTACCCGACAGCGGCAAGGGTGAGAGAAAGAGTGGAAGTCAGGCTGATTTCAAGTCACCGGGCTTCATACTACACTGGAAAGCAGGAAGGAACAGACGGGGTTAGAGCACGAAGGCACACACTAAGGGTTCCACCATACCACCTTCGATCTACTTGCAGCCACCCGTGGATACCTGTTCTTGTAACATCTGAATGCTGAACTGAAAACTGTAACTAACGCTGCTAAAAGTTTCCAGTAAAGTACCCGGAGAGAAGTGAACTTGACTCTGCTGCATTTCCTTGCGTATGAACTTGTTTCCTTACAGGAACGCTGCCCCGGATGTCCAGTCCTACCCGTGGAGGACTTTACCAACTTGCCGCAGTACTATCTACCTGTGGCGGCGCTGGTGGCATCTCACCAGAAACTACAGGTGGCGTCACGACAAAAACTTGTATATAATCTCTTGTAAATATTCCCCTTTTTTGGAAGATAGGCCCAGGACACGGGGTTAGGCGCGGCCGCCATCCCCCGTGACAACGCTAAGGCCCTCAGAGCCTGACACCCGAGTACCCCACAGCCTGTGTGCTACATATCTTTTTCTGGCGTCACGAACAGGATATCGTGCCCGGTACCACCGGGTACTGTGCGCCTTGAACTTGGACTTAAAACAAACTTTTTCCGCCATTGCTTGGCGCCAAAAATGGGTTCCCGCCATTACGCAGGAGGACCCAAGATGGCGCCGTAGCCATGTACTGAACGCCATGTGCAGGTCCGGGGGTGTGCCTCAGCCCCTAGAAGAAGGAGGGCCAAGATGGAGGCGTCAAAAAGTGTGGCCGCCCAGATTGCCATCAATCAATCAGGGGGGCGGCCCACAGGAAGTTCCTCGGGAGAGACCACCCATAAGAAGACAAGCCGGAAGAGAAGGACAGAACGACCAAGGCTCTTTTGTACCCGGCAGCATGGCGGTACCCCGTTGGAGAGACATTGTGCGCGAGCTTGAGTAGCAAACCTAAGCCGCGCAATGAGACCCGGCAGCGGTGTCCCTCTTAACCTTGGAGGGGGATGCTGACTACTGGAGGGACACATTTAGGTGGCTCCGCCAGGAGATAGAAGAAGCCCTGGTGTGGGTGTGCCGACGATGGAGTGCGTTGTGGACATATGAACTATCCTCCATGAGAGCGGACCGCGAGGTGCAAGAGGCAGCAGTGGCCGAACGCACAGTTGTGGAGTACTGTTCCTCTCTACCAACCGTACCACCACCTCTCCAGACCCAGGACATGGGAGTTCCAACGGAGCCGCCGACTTCACCACCGTCTCGGGCCAACAGTTGTCTCCGGCTGGAGGCAGTGCGGACGTCCCCCACAGCACCAAATGTAGTCATCGAGGAGGACTACGATGAGACAGACGACGAGGAACCGGAGGACGCAGAGAGAGCATCCGGAGGGAGCACCCCAGAAGCTGCGTGGTGGACCGCGTGGCATCGGCAGCAGCGAGGAGCCCCCGCCATAATGAGCTCAGCAGAGACTCGAGTAGTGTCCAGAGTCCCAACCGTCAACTCACCACCCCCACAGTACCAGTCACTTCAACGGTTCCAATCAGCTTTGGACAAGAGGGACCAATTGGCAAGATAAAGACGAAGAGAAGAATGGTTCCAGAGAGAACAGGCAACCAGGCGACTCTGGGACGAGGCCAGATCACAGCCCTGCTTCCATTGGAACTCCGCCACCTAGGAACTGTCATCTCAGTCTACCAGGATGAAGGCTGGGATTTTTACGTGAACCCGGACATTCGGACGACGTATTTTTCGGCAGACGAGATGTGGAGTCATACCTGCACAGAGGACACCCGGACAGAGACCTTTATAGAGGTGAGCAGGTCACTTATGAGTGGTACCCTGGCCCACTAAGCTGATTTGCTATACGGATCTCCCGCTGTGCAGACACTTCCTGTTAAACAAGAGACTCCCGTGTTGAGACATTGCCGCTGTACATAGCCCTTCTAGTAACCGTGCCTGGATTTTTTATATTAATTTGTATATTTCTTTCGCGTTTTATTAAGTACAATATATATGCTTAATGTATGGCAATGGGAAAAGGGAGCTTTTTCTGATTGGTGGTGACATGATGAATTTACTCCTCCCCAAACTACAATTTTTTTCTAGGATGTATAGATATAAGGAGTGTTGTATGTTGGGAAATGATGTACATCTGTGATTTTTTCCTGATGAAGGGGCAAGGGACCCCAGAAACGCGTAGAGGATAGAAATCACAATCCATCAAAAATGTTTGATTGTCATATATGGTAGCGTGGTCAATATTCCCTTTCTTTTTATTTCTATTTTATTGACACAATTTTATTGGGAACACTGCAGCAACCTTGTAATACACTTTTGTAGTGGTTGTGGCTTACACAACGCTGCCAGGTGAGTGTGTAGCTTTTGAACACTTACAATTGTTATACTGGTAACACCTTAGATTGCGCCTTTTCCATTCCATCTTTTCTTCTATTTCTCTCACTATGGTATTACCTTCTGGGTCTGTCCCTTGCACTACTGACCTGGGTGTCCTTGCTTTAGTTCACTTTTCCAGCAGCTACAACATCCAAGGAAGCCCCATTATAAATCCAAAGCCCTTAATAGGAATAAAAGGCTGAAGTCCTGGGACCTTTAGGAACTGCTAGATGCAGTGTCTAATGCAAAATCTCTCTGAAGTTGCCTTTTCAAGCCCAGTCACAGTTATACATACATAGTAGGCACAAGGTCCTTCAATAGGCCCTTTATTGTCTATGACCATGCAATTGGCACCCTGCAAATATGATTGCCCCCCATTACCTGTTACGTCACTGTCACAATTGACAATGGAATATATGAGATTAAAGGGGTTGTTTACAGTGAAGTTTGTGCTTATTGGCTGCAGGGATTGCGTGACATAACACAGTCACACAATCCCCTGGAAAGTCAGTGCTAACACCGTCAGAAAAACCCTGGCAGCAGAGGTGAGTATATGTGTTATTATTTTAACTTGGGGAAACATGGTGATTGAGAAGGGGTTGGGCTAGTAATGGACAGCCCCTTTAAACTGTTATTCTTATGTGCCGGCTGCAGGGCCGGCATTAGCACCAGGCACACCTGGGCAAGTGCCAGGGCCCTGGCAACCGGAGGAGCCCACTCGCCATCTGGGACACTCTCTGTGTTGGTTGCCGGATGGTGTCCCCTGCCCTGTGCTTGCACTGCTTCCCCCTCTTCCTGATAATAATAATAATAATAATCTTTCTTTATATAGTGCCATATTCTGCAGCGCTTTACAATTCAGAGGTTCATATACAAACAGTTATAATGACAATTATAAAAAATACAATACAATAATTAAAGCAGAGAAACAATGTATTAAATACAATACAATAATTAAAGCAAAAAATATTGACGACCCTGCTCAAAAGAGCTTAAAATCTACAATGAGATGGGTGTTACACAAAGTATAGGGGTTTATTTAGAATGATGGTACACGTATCTTGAGAAAATGGGGGATAGATAAAATTACATGAGTGGTCACCAGCCAATCTGTGTGGAGCTTTTGGGTTTAGTAGAGTTTGATGGAGAGTTATGTCCAGAGAAATAGTGAATGGGCTATCAACAGTATAAAACACTTTGATTAGGAAGCATGATAGGCCGCCTTAAAAAGATGTGTTTTTAGGGACCGCCGAAACTATTTCAGTTGTGGATAGTCCTAATTTCTTGGGGTAGAGCATTCCAGAGAATTGGTGCAGCTCAGGAGAAGTCTGGGAACCCGGGAATGGGAGGTTTGGATTAGTAGGGATGTTAGTCGAAGGTCACTTGTAAAACGTAGAGTGGATAGACAGAGATGAGGGAGGAGATGTATGGGGGTGCTGCATTGTGAAGAGCTTTGTGGGTGAGAGCAAGCAATTTGAATTGGATCCTGTAGTGTATAGGCAGCCAGTGCAGTGACTGCCACAGAGCAGAGGAGTCTGAGTAATGATGGACTGGAGAGGGGAAAGTTTAGTGAGGGGGAGACCAATTAATAGAGAATTGCAGTAATCAAGGGAATGGCTCAGTGCAAAAGTGAGGGTTTTTGTTGTTTCCATGGGGAGAAAGGGGCGGATTCTAGAGATGTTCTTCAGGTGCAAGCGACAAGAGCGGGTGAGAGATTGTATTTTGGAGGTTAAGGAGAAATCAGTGTCAAACAACACCCAGACAGCGAGCCTGCTGCCTAGGCATTATCATGGTGCCGCACACCATGCATGTTTTGCAAAGGTTGAGTTTTAGATAGAGAGTGGACATGATGTTGGAAACTACAGTTAGATAGTCATTGGCTTTCTTTAGTACAGCGGGGGTGAGGTTAGGGCTGAAGTATATAGTTGTGTGTTGTCATCATAGAGATGGTACTGGAAGCCAAATATGCTGATGGTCTGTCCAATAGGATCCATATAGAGAGAAAAGAGAAGAGGGCCAAAGACTGAACCCTGAGAGACCCCAATAGTGAGAGATAGAGGAGAGGAGTCGAGCCAGCAAATGATACACTGAAAGAGTGGTCAGAAAGATAGGAAGAGAAACCAGGAGAGAGCAATGTTCTTTATGCCGATAGAGTGTAGCATAGTGAGTAGGAGATGGTGGTAAACTGTGTCAAAAGCTGCAGAGAGGTCAATAAGAATAAGTGTGGTGCCCTGCTCACGCAGGTAGCCACAGACTTCTCTAATGGACAGCTAGGTTTCCATAGCAGGCACCAACTACATGCAACATCTTCCATCCTGGCGCAGTAGGGGGAGCTACACTCGCTGACTTTAGGCGAGATCCCCTATAAATACTGCTGCTGGGAGAGGAGTTAGTCAGAGTGTGCAGATGCTAGGAGAGCTGCAAGACGTCCTGGTGGTCGGTGCGCAGTTAGGCCTGAGCCAGTGACTTGGAGTGGCCCTTCTGACGTCCAGCAATCCTAGGAGTGGGGACAGAAGGCAAGGAGTAAAGAGCCAAAAGGGAGTGAGGAACTGGTGGTAGTTCACCCAAGGACGTACTGGACATCGGGGATCCGCACCTGTAGGATACTTCAGGATTACAGAAAACCCCGTCACACCGTGGAGGCTTCAATGACCCGGTCCCCTTGTGAGTCCAGAGAAAGGGAGCCAGACACCGCAGTGGAAGTCAGCATACCAGTGATCAGTGAGAGGGTAACCTGTGGACCTCACAGGAGGAGAGAGCAGAGAGCAGAGACAGGAAGTGAGAGGAGGCTGGTCTTGCTGCATGCAGACTGGGCTTCAGTTACCACAGAGGAACAGAGGAGGCCTTATACCCACTTACTGTGGGGAGCCACTGTGCACCTGGTCACCTGTCAGTGCCCTGGACATCTTTACCTGCATACCACCAGTAAAAGGTAAAAGAGACTTCTGCAGTGTGTGTGCGTCATTCCTCTCCGCTCCTGGTGTCCCCTATAGACTGCTCCATCACTCCCCATCCCAACCTACAGCTCCACTCCAATCTGCCCCTTCACGCTACGCTGCCCCGGAGGTCCAGCCCTACCTGTAGGGGCTTTGCCAACTCAGCCGCACTACCATCCACCTCCGGCGGACTGTGGCGGCGCTGGTGACCCATCACCAGACACTACAGGTGGTGTCACGTGACAAAAACTCTAATCCCCTGTAAATATATCCCCTTTTGAAGTGTCACCCAGGCCACGGGATCAGGCGCTGCCACCCGTGACATCCCTAGAACCACCACCGAGCCTTGTAAACGAGTACCCCAGGGCCTGGGGCTCGACATAAGCAGAGAGTGGTCTCCATTACGTTTTGCCGTCAGAAGGTCATTGGTTACTATGATGAGGGTAGTTTCTGTAGTATGTTGGGGCGGAAACCAGACTGTAATGGATCTAGAAGAAAGTGAGTGGAGAGGTGTGAGGCAGGAGTAGATCAGGCTCTCCAAGAGTTTAGAGATGAAGGGGAAGTTGGAGACTGGTCTGTAGTTATTTTTGCAGGATGGGTCAACAGAAGATTTCTTTAATAATGGAGTAATGATAGAGTGTTTGAAGGAGGAGAGGAAGATACCAGAAGAGAGGGAGAGATTGAAGATTTTGTTTTGGTGAGTAGTGACAGCCAGAAAGAGAGATTGAAGTAGGTGTGAGGGAATGGGGTCAGTCGTGCATGTAGTAGGACGAGAGCAAGAGAGGAGCCTGGAGACTTCTTCTGTGACTGGGTCACATGTGGAGAGTGAGCCAGAGGAGATGTGGGGGCGGAATGGGAGTAGCCGTGCTTGGAGACCAGGAGCTATTTTCCTGGTGGATGTTTTCTATTTTCTCTGTAAAGTAAGAAGCCAGATCATCAGCACAGAGGTCAGTAATAGGGGCCTACACTTTAGGATTGAGGACGGAGTAAAAGATGTCAAAGAGTTTTTTTGGATTGTTGGATAGTGAGAAGATCAGGGTGGTGAAGTAGATACATTTGGCGAGGTGAGGGCAGAGTTTAGGTTCTTAACATAAATTTATTATGGATAAAGCTTTCTGGTGTGCTGGTTTTCTGCTATTGGCGTTCAGCACTCCTAGAGCATTGCTGCAGGAATCGAGTTTGCGATGTGAGCCAGAGCTGTTTAATCTATGTTTGGAGGTTCTGAAGGCAAGGGGCTCTACTCAGTCCAGGGTGCTTCTGAGAGCATCATTGTAGTGATTCACAGCAAAATCAGGACAGGAGAAGGAGGAGATCGGGGACAGTAATAAATGTAGAGAGTCTGTGAGTGTTAATGGCCTGTAGGTTTCTGGATGTGTGATAGGAGTGTGCTGGGATGAGCAAGGATTTGTGAGTATGAAGGAGAGAATGTTGTGATCAGAGAGATAAAGACAAGAGTTATTTAGGGATTAGGTTGAACAGAGCCGGGTAAAGACCAGGTCAACTTTGTTACCGTCTTTGTGTGTCTCAGAGGTTAAGAGCTATGAAAGACCAAAAGAGGTGGTTAGAGATAGGAGCGGGGATGCAGATGGGGAGGTGGGTTTGTTTATGGGGATGTTGAAGTCTCCCAGAATAAGGGTTGGTAAATCTGAGGACATTAAGTGCGGCAGCCGCGCAGAGAAATGGTCGAGGAACTGGATGGGTGACCCTGGGGGGCAGTATACCACAGATACTCTGAAGGGGAGGGGATTCAAGAGCCTGATGGTGTGGACTTCAAAAGAAGGAAGATGGGGCTGAGGGAAGCTTGTTGCATACAGTCCATGGATTCCAGAGCGTGCAATTATAAGAGGGAGATGAAGGTGTGCAGTTAATGTTAATAAGGTTAGTAGGGTTTCTATGTGACGTGGGAGGGTTGAAATTGGCAGTGGGTGGACCAGAGTTAGGAGAGATATCACCTGACAGGAGCAGCAGCAAAAAGAGAAAGAGCAAATAGTTTTTGAATTTGTGATGACTCACCATTGTCGGGATCTCAGGTCTCAGGCGATGCTTCACTTGTCACGGTTCCGCGCCTGACGCTGTGGGGCCCGGTGGTCAAATAAAAAGGGGAAAAGGGGTTGGGATAAGTCTTGATTGTCGTGACGCCACCTGTGGGAGTCTGCTTGGGCCTCTGGGGGATGTGCGGCAGCTAGATGGGATGCTCCCCACAGGATGAGCAGGAGTCCCCGGGGCCAGGAGCTGTACTGGATGGAATACGGCAGCTCGGTTGTTTTAAGTATTAATCCTGGAAGAATACACAGACGCATAAAGTCTTTTCTGTACCTTTTACTGATGTCAACAGGTACACTCAACCGGGTGATGAAGTAGACACTCCTGGAGGTTCCACAGCAAGCAGTGGTATAGGCTTCCTGATATGCACATTTCTAACTAGATCTGGTGGATATGAAATCCTTTCGGACCGGAGTTGCACGTTCTGGCATGACTTGATACACCCGAGTTTGCTGCGCTGAGAGCACTATAATGGAATATTGGACGCGTCCATCTCCGGCTCTCATTTGGTGGTACTTCAGGTGTCCAGAGAGCTAAACTCCCTTGTTTAGGTGCTGGTTTCTCTGCAGCCTGCACTATGGCTCCTGCACCTCGGACCCAGTGACTGGATTGTTAGGGCGAGTTGACGTAACTCCTCTGTCCCTGTAAGGTCTTTGCCTCCTGTTCCTATGACCCCTGTTGCGAGGGTCTCTCTCTTTCCGGGTGTGCTGGTATGGGCCTAGCGTGGCTCCAGTACCAGGTCAGCTCTCCTAGCTGTTCACAGTTTTAAAGTAACTGCACACTCCACTGTTTCTCCCTCCAGGACCCGTATTTATAGGGGGAACTGGCTTAAGGCAACCAGTGGAGCTCCCCCTAGAGGCCTGAGATGAAAGGGGTGTTAAGTAAGTGAGGTCTGCTTGCTGTGTACATTCCATTTGTGTCCTAAGAGTTCTGTGGTGCCCCAACCAGGGTGCCACATTCCCCCTTAGTTAACTTCAGTTCTCCCGGACTGAGCAAAAGTTTTTCTTTACAACTTAACCTCTAAACATTTTATATACATTTGATAACCGGTACTTACAAAGTCTTAAATTGAAAAATACAAAAATCACTGAAAAAAGAAAGGGAAAAGCAGGAAAAATATGAAAAGCAGTCCAAACGGCACTAGTCCATCTACCGCAGGCTGGAACAAAGTAAGTTTTTGGTCACACAAGTCCTGTGACTATTGTCCAAGTTAAAGAAACGGGAAAAAGGGAAAGTCCAGCAGTAAAGCCTCTGATGGCTTAAACACACACACGGGTATACATTTTACACTTTATACATATTCCCTATGGGTGTCTCTGCTTAGGAGGCCGGGTCTAACCTTCTTACCCTACCCAGGCACTTTCTGTTCCCAACTTAATTTACTTGGGACAGGGCCCAGTTCCTCCACCCTTCTGTACACTACTTTTTACAGTTTTTGAGCACGGGTACTATTTACATTGCTTAACAGGTATTATTATTCCACTACATTTTAAACCCATTCTCCATATCTATTTGGGGTTTGTCCTAATGTACTATGTGTGGATCTGCGTAGTGCGGGCGTGTCAAAATCTGCTGTTGTAGTGTACGTACTGGTCCTTTCTCTATTACTCCTACATGTTTCTGTAATTCCATAATAGGTACGTAATCTGTCTACTGGACTATCCTCTGTTAAAGGTGGTAGTGTAGGTAATTGTCTATGAATTCTTGTCTTACTATGAGACTAGCATGTTCACCGATTACAGGAATCTCAGGTTCCGGAATAACAGACTGCATTTCTTGCATTTGCATTGGTTCTTCTTGAACTGGTTGAGTTGGTATTGGATCCTCTACAGGTTGGTAGAAAGAAATAACTGGTATGATAAATGCACCATTGCATTGAGGCCAGTCAGCGGGTAAGTCTCCAATTTCTGTATGGACTAGGTTTTCCTTTTGTTTTTCAACTGTTACTGTAGGATAACTGGTTTCTTGAGGTATTAACTGTTCTGGACATTTCTTCAAATGGTCTCTGGATACAGTTGTAAAGGTGTTTCCTTTATCTTTGCTGATGACACAAGTTTTAGAGTTGTCGTACTGTGACGGCATGATTGTGTAGGGTTCTGACTCCCAATTGTCATCCAATTTGTTGGTTTTTCTCTTCCTTTTTAGTACTAGTTCACCTGTTGTCAAAGGTTCTGCTGAGGCGCGTTTATTGAAGTCATGCTCTTGTTTGCTTCTGCTTAGGTTCAGATTTCTTTCAACTCTCTCTTGTACTTTCTTGTACTGTTCTTGGCGTTGGTTAATCCAATCTTCCTCTGGAGAATCTGGTGTAGGTTCAATGGTTCCCATTTCTAGATCAACTGGCAGTTTACCTGGTCTTGCTTACCTGGTCTTGCGGGTGAGTAATTAGTTGAACTAACTGGTATGTGGTTGTAGATATCCACGAGGTCTGGAAGTTTTTCAGGCCATTGATTTCTCTCTTCGAGGGTAAAGTTTTGAGCATGTCAATTACTATGTGGTTCATTTTCTCACATAAACCATTTGTCTGAGGATGATATGGTGTGGTCCTGATCTTTTTACAACCATAAAGTCCTAGAAATGTGTGAAACAAGTCTGACTCAAATGCTGGTGCTTGGTCAGTTAAGACTTGGTCTGGGTACCCATGTGGGCGACAGAAGTAACTTTGGAATGCTTTAGCTGCTACTTTTGCAGTTAAGTCTCTAACTGGAACAACCACAAGGAATATTGAATAGTGATCAACCATGGTAAGTGCGTAAGTATAACCAGTTTGACTTGGGGTTAACTTCACATGATCCAGAGCAACTATTTCAAGAGGTCTTTTGGTAACGATGGGCTGCAATGGAGCTTTCTGACTTAAGTGGTCCTTTCTTCGTAGATGACACGGTCCACAATTCTTACACCATTTATCAATTGAACCTTGCATACCCAGTAGAAAACGGTCTTTCAGTAGCGTTTCCAGCTTCTTCCATCCGAAGTGTCCTGCATCGTTATGGTAGGCTTCCAGGATCATTTGGACTTCTGTTTTCGTAACTACAATCTGCCATATGAGTTTGTGTGTTCTGGGGTTCAGATACCTTCTGCATAGTTTCCCTTGGTAGACAAATAACTTCCCTCTCTCCTTCCACAGGCGCTTGGCATTTGGTGAGGCATCGGGATCCATACTGGCGTGCTCTTGGGTTATTAGTTCCCGGACTAAGCTGACGTCTGGATCATTGGCTTGAGTCTCTTTCCAGTCGTGATGAGGTAGAGGGTTTACAGTCCTCTCCCCACGTCTCTGAATCGCCTGATGACAGGTTGCCGTACCCGTGCAATGGAAAGCTGGTAATTCTATCTCCTCCAGGTCATCTATGTCTTCTCCTTCTTCAGGGACGTTAGGCATCCTGGACAGGGCATCAGCATTGCCGTTCTTGTGACCTGCCCAGTACTTCACAGTAAAGTCGTAGTTTGACAATCTTGCTACCCAATGCTGCTCTAGGGCTCCCAGCTTTGCAGTCTCTAAGTGTGTTAGAGGATTGTTGTTGGTGAAAGCTGTGAATGGGGCGGATGCCAGATAATGCTTGAAACGCTCTGTGATTGCCCAGACCAGGGCCAGGAACTCCAGTTTGAACGAGCTGTAGTTCTCCGGGTTCCTTTCCGTTGGACGGAGTTTTCTGCTGGCATAGGCTATCACCTTCTCCTTTCCCTGCTGGTGTTGGGCTAGGACTGCTCCTAGGCCTTCATTGCTTGCATCTGTATACAACAGAAATGGTAAGTTGTAATCAGAATAAGTCAGGATTTCTTCCCCTGTTAAAGCATCTTTTAACTTTTGGAAGGATTGTTCCTGTTCTGGTCCCCACCGGAACGGGGGCCCCCTGATTTTGCCATTTTTAGATTGACCTACTAAGAGATCTTGCATGGGTGCTGCTATCTTGGTGTAGCCTTTGATGAATCTTCGGTAGTAACCGACCAGTCCTAAGAATTGGCGTACCTCTTTATGAGTGGTTGGTGCTGGCCAGTCTTTGATGACTGTTACTTTGTCCGGGTCCGGTGCTACGCCTTCTGCACTGACCACATGTCCCAGGTACTGAACTTTAGGTTTCAGCAGGTGACACTTGGACGGGTTCAGCATCATACCGAACTTGGATAGCGACTTGAATACTTCACTCAGGTGTTGCAGGTGGTCTTCATAGGTCTGAGAGTATACGATAACATCATCCAGGTATAACAGCACTGTCTCGAAACTCTTGTGGCCCAAGCAACACTCCATCAGTCTCTGAAATGTTCCTGGGGCATTACACAACCTGAATGGCATACTGTTGAATTCGCATAGCCCCATGGGCATCGTGAAGGCTGTCTTCTCTCGATCCTCCCCTGCCAGTACCCACTAGTAAGATCTAATGTGGAGAAGTAATTGGCAGACTTAAGTGCAGCTAGTGACTCCTCTATGCGGGGCAAAGGGTATGCATCCTTGTGTGTGACTTTGTTGATTTGCCTATAGTCTACGCACATCCTCATACTACCATCTTTCTTTTTAACCAGGACCAGTGGTGCTGCCCAGGGACTACAGCTATCCCTAATGACCCCTGCATTTTTCATGTCCTGAAGCATTTCTTTTGCTTTTTGGTAGTGTGTGGGTGGTATAGGCCTGTACCTCTCTTTGATGGGTGCATGGTCGCCTATAGGGATGTGATGTTGTACCCCTTTAATCCTCCCAAAATCAAGTGGATGTTTGCTGAACACTTGTTCGTACTCCCGAACTACCCGGTAAACTCGATTTTTCTGATGAGAGGGTGTGTTGTCAGTTCCTACGCTGAGCTCCTGACACCATTTCTCTAGCTGATCTTTGGAGTGAGGGGATTCATCAGTCACTGTTTGTGAAAAGGATTTCACATCATGTATAGCATTGTTTTCAACCTGGTACAACTTCGCAACAGTGGAATATCTTAGCAGTCTGACTTCGTCATCACCATAATTTAATATGCGTACAGGGACCCTTCCTTTTCTTACGTCAACCAACCCTCTGGCTGTCAAGAGTGTAGGACTACTATCAGACATTACAGGTTCTACTACAGCTTGGTAGTCCTGCCCTCTGAGGCCTATTGCTGCCCGACACCAGATCATCATTTTACTTCTGGGTGGTACCACAATTGGAATGGGATCTGTTACCCGTACACTGCCAATTTCACCGTTTGACATTTTTTACCTGTTGTTGATATACCAGAGCTCGGATCTCTCTTTGGATAGCTATCCTTTCTCTTGGTTTACCAGCATCAGCACTCTGTTGGAGTAAAAACAACACTTCATCTAGGCATTTGATTAGGGGCGTAACTACCGGCATAGCAGACGTAGCAGTCGCTTTGGGGCCCGGCCCTTGTGGGGGGCCCGGACCCAGCGCCGCTACGCTGCTATCCGGTCAGCTACAGGCCCCCCCCCAGTGGGTATATACAGGCCCCCCACTCCTCTGCTGCACACGTCACCTGTAAAGGAATACATCATACTTACTTATCTCTGCCGGCTGCCGCTGCCGCCGCTCTGCACCACGCTCCGTCTTCATCCGGCTCCTTCCTTCCTGGTTGTGACGTCATTGCCTGCGCCCGGCGGTCACAACCAGGAAGAAGCCAGATGAAGACGGAGCGCGGTGCAGAGCGGCGGCAGCGGCAGCCGGCAAAGATAAGTAAGTATGATGTATTCCTTTACAGGTGACGTGTGCAGCAGAGGAGGAGTGGGGGGCCTGTATATACCTACTGGGGGCCTGTATATACCTACTGGGGGCCTGTATATACCTACTGGGGGCTGTATATACACACTGGGGGCCTGTATATACCTACTGGGGGCCTGTATATACCTACTGGAGGCCTGTATATACCTACTGGGGGCTGTATATACACACTGGGGGCCTGTATATTCCCACTGGGGGCCTGTATATTCCCACTGGGGGCCTGTATATACTCACTGGGGCCCTGACTGTATATACCCACTGGGGCCCTGACTGTATATACCCACTGGGGCCCTGAATATACCCACTGGGGCCCTGTATATACCCACTGGGGCCCTGACTGTATATACCCACTGGGGCCCTGACTGTATACACCCACTGGGGCCCTGACTGTATATACCCACTGGGGGCCTGTATATACCCACTGGGGGCCTGTATATACCCACTGGGGGCCTGTATATACCCACTGGGGCCCTGTATATACCCACTGGGGAGGCTGCTGTATACCACTGGGGCTGCTGTATATACTGCTGGTGCCTGTATATACCACTGGGGAGGCTGCTGTATACCACTGGGGCTGCTGTATATACTGCTGGGTCCTGTATATACCACTGGGGAGGCTGCTGTATACCACTGGGGCTACTGTATATACTGCTGGGGCCTGTATATACCACTGGGGAGGTTGCTGTATACCACTGGGGCTGCTGTATATACCACTGGGGAGGCTGCTGTATACCACTGGGGCTGCTGTATATACCACTGGGGAGGCTGCTGTATACCACTGGGGCTGCTGTATATACCACTGGGGAGGCTGCTGTATACCACTGGGGCTACTGTATATACTGCTGGGGCCTGTATATACCACTGGGGAGGCTGCTCTATACCACTGGGGCTACTGTATACACTGCTGGGGCCTGTATATACCACTGGGGAGGCTGCTGTATACTACCACTGGGGAGGCCTGTATACCACACTGCTGGGGGCTGTATACCTATGCTGGGGTCCACCCTCGGCTTATACACGAGTCAATAGGTTTTCCCAGGTTTTGGGGGCAAAAGTAGGGGGGTCGGCTTATACACGAGTATATACGGTAAACTGGGTGGCGTCAGACTGTTAACACCGATTCGGTAAGGGGGTGTGTCTTGAAGTGGGCGTGTCATTGGGGGCGTGTCTTGGAGGGGGCCCCGTTCAAAAGTTTGCTATGGGGCCCTGCCAGTTCTAGTTACGCCCCTGCATTTGATCATTACATTAGTACCCAGTATCACGTGCAGATCCCGCTCATACGGTTTGTCCTGAACCACTATGATACCCTGGTTCTTCAGCTGCACCCTCCCCACCTTTACTGTAGCTTCCAATTGTCCTTCTATTGTAACTAGCAAACCATTAGTTGCCTCATTGTTCAAATCAGGGTTTGGGTGTTCCAGCTTAACATCTGGCCCAGAACCGTTTGTAAAGGATACTCAGGATGGTAGTCACCTGGGATCCAGTGTCTATCAATGCTGTGGTAGCAGTGCCGTCGATGATGATGGACAGGTACGGACGGTCTCCCACATACTTGTACTCCCTGTTGGTTGGGCCTGGACAGTCTACTCCTGGAGTTGGCCCTTCTCACCCAGGGGTTGCTCGTTTAAAGGACTGGAACGGTAGTCTACTTCCTCATCCACGGGACGTCATCGGGGCTGTCAGCAAGCTGGATCCTGTCTGATGACCTTGCTTCTGTCTTGGGTCTTCTTTCACCTCGGAGCTTCGCCATATCTTTCATTAGCTGCTGCACATCGGCACACAGTTTATCAAACCGGTCTGGTGTTATAGTCTGTGCACTGGCCTGAACCGTGGGGAGTGGAGATGCTGCTGCCAGCACGGAAGGGGTGTTAGCAAACTGCTGCTGTGAGGTTAGATCGGGCACTGTAGGAAACTGCTGTCCCCGCACTGTTAAGTCTCTTAAGGTATCAAACTCTGCATCAGGGTTCTGCAGGGCCCACCAGCGAGCCTGTTTCTTATCATCAGGTAGTCTGAGTCCCACAGCGAATTGTCCAATTAACGCTTTGTTTTCATCTCTAACACCATTGGGATCGACTTGTTTTAACAGTCTCAGTGCTTCCTGTAAGCGCAGTGCATAGTCTAGGACACTCTCCTGTGCCCCTTGTTTGCAATGATAAAACAACAGTCTTAGTTCCGCCTCAGTGTGGTGTTCAAAAACCCGGTTTAATTTAGCAAATATCTGCTCGACAGACTCCTGAGCTTCTATAGACCAGTTCGGGTCTCCAGCTCTGCTGCATCTGTTAACTGTACCATTATTACTGAAGCTCTCTGCTTACCGGTCATGGTGTACATATCCAGCACTTGGCATATCTTCCTCCGGAACATATCCAGGGTACCGGGTTTAGCGCTGTATTTTGGTAACCAGGCCGCATTCGGGACGTACAGCAGAGATATCGGCATTATTGGCGCGGGCTGTTGTGGCATGATGCCGACGGGCGGCTGACCGATCGGGGGTACGTTTGGTGGCCCCGGTGGAACAACCGGTTGGTTTACTTGCGGGGATATCGGGTCGCCGGAATCCGAATCACTCTTCCTCGCTCCCCCTTAGTAAAGCGCGGCCAGTCCTTTCGATCTCAGCGGAAATTGTCGGCCTCGCGGTAAGGAGTGAGGCACCACGGGAGTTTCCGGTTCCTGCTGCGTTCGGCGGAACTCGCCAGAGTATGGGGCGGGGCCTATCTTCACGCCCTTTGCACAGTAACGCTCCTACTTTTCCCGCTCTCTGCACAGCAATGGCGGTTCAAATTTACAGTTCAATATTCACAGTCATTAAATAGCACACAATACCTGTTGGAAATGGGCCTATTCGTATCCTGTTCGTGATTGCCAGAATTGACTCACCGTTGCCGGGTTCTCAGGTCTCAGGCGATGCTTAACTTGTCACGGTTCCGCGCCTGAGGCTGTAGGGCCCGGTGGTCAAATAAAAATGGGAAAAGGGGTTGGGATAAGTCTTGATTGTCGTGACGCCACCTGTGGGAGTCCGGTGATGGCACCGGCGCTGCTTGGGCCTCCGGGGGATGTGCGGCAGCTAGATGGGATGCTCCCCACAGGATGAGCAGGAGTCCCCGGGGCCAGGAGCTGTACTGGATGGAATACGGCAGCTCGGTTGTTTTAAGTATTACTCCCGGAAGAATACACAGACGCATAAAGTCTTTTCTGTACCTTTTACTGATGTCAACAGGTACACTCAACTGGGTGATGAAGTAGACACTCCTGGAGGTTCCACAGCAAGCAGTGGTATAGGCTTCCTGAAATGCACAGTTCTAGCTAGATCTGGTGGATATGAAATCCTACCGGACGGGAGTTGCACGTTCTGGCGTGACTTGATACACCCGAGTTTGCTTCACTGAGGGCACTATAAAGGAATATTGGACGCGTCCGTCTCCGGCTCTCATTTGGTGGTGCTTCAGGTGTCCAGGGAGCTAAACTCCCTTGTTTAGGTGCTGGTTTCTCTGCAGCCTGTGCTATGGCTCCAGCAGCTCGGACCCAGTGACCGGATTGTTAGGGCGAGTTGACGTAACTCCTCTGTCCCTGTAAGGTCTTTGCCTCCTGTTCCTATGACTCCTGTTGCGAGGGTCTCTCACTTTCCGGGTGTGCTGGTATGGGCCTAGCGTGGCTCCAGTACCAGGTCGGCTCTCCTAGCTGTTCACAGTTCTAAAGTGACTGCACACTCCACTGTTTCTCCCTCCAGGACCCGTATTTATAGGGGGAACTGGCTTAAGGCAACCAGTGGAGCTCCCCCTAGAGGCCTGGGGTGAAAGGGGTGTTAAGTAAGTGACGTCTGCTTGTTGTGTACATTCCATTTGTGTTCTAAGAGTTCTGTGGTGCCCCAACCGGGGTGCAACAGTGACATGGATTATGATGCAATACTCTGGAATATGATGGACTGAGATTATTATTAAGTAAGGTGTAGGGAGCATGGGAGCTATATATAGGGGAAGGAAGGAGAGAGGGGCTTATGAGAATGAGTGGTGATGGAGAGGGAATGGGGTGGGGAGAGTGGATAACAGAAACACATAGAAAAGCAGACATTCAAATAAAAGACATAGTTGGAAAAGATTAAAAGTGAAAAGAATTATAAACATAAACTTTGTATCCCATTACTTTCCAGTCAATTCCAGTCAATTTTTTGGTCTATTTCATTTCTTGCCACTTTTGAGGCACCTATTTGAGACACAAAAGCAGACATGTCTGAAGCAGACTTGTAACTTGTAAGATAGCTGTAGACCCTGGGCGCTGTGTATTTGCCCCTGACAGGTGGCCTCCTGTGTGCTGATCCTCCCTGCTCCCCCGCCTAACCTGTGCGGTATAAATACAAAAAGGGGGAGACAAGAGGCGCAATAGTGCCCTATCACTAGTGACACACTGAGTATATCAATAGGTGTACACTCATCTGGTCCAGTTGTGCGACCCACAACTGGTTAATAAGCCTTCGGTTTATAGCTGCTGCAGGACCTCCACCAGCCACTCGTACGTGGAAAAACGCTCCTGTATAAGGAAGATGGTGTGTCACGGTCCGCGCTGCTGTCTCAGTGGGATCCCAAGGGATGGATGTCTCCAAGAAGTCACAAGGAAGGCAATGGTTCCAAAGCAAAGATCTCCTTTATTTACCGTTTCGGCACCTATCCTGGCACCTTGATGAAACATAGACAAAAAAAGACTCAAGATTGGTATCGCTGCATTTGGAGCGTACAGATTTATGAAACGGTCATATTTTTTCTGAATGGCGAACACCTTAAGGCTAGGTGCACACTTGCCGGCGGGTTGGTCGGCGGCAGCTGGGCGGACCCGCCAGGAAGCTCCGGAGCCGTCCACCGGCTTCCTGGCGGGTATGTGCGGCGGGAGCCGGGCGGGTGACGGGCGGGAGCCGGGCGGTTGCACAGCGGGTTCTCGGCGGCGGTTCTGCAGCGGCTGGAAGCAGCACATGATTCTGCTTGCAGCCGCTGAAGAACCGGCGGTTTATAGAACATGCTCATTCTTTGCTAACTTAGCAACAGATGAGCCTGTGTAAACCGCCGGAGTGTGGACACCGGGTGTCGGTTTACATTGGTTTTAATGTTAATCCAAACGCCGGTTTGGATTAAAATAAATTTACATAAAACTAATGAAAACCGACCGCCGGTTTCCGCTGCTAAAACGACTATAACCCGGCCAGTGCGCACATACCCTAAAAAAGAAGTAATAAAAAACACTCCAAAAATTTAGCTTTTTCAAAAAATCATAGGCAAAAAAAAATGGCATAAATGAAAACAGCAAAAGGTCTGGCAAAAAACAAGCCCCAATATGGCTCATTTGGAAAAAAAAAAAGTTACAGTTCTCAGAATATGGTGATACAAAAACAAATTAATTATTGTTTTAAGTGTGTAAAAGTAGCAAAACATAAAAAAAGCTATGTAAATCTGGAATCTCATTAACCATACAAACCCTAAGAATAAATCGGTGTTTGCACTTTTGGTGCACAGTGATCCGCTCAAAAGCATAAATTAATTTTAACAAAAACTGACTTTTTGTTTTTTATTAATTCTGCTTCTGAAAAATCTGAATAAAAAGTGATCAAAAAAATTTAGTATATTCGAATATAGTACAAAAGAAATCTTTAGTTCGTTGCACAAAAAAATAACAGTGCAGCTCTATTTGCCAAAGAATAAAAAAGTTACAGCTCTCAGAATATTGTAACAAAGAAAACTATTATAAAAAAGCATCTTTACTGTGTAAAGCAGCAAAACATAAAAAACTATATAAAACTGGTATCACTGTTATTGTACAAACACACAAAATACAATGATCATATCACTTACACTATATGGGGAACAACAAAAAAATACTATTTGCCTCTCTGCTGCCTGAGGCAAACTTCAAAACAGCGTCCCCCCAAACACAAGGATGGCAGCACCATCACACACACATACAAGAACTACACATAAGAATCATGAAGAAGGATCATAAATGGCAATGGCAGGTTTGGTACTTGTACACAGCCACAGAATGATGGTGTTAGAGCTGTGGTCATGTAGACAGACCCTGTCCTGCATCCTTACAGCACAGGAGACAGCACTGATTGCCAACCTATCGTTTAACTAGCCAGACATGTCCACCATAGAGCACTGTCCACACATCACATGCAATGAGTCTGAGCATCAACAAGTAGCCACTCTACTAAGATGGTAAAATGGCGCTTCTCTTCCGACAGACTATGCCTCCTTCTCCCAAAATGCTTAGCCAATCACAAGTACCGCACACGGGACTGTCCGTAGCTAATAGCAGGGGCCTTCCAATTATGTTGAGCAAGTGATGTTGGAAGGGTAAGAGGGCGAGCGTCACCAACCATTCACCGCTCGGGAGAAACATGGCTGGAATGTCTGTGTGTACCAAGGGGCGGCACTGGACCTGATGTGTAAGTTATGAAAAAATCAGTCCTGCAGCGAAGGTGTATGTGAAAGGAACAATAATTGAGCCCCCTTTCCCCTCAAAAAATATTTGGTTGGGTAACATGGGTACATATCTAACAACTTTGCTGCCCTTACAAAGTAATTTTCCTTCTATTGAAGCCCCTAGAGTCCCCTTTCATTGCCCCCATAAGGTATGATGCCAACAAAAGTGCACCACAAACACTATACACTACCCCCACAGTTATTCCTCCACTGGACCCTCCACAAACACTGTATGATTTCCCCCCCCCAAAGTGAATTCCTCCACAGTAACCTCCACATGACGCTACACTACCCCCTTCAACTTCCCCAGCACAGTATAATCTTCAACTATGAGCCCCACATAACCTTCCATGTAGTATAATAGACCAACATACATCATAATGGCCCCTAAACCTCTTCACAATGTATAATGGCCCCAAACGCAGCCCTCAAGTAGCCCTCCATAAAGTATAAAGTCTCCCTCATAGCCCTCCAAGTATTATCGTGCCCAAAACAGAGCCCTCCAAATATTATAATGTGTTTCATATAGTATAATTGGCTCCATATGTTATAAATTATAATTCATAGTCCTCCATATATTATAATGCACCTCATATTCTTCCATATATTATAAGTCATTTATATTAGTTATCTATATATCATTATGTACTCACATAGTCCTCCATATAGTATAATGCACTCTCATAGCCCTCCATATGGTATAATGCACCCCATAATCCTCCATATATTATAATGCACCCCATAGTTCTCCATATACTACAAAGCATCCTCATATACTATAATAAACCCCGTTAGTTCTCCATATATTATAATGCACACCATAGTCCTCCATCTAATATATAAAGCTGAATGTGTGTATGTGTATGTGTGTGTATACCGTCGCAACTACAGCCACAATATTTTGCACAGTCACACGTCTGGACCTCGAGAGCGTCATAGACTATGTTGTGAGGCAAAATTTTAACCCCGCATGTTTCAATTCACCAAACAATTTTGGCACTATCTACATAATGGAGAGAAAGTGACAGTTACCAGTTGACAGTTGTGAATGAGAGGGGCTTAATGACAGCACCAAAGACTAACAGCATATACCAGCATATAGTCACTAAGGTGGGGCCCTGACATGAAATATTCACCATGCACGGGGACATGTATACACACCTCATGCACACAAAGAGTAACAGCTAAGGTGGAGCCCCAACATTGGATACTCACCACGCACCCAAACACAAACACACACCACAAAGAGACACACACAACACAGAGATACACACCACACAGACTTTCCCCCAGCAGGGACACACACACATACACACCCTATAGGGACACATGCCCTCACCCCACAGGGACACACACACCACAGGGACATACACACATATACACCCCACAGGGACACAGAGACACACACACACACCCCACAGGAACACACAGACCCCATAGGGATGGACACACACCACAGAGACACCCCTCCCCCCACAAGGACACACACCACAGGGACACCCCTCCCCCCCATAAGGACACACACCACAGGGACCCCCCACAGGGACACACGCACACCACTGGGGCACACACACCCCAGGGACACACACACCCCAGGGACACACACACCACACAGAAAAACACAGACGTGCACAAATCGCCTCACACAACTCGCCTCATACGTCAGGTATCTTTAATTTCCAAAAATAAACATCTGATTAAAAACAGCCAATGTGCAACACATGTGCCATATAGGGAATTAAGGCAGATGTCAGTCACATGAGCTGTCTATTATGTGTATGTGTGAGGTAATATATACTGCCCGGCCAGGGGGAGGGTTTACTGTTGGCTGGAGATTTATTAGGCTGCCTATAGCAACCAATCACAGCTCAGCTTCTATTTTCCTACAGGTCATTAATATGACATATTCAAATTCTATTTTATTATAGCTAACAGCAGTTATTTATTAACCCGGGCGTAGCCGGGTAGTACAGCTAGTATACTATAAAACACCCTCATATACTATAATAAACCCCCTTAGTTCTCCATATATTATAATGCACCCCATAGTCCTCAATATACTATAAAACACCCTCATATACTACTTTTAATTCCTTCTCCCTTTCATTCGCAAAAAGAGAAAAAAACACTCCCCAAAAAAATTTTGTTTTCTTTTTTTTCTCTCTCTCTTCCTCCTTTTCCCTTCCTTTTTATTAAACCCATATTTAAAACATAATAAACAATTCAATGTTATTGTCACCACAGTTAAACAAATAACTCCAAATTGTTTAAACAGAATACAAACGCCTAATCGGAAAGAATCCTTTCAATTAAGAAGTTTATATCTTAATGGGCTAAATGATGTGGCAGAAAGGGTTTAATAAAAAGAAAGGAAAAAGGAGTGAGAGGGCAAAAAAACAAGGAACGGAAAAGGGGAAAAAAATTTTTTTTTTCTAGAACATTTTTTTTAGAAATTTTTAAAATTGGAGTTGATTTCGAGTAGCTTTTTAATGTTTATGCTTTTATGTGTGTACTTAATAAAGTTTTAGTGATATGGGTGTGTCTGTGAAGGGTTATGCACTGACTTCCTTTATAAAATACATAAAGCAGTAATAGCTTATATGTAATACCTGAAGAAGGCTCATAAGAGTTGAAACGCGTTGTATGTTGTGTTAATAAAACTTGGCTTTGGAATATATCATTGTATCCCATCTACTGTGTAGCGGGAGCACATACTACCTGGAGAATAATTACATATGCGGCTTCCTATGGAAACACCTTGAGTACTTCCATAAGTGCTCAGGATTGTTCTGCAAACTGTGAACAGGAGAAATCAACAACTAATCCACAAATAGCACTTGTTTAATATACATTCAAATCTGGCTGCTGCATTTCGAATCTGCGCTCTCTCCCCTCTCTCCATTTTCTTATTTTATATCTATAAAATTATTTTGCACAACATGACTAATTGGTTTAAGGATATAAAAATTAAAAGTTTGAAAATTACAAAATTGTAAAATTTTTAAAAAATTCTTATATTTTCACTAAAAATATTGACCTAAATTTACCACTAACTACAATGTTTCCCCTCCATTTCACCCTCAACCCCATTTTACTTCACTTCCTACTAACCCCGTTCATCCCTCCACCCGCTAAGGAATTAGTGATCTCCCCCTCCATCCTACCCGCCCACCTCACCCCCTCCTCCGAACTGTTCCTCCACACACAGTCCCTTGTCTCCAAGCATGCACGCCCACCACGCAAACTCTCCTACTCCTACCTACTAACCCTCTTGATGCTTCTCCTACTCACAGGTGACATATCCTCTAATCCTGGTTCCCCCGTCACATCTCACTCACCTCTAACCCTCACCCGCTCCCCAACACAAACTCTCGAAACCCCCATAACATTATACCCGTTCACCCAACCCCCCCCCACTCCCCCTATCCGGACCACTCTGGAAGGCTTGCTCGGTATGCAATAAACTCTCATTCACCCATGACCTCTTCATCTCCAACAAACTCTCATTCCTTGGTATCACCAAAACATGGCTCATCCCCTCTGACACAGCCCCCTCGCTACACTCTCCTACGGTGGACTCACTCTCTCTCACACATCCCGCCCCAGCAACACCCATGGCGGAGTTGTCGGAATACTCCTGTCCGACAGCTGCTCCTTCACCCCAATTACACCGCCACCCTCTACCTCCTTCCAGCTGAAAAACATTTCCCAGATCCGCTGTTTCCTTGATCACGACACCGCTAAAACTCTTGTTCATGCTCTCATCATCTCTAGCCTTGACTACTGCAACCTTCTGCTCACCAGCCTCCCTGCTACTTCCCTTGCACCTCTCCACTCCATCCTAAACCTCGCTACTCGACTAATCTACCTGTTTTCCCGCTACTCCCCTGTCTCCCCCCTTGCAAAGCCTTTCACTGGCTCCCCATCTCTGAGATTCCGATGTGAAACCCTAATCATGACATACAAAGCCATCCATCATTTGTCCCCCCATGCATCCCTGACATGGTCTCCAGATACCTGCCCGCACGCAACCTAAATCCTCCTGAGGGCTCCTTCTCTACTCCCCCCATCTCATCCTCTCACAACCTCATACAAGACTTCACCCGTGCATCCGCCATACTTTGAAACTCTCTCCCCCAACACAGCAGACACTCGCCTACCCTTGGTAACTTCAAAAGAAACCTGAAGACTCACCTCTTCTGACAAGCCTACGGCCTACCATGAGATCCGGTCACTGCACCATCACACGATCGGCACTTCCCCCTCCTACTGTCTTCTCGCCCACCCCCCGTAGACTGTGAGCCCTTGTGGACAGGGTCCCCTCCCCTCCTGTTAAGACTTGATTGCCCAATTTACTGTGTTTGTTCTGTACTGGTACGTGTTCTCCCCTCTTCATATGTAAAGCGCCATGGAATCTAATGGCGCTATATAAATAAATAATAATAACCTAAAGTACAATTTGTCACAAAAAACAATCTCAGAATCATAGGTTAGTTGAAGCATTCCAAATTTATTACCATATAAGATATTACAAATTTGGCCCGGTCATTAAGCTCAACATTGGCTCTGTCACTAAGGTGTTAAAATGATACCCAATATTTGTACCACCATATATACTTTCATTAAGAAATCTACACCATTTCCCTGTACAGATTTTTAATTCGACAGGAGTCAAAATTATGAAAGACTCGCATCGCATCACCTGGCACAGCTGCCCACCCACCTGACAGGAGTGTGCAGCCCCATAGAAATAAATAGAACTATCACGCTCCTGTCCGGAGAGCTGGTGGCTGTACCGGGTAATGCAATGCCAGACTAGCGAGTCTCTCGTAAGTGTGACTCCACCCTTATACTCTCTGTTGCTTGCAAGTTGAAACATAAGAAATTAGATGACACTCACCGTTACTTCATTCTATTTAATTTCATGTTCAGGTTCAAACACACAAGGGAGTGAGGGGAAGCGGAGTCATAAGGACGACAGCAGCTTTTTCGCCCTTCCACAGGTCCTGACTCTATTGCTTGCTGCAGATTGTCCATCCGGCAGTCCACCCACTATGGTGATCTGGTGGGGAGATTATAACTCTTCTATAACACACTGGCGACTGACTACAGGTACACAAAGTACAGCATATTATATTGTATGCAGTAGCTTTACTGTGTACAGCATGTGTATTATATCTGGATATGAACTAGGTTTGTTTCTGAGCTCTTTTATTTTTCTGTGTTTTGAACAATTCCTAATTCCATTTCTGTCTACTATAACCATAGCAACCTCTGATGTCTTATTAAGTGTGAATAGTAAATTCCATTTTCACATTGCAAGGTTATATGCTGAAATTATAAGAGAATGTTACATTTACCCAGACTGAATGAGGATAGGAATGTTAGACAAGACAAAGAAAGAAAAGACTGCAGGGCCGGCACCAAATCTGCTGGAGGAATGAAAACAACAGTAACATGATGTGCAATGGTAGAGAAAAGTTTTTATTTACATTCAAGTGTTCATTCTTTCTTTTGCTAAACATGCTTAACACTATGTTATTGCAACTAGGTGTGTACTGTCCATAGTCGCAGTTCACACGGCTTCTATAGAGCCTCTTAGGTTGGAGGGTGCCCAACGCCGATTGGCACCAAGACCCCACCCATCATAATAATTTCAAGATGTGAATACCGTTGATTTGTTAAATAGAATGGTGGATCATGGAGCGCAAGACTGGTGAGTCTGAGACTCTGTGCACCGCAGACATGATGACGTTGCTTCATCACACACTAGCTCAATGATAGAAAACAAAGGGTGGTTATTAATGGAACACACTCAGTCTGGGTCATAGTTAACAGTGGGGTACCACAGGGGTCAGTATTGGGCCTGCTTCTTTTTAACATATTTATTAATGACCTTGTAGGGGGCATACAGAGTAGAATTTCAATATTTGCAGATGACACTCAACTCTGCAGGGTAATCAATACAGAGGAGGGCAATTTTATATTACAGGAGGATTTATGTAAGCTGGAAGCTTGGGCTGATAAATGCCAAATGAGCTTTAATGGGGATAAATGTAAGGTCATGCACTTGGACAGAGGAAATAGGATGTATATGTGGCGCACCACTGGTCAGTGCACCACAGTAGGGTGTGCAGTATTCCTGTATCAGGGGAGTGTAAAGTTGACATGAGGCTCCCATCACAGCACTCACACACTCTAGAGTCAGGGATGATGGGGTTAAATCCTTAGGACAGAGACCCAGTCACAGTGGGCGGAGTTAGGTGAGGCGGGAAATCACACAGTTGGATGTAGTCCTGACTGAGGAGCAAAGCAAGGAGGGAGCTAGAGAGAAGTCTTCCAGGAAGGGCGTCTGAGAGGAAAATGCGACCCAGGAAAGAAAGGGGAAACCCAGTGCCAGACCACCGGACAGGTCTGGGGGAATCCCGGTCCACCAAAGGAGTGCCAGCTCAGAGTAATGGTACAGGCAAGTTCACCCCTGAGCCATCGACATCGGCCAGTCGAGGGCCGAACTATTAGCCCTGACCCCCTGTCCAGAACGTGCAGCCCCACCAGGAGCACCAAACCGTGTTGAGCCCCTTAGATGAGAAGAAGGGTATCCCAACGGGCCTGGTAGACAAGTGGGTTGTGCAGGGCAGCGCAAGGATAGTGAGGAGGTGCAGGAACACAAGGGACAAGGAAAGACACAAGAAGGTGCACTACGGGGCCTCAAAGAGACTTTATCCTCCCCAGGGACTATCCTGCCAGCTACCCATTAAAGGACTGAGTAAACTGTAACCTGAATAGGTTCCAGTAAAGTACCAGTACAGTGTCACAAGGTCTCAGTGTCTCCTTGCATCATAGACTGCTCCAGCATCTCCACCTGCAGAGCCATCTCTCTGCGCAAAACGCCATCCACCTCATCACAGCCCCGGGGACCCTGCTTCGTCTGTGGGGAGCTATACCACCCAGCTGCCTGACCATCATCCCCGGAGGCCCCCGGCAGCACTGTTGCCATCACCATAAACCACAGGTGGCGTCACAACAAACTTTTATTCTTTTTATTCCCTTTCAATTATTCCCCCAATGTTTAGTTGACCAACAGGGCTATTGGTCCGGGCAGGCCACCAGTGACATCCCCCTCAACTCCGCGCCCGGGTTCCAAATTCCCATAGACCCCTTGGGTGAATCATATAATTTTGTACTTAGTTTTGCCCAGTGTTTTACAGTTATCACTGAAAAAGACCAAAAAAGACTTGGGTGTATGGGTGGATGACAAACTCACATTTAGCGGCCAGTTTCAAGTAGCTGCTGCAAAGGCAAATAAAATAATGGGATGCATTTAGGGCATGTGCACATCAGTCGGTTCTGCATTTCTGCAGACCGACCGGGAACCGGTGGACACTGGCAGAAACTGAGTTTTCTGTGCTCAGCAGTGTCCCTCGTTTTTTGCTCGTTTTTTGCTCGTTTTCCGCCCGGTTTTACAGCGTTTTTCTCGGCGGTTTTCTCGGCGGTTTTGAAAACTGAGTTTTTTGTGCACTTGATCAGCTGAAACCGCTGGAAAAACAGTGGAAAGAAGTCACTTGCTCTATTTTTGGAAAACCGGTGGAAAAACTCAGTTTTGACTGAAAAAACTCAGTTTTGACTGAAAACGACCAGAAGAAAACCGTTCTAGTGAAGACAGAGTTTTCTAAAATCCATTGACTAGCATGTTAATCCAACCGGAGGATAGGATTAACATAAATTAACATAAAACTGAGCGGAAAACGCCGACGGAAAACGTCCAAAAGCAGCCCACAAAACGACTGATGTGCACATACCCTTAAAGAGGCATAGATGCTCATGAGGAGAACATAATTTTACCTCTATACAAGTCACTAGTGCGACCACACTTAGAATACTGTGTACAATTCTGGTCTCCGGTGTATAAGAAAGACATAGCTGAACTAGAGCGGGTCCAGAGAAGAGTGACCAAAGTTATTAGAGGACTGAGGGGTCTGCAATACCAAGACAGGTTATTAAACTTGGGGTTATCTAGTTTGCAAAAACAAAGGCTTAGGGGTGATCTTAAAATAATGTATAAATATATGAGGGGACAGTACAGAGACAAAGGGGCATCCTCAACGTCTGGAGGAAAGAAGGTTTAATCATAATTACAGATGTGGATTTTTTACTGGAGCAGTGAGACTATGGAACTCTCTGCCACATGATGTTGTAATGAGTGACTCACTACTAACATTTAAGAAGGTATACTTCAAAAAACAAACTCCAAGGAGTCAGGCCAAATAAATTGCAATATTAATTTATTAAAAATAACACAATAATGTAAAATGACAATGTCAACAAGGTACACAGAAGGAGGACCACATGAAGAACATAAGTACACCAAAGTAGGAATCAATCCTCAATATAAGAGGCAATATGTATAATCAGCCAAATAAGTGCCTCAAAACTGAGTGCACAGATATACAAAGTTTGAGGATAGAACATGCAATACCAAACATGGATCATGCAATACCAATCATGGGTCCATTACCTTACTGCGACCGCCCCCTGACGCGTTTCGCACCAGCTTCTTCTGAGGAGCTAGAATCTTGTAGAATTGGAATCAGTGTGCCAGACCTTCACATCCTTCACTGACGTCTAAGGACTCCCAACAGTGATTCCCAACTCCAGTCCTCAAGGCACACCAACAGTGCAGGTTTTCAGGATTTCCTTAGTATTGCACAGGTGATAATTGAATCACCTGCACTGGGGATGATTCCAATTTCTAAGGAAATCCTGAAAACCTGCACTGTTGGTGTGCCTTGAGGACTGGAGTTGGGAACCTCTGGACTAGATGGATGCCAGCCATCAATGTGCACCTGTGTCGGATCTCCTGAGGCGTGAGTGAGCTTTCCCCTTCCCCTTTTCCTGACTTTTGGATATTACAAAGTTACTTATTTTAATGGTTATTATCGATTTATGAAATTAAAATTAAAGCAGCAGGTTGTCTGAGTAAAAAAACATTCAGAACTGTAAAGGTTAAAATATCTTTCACTTTATTAATAATCCATTAAAAATTAATATAATAGCATTCTTCAATTATGTTTCTGGCCATACTGACTCTTATGGCCACTTTACACACACCAACGTATTTATCCAACTTCTGAACAACTTGCTGGTTGCAGTGAAATCATGGACACATTGTTACATTTGTACACAGTCACAAAATGGAGCAATGTGTCCATGATTTCACTGCAACCAGAGATGTGTTCAGAAGTTGGTCACAGAAGTTGGTGTGTGTAAAGCGGCCCTTAGGGTTCGCTCACTTCTGCATATGATAAATTGGTCTAATATTCATCCAGAAAAGTTGGACGAGTGATATCCATTTGGTGTTCCATTAGTCATGCAGGTGCATGTTTTTTTCTCTCTCGCCTAACATCCGTATACAATGTGTTTTTTTTTTTCTCAGCAGCTAATTATCAACTTCCATTTACAGGACCATTTACAGTGTCCTATCTACAAAATGGCAATGTATCTGTAAAAAACACAGCATATGGGTGGTCCGTGTGGTGTCTGTTTTTTTCTCGCACCCAATGACTTGCAATGGCGAGTCTTGACCGTTTTAGGCTATGTGTCCACGTTGTGTTTGTGATCCGTTTTTGTGCTGTGTTTTTGCACAAAAAACGGATCAACGTTTGTCAGGCCAGCAAAGTCTATGAGAGTTCTGAAATGCTGTGCCGATGGCTGTATTTTCCTGATTAAATGAATTGACGTGGTTTTGGAGCAAAAACGCCACAATACTTACCCTCCCCGGCGATCCCATGGTGAACTCCGGTGATTTCTTCCTTCCGTGCACCAGTAAGACCAGCACTAATGGACTTACAGGGCTTGTGCCCCTTGTGACTCAGCCTGAGACACATGGGGCGCAGCTCCTGAAAGTACTGTACCTGGAAGGAATTCAACAGAGCTCACCGTAGCCAGGGAGAGTAATAAAGTATGTGTGTGTCTGTCTGTATGTCTGTCTGTGTGTTTGTCTGTGTGTACCCGTCCGTGTGTGTCCCCTTATCTGTGCTGCGTTTGTAATGTGCACAATATGTTTGTGTCGAGCCCACTGGGACGGGGTACTCGGTACCGGACCGTGTCTGCTGCGGGGGATGTCACGGAGGTCCTGGTCCGGACCGTGTCCCGGGCCCTGGCAAGTAAAAGGGTGATATTTACAGGGGATTAGAGTTTGTTGTGAAGCCACCCACGGTGTGTGGTCAGTAAGGGGGGGACCACCGCTGCTGCAGAACCTCCGGGTGATGTCAGGCAGCTTAGATGATGGTACTGCTCTCCATAGGTAGAGGCGGGTTCCCCAGGGCAGTGATTGTTATAGTCTGTGGTGGATGTAATAATAAGGGATGATAGTGGAGACAGGTTGAAGGAACAGTCCAACATGAAGGAGATAGAGGGCACCACCATCTAGTGGAAGTACTCAGCAAGAATACCCGAAGACAGGAGTCACAAAGTCCCTCGGGGTGCCAGCCACAAAGACTCCAAGACAAAACGAAAAAGAAAGAAGCGGCACTCACCGAGGTTGCAGTGAAGCGGTGTCCTTTAATAGGGTAGTTGATACAAAGTGCAGGGAGGGGGACCGGGTGACGAAGGCACTGTTTCGGGCGTTCTGCCCTTCAACGGGTCACTGGTCACTGCACTTTGTATCAACTACCCTATTAAAGGACACCGCTTCACTGCAACCTCGGTGAGTGCCGCTTCTTTCTTTTTCGTTTTGTTTTAGGTTGAAGGAACACACACTCACGTTTCTGTAGTTTCCAAAGCTTTACTGCAGATGTTGTAGCAGATTGTCCACGGAGTCTGTACTGGGGCCGGGTTGCTCCCACCCTGTCCGGGTCCTCAGCTTCCTCGTGCTGCGCTGTGTGTGGCCCTGCGGCTGCTTCTAGCCCTTGGCTAGGCAACTTGAGTCCTCTGTGTGCTGCTGACCCCGCCATGTTGCTTTGCACTAGTACAGTGTTGGTTTAGAAACTCCACTATTCCTGGATTTACTGTGCTGTGTGTGTCAGTCACAGTGTCGGATCCGGTGTCCGTTCTGTACGCTCTTTTGGGGCGAGTAGAAATGGCACTCAAGCTCCCTGATGTGGTTCTCTGTCTTTTAATTCTTCCTTCCCAGACCCTGGCTAGGTCTGGAATCAGTGAGCGGACTGTAGAGAAGCCTGACGCAGCTCCTTTACACTACAGTCTCCCTCAGTTCTTCCAAGAACTGGATTCTTCACAGTACTGCCTTGTACTGTACTAACTACTTCCTCTTGACCTGGAGTATATAGGGGAGCTGGTTGTGCTCCCCCTCCTGGCCCAGAGGTGCTAGTGTAGGTCTGTGTGTTGTGGGGAGGGAACCCGTGTGATGTTATTGTACCACATTTGAGCTTCTTTGTTTTTAGAAAACTTGATAAGGTTTTCATGCAGAATTTTCCTGACCAAAAACTGATCACTTTTTTTTGTGTGGGTACATAGCCTTATTCTACCATATGCAGCATGCTGCAATTTATTCCTCTAGCCGATACAGCTGAGAAAAGACTCCCCGATCGGCACTGACTCATTGGATAACATTGGTGTGAGTGTATTCTAATTTTTCATCGCACTCGTCCAAGTAATACACAGATGTGAGTGAGACTTTACTCATAGCTTGATCCCAAATGGACGGTGCTTCTTGTCCTGCGCACACCGAGCCAGAACTCCACGAGGTAAAAGTAATGGTGACTTTAATCACTACGCATTTCGGAGCGCTTCCACGCTCCTTCTTCGGGAGAACCATCACATGCTGGTTCTGAAGAAGGAGGGTGGAAGCATTCCAAAACACGTAGGGGTTAAAGCACCATTACTTTTACCTCATGGAGTTCTGGCTTGGTTTGTTATTGGCAGTGTATGCGGGACAAGAAGCACCGTCCATGTGGGATCATTACTACAGCCACAGCGATTGCGTGGAGTGTGGGTCCAGCAGCAACTGCAATATGTGCACATACCGGTTGTGGGTCTCACAACCTTACAAGGTGAACAGCGATATTAGTTTTCCTTGCTCACTGTACTATAAAGATAAGACACCATTTGCGCTTTTGTTCCCCTTTTTCCTTTACTTATAGCTTGGCACATAGCATAGCTTGGCATATCACAGCAATGAGTATGGATCAAAATGACCAGAAAGCAATACAAATGCCAGAAAGCAAATGTTTAATGGAATATTAATAAAGAGGACGATGTAGACTTAATGGTGCTTGATGTTTTGTACTTGAAGAGCACTTGTGACACCCCAGGCATCTGGTTGATCACTGATTTAACTCCTTAAATATAGTTTCAAGATTTATTTAGTCTGGACATTTGATTATTAGACTGTGGATAAAAGGTGTGGAATAAATTTACTTAATACTTTGGTACAAAAACTCTTCCAAAACCTAAAAGAAAGAAAGTCACCACAGTCAGAAACTACATGGTCAGATAGCCATGTCAATAGGAATTTTTCCAGATCTCTTCTTTGGCAAAAGGATACCTCTTTATTGGTATAAGTTAAGCTATTTTAGTAGTAGTGTAGGTAGGGGGAGAAGGGGCGATTGTCCAGGGCCCCTCATTCAGAGCAATGCCACTCTTAACTGGCATATATAGTAAAGAGTGATAGAACAGGGGGAGATGCTTTCCCTGCACCACCAGTTTCCACTCTGTAGACCACAAGATCCTGGATTAGGTGAGACTATGATGTATTTTGTTTTAAACGTAGTGTGACTGGGGGCATCATATAGTATGGGGGTCTCTCATACGGTGTGGGTTTACTGAGGGCAGGAGGCGGACATATTATTGGTGCAACCTGCAGCTGCACAGGGACCCAAAAGGTAAAAGGACCCATTTCCACCTCCAAAGCAGGTGGAATTCTGCATTATGATGATCAATTTGATTTCAAAGTGCTCATATATTGTTCTTGCCAGGGGCCCTCGACTGTCTGTGTCTGTCATTGACTGTGAGGGAGCCCTCTTACAGTGTAAGGGGTATATTGTGGGTATACTCCTATAATCTGGGCTATGGTGGGGGACCTCTCATACAGTATAGAAACAACTGTAGTGGCATTCATGCAGTGTGGAACCCTTATGCAGTGTGGGGAATACTGTGGAAGCCTTAATACATCATAGGAGCTAATGTGCAGGCTGTGGCGCCCCTATGGTCTGGTTGCCACAGTGGTGTTGCTTCCTTCACCGGAGGTAGTATCATGCTTGGAAACAGGAGGAGCTCTCCACAATAGGTAAACCCCCGCTTTCACACACAAGACTTGATCCCTGTCCTGAAGGGGGAGCTTAGCACCCGAGTTAAGGGGAGCTGCCTCTTCAGTCTAGGGGGAGGGGTCAGAAGGAGAGTGTGAGAGGATGGAGAGGAAACAGAAGGTGGAGAGAGAGCTCTGGGAGAGAAGAGCAGGGAAAGCTCACCCCAGAGCAGCGCAGCTGAGGATGCCAGAGTCCTGGGCTACACGAGGGCTGCACGCCCTGTGAACCACATCTGGAGGACAGGAGATTGCAATTTTCCTGGCCGCAAGCTGCGGCCAGGCAGCACAACAGTTTACCGAGAACCCAGATCTGCAACAAGACAGCAGTACCCGTACAGGTTCACACTGTCTGCTAGTCAGGAGTGAGGACAAGAAGGAAGGAAAAGAGCCACAGAATAGCTCACAGGCAGCTGGGACCTACAACTGAGAAGCGCAGCAGGCAGGCCTCCAAACCCACCTGGCGAGATGGACTCCGACTGCTTTCAGGCTGGCCGGACCCTCGTGGACCTGGTGACCAGTGCCTCAGGACTCAACAACTTGTTCTTCAGTAAAGGTAAAAGAACTGTAACTTTGTGTCCCCCTGCTTATTTCCTGTGCCCTCCTTGCTGCACACAGCACCATAACTACCACTGCTACAATCCATATAGACTACTACTACAAATCCCAGGGGCCCTCCCTGCCTGTGGGGAGTGTTCCATATTGCCTGCTTATCCATCTATCCCCTGTGAACTGCACATACAGCGCTGGTCATCTCTGACCAGGCACCACAGGTGGCGACACGATTAACTACAAATCCCCTGTAAATATTCCCCTTAACTGGCACAGTCAGGGCCACGGAGCTGGGTTACGCCACCGTGACTACCCAATAGACTGCCGGCTTGGCTACCAAGTACCCTGGCCCTTACGACCGCTCCAAGGTCATTATATAGTTTGGGGCTACTGTGGGGGCCACCGTGGTGACTACTGTGGGGAGCTCTTGAAAAGTATAGTGCCTATTTTGGGGGCCAGTATACAGTGTGGAAGCTAATGCGAGGACCATTATACAGTTTGGGCGCTACTGTGGAGGTCATCATGCAGTGGGGGAGCTGATATGGGGGCAATTATACAATGTGGGGGCTACTGTAGGGGGACCTCATAAAGTATGGGGGTTACTATGGGGACCATTATATACTGCTCAAAAAAATAAAGGGAACATTTAACAACACAATATAATGTTGAAGTGTTCCTTTTATTTTTTTGAGCAGTATATATTGTGTTGGGCTAATATTCAGTATCTAGGCTACTGTGTGGCCATTATATAGTGTGGAGACTTATGTGAAGGACCATTATACAGTGTGGTAGCTACTGTGGAGTCCATTCTACAATGTGGTCATTATACAGTGTTGGGGCTTATGTAGGGGACCATTATACATTGTGTAGACTAATATGGAGGTCATTATATTGTGTTGTGGGGGAGACTTTAGAATATGTATAGGGTAGCTGTTCATATATCATACTGTGTATAGGACAAGTGTGGGCTCATCATACTGTATAGAGTAGAACTGTGGGACCAACATACTGTATATAGAGGGCTGTGGGGGTCATTATACTGTGTATAGGGGGCTGTGGGCCCATTATACTGTACATAGGGAGCTGTGGGTCCATCATACTGTATATAGGGAGCTGTACATAGGGGGCAGATTCAGGGGACATTATTATATTTTAAGATGAAAGGTAAGAAGTATAATTGTATAAGGGGACTTTGGGTATTAAGACTATCTAAGATGCACATAAGGCATTATTCAATACTATCTAGGGGGAAAAATGTAGGCACTTACACAGGGGATTAATATTTTCTAGGGAGTAGTTTTACCATCTAGCTGGCCCAAACAAGGCCTATTCCTTTGTAAGGGGCATAGTAGAGGCATTATTAAGTGGGGCAGTGAGAGGAGCACTGTTATCATGCCACACAGCAGGTGCAGTAATAGGAACACATACAGCAGCAGAGACTTGGTATTGGGGTATCAGCGGAATGAGGAGTTTGTGCAGGTTGGGAATAGGTGGAAATGGTGATGGAAATGTGTGCAGTCACATGTGTTTTAGTTGTAATCTCTGCAGATAAGCCGTGGCTGGAAGAAGTTGTCATGTTGCTTTGGGCCAGATGGAAAGATGAAAAAAGTGAATGACTCCATCAGAAAGCTATAAGTCATAAAATATAACTGTACTGTAATCTCTTACTCTCTTACATGCACTGCAGGAGTAGTATTTACCATTATATGGTCACCGTATAGCGGTAATATTGGTGTTGTACATAGTGTAGATATTTATTTTCCGTAATAGCATTTGCTGTTGTTCACTTATACCCAACAATTAGGGGAACAATTAATCCACCGTAGTTGCAAATTCAGGGTTAGCTGGCTGGGGGCTGACTCAGATGTGTCACCATCTTCCCTAAATTGACCCCCTAGCTACGCCTCTGTCGTAAGAAAATGAACAGCTACTAGGGTTCCAAAATAGCATTTTTTCTAAGATGACAGTTCTACTATAAAGGTGAGTGAAAAAGACTAAGGATGAGAAGGAATGGGAAGGGGTTGAAATAACCTATTGGGATATTGATATGCCTACATCCTGGAGAGTGTTGGTCACTTGGTTTCCTGTTGTGAGAAGTTTCTCTTCCTCATGGTAATTATTCTGCGATCATCCTTGCTGTTCTTTTCTGGACGCTTCAAGGTCTTTTTCCCTTGTTGAGGTTACCAGTGCTTGCTTTCTTTCTCAGGATGACCCAAACTGGAGATTTTGCCACATATTGTAGCAATTTCTCAGATTATTTTTTTCTGTTTTTGCAAATGACAGGTGGCTTGTTTCACTTACACAGAAAGCTCCTTTGACCGCATGTTTACTTCTCAGCTAAATCTTCAAAATGCAAGCACCACACCACAAATCAACTTCAAACCTTATATATGCGTAATTGAGAATGAAATATCGAAGGAATTGCCCACACCTGCCCATGAAACGGCATATGAGTCAATTGTCCAATTACTTTTGGTCCCCACAGGGTAGCACATGTAAAGGAGCTGAAACTCCTAAACCCTTCATCCAATTGAACGGTGGATACCCCAAATGAAAGCTAAAAGTCTGTACTTTAAGTCCATGATATAACTTTAACTTCAGTATGCTTCAGTAAACAGGTAAAAAAACTAAATTTGTGTCAGTGTCCAAATAGATATGGACCTAACTGTATATATCTCTGTGGATATGTAATACGAGAATGTCCATCATAACCTTCTTTTGATTCCTGAACACAAGTTGCCCTCTTAGCAGGAAAAATTGTTGGCCTGGTTGTGTAATATAGCAAGGTCTCCAAGACTTACCGTACTTTTGCAAGATCCATATTAGTAAAAAATACTTTGCTTTAGTGCTTACTCACACCATCCCAGCATGCTGTGAGTGGCAGAGTATATGAGGTGGTGTGCACCCATTCAAGTCTATGGGTGTGTGGAAATCATTAGGCTTCACTCGGATGATATCTGAGTGCTGTTCGATTTCCGCGAGCTCAAAAAATAGAGAAGATGGAGAAATTTTGCGCTCCATCTTCTCCTTACTTGTGTTATGATTCTCTCATGCAAGAGAATTGGATCACACTAAGCTGACACTGATAAAACCCAGAATTGATCAGAGTGTCATTAACATAATCAATATTGATTCTCTTGCAGGGAGAATATAGACTTGTGTGACCAGGAAATGGATTTGTGAAATTTGACACAATTATGATCTGTTTATTCATTGTAGCCAAGTTATACAGAGCACTCACTGCTTATACGGAGAAATCACTAAAGGCATCACACAACATTTGCTTTAATATTATTGGTATTATTTACCAAAATAGTCTAATTTATTCCATGATGCTTTACATGTGAAATGGGGCATACATAGACAAGTGCAATAATTATGAGCAATACAAGGCACAGACAGGTACAGGGGTAGAGAGGAAGCTGCCTGCGAGGGCTCACAGTCTACAAGGGATGGGTGAGGATAAGTAGGTGAGGAGAGAGGACACTGCTCACAAGGGCTAACACAGTCTACAAGAGATGGGAGTCGATACAGTAGGTGAGGAGGAAGGACGCTGCCCATGAGGGCTCACACAGTCTACGAGGGATGGGTGAGGATACAGCAGGAGAGGAGAGGACCCTGCCCACGAGGGCTCACACAGTCTACATAGGATGTGTAAGGAGAGAGGATTCTGCCCACGAGGGCTCACAGTCTACAAGGGATGGGTAAGGACAGAGTAGGTGAAGAGAAGGGATCCTGTCCATGAGAGTTCATGGTCTATAAGGGATGGTTGAGCCGGGTGTTTAAAATTAAATTTTTATTGTAAGTGGTATAAAGGGTCACATCTCACACTGGTAGCAGTTAATCCATGTTGGGGGGGTTCTCATTACAGAGAACGCATTTCAACACTTTTTAATGGTCTAAAAGTGTGATGAAATGTCTCCAACTTATAGTCTGGTCTACCCGTGAGGCTCTCACTGGTGTAAGGAATTAACTCTAATTAAGGAAAACAACCAATGTGAAGTCAGACCTAGACATAGATTGGAGACATAGAAATACTAAAAACAAGTTAGAGGAACCACATATAATCCTATACACCAGTGAGAGCCTCACAGGTAGACCAGACTATAAGTTGGAGACATTTCATTACAGTTTTAGATCATGATGAAGACACAATCAAAAGTGTTGAAACACGTACTCTGTAAGGGGAACCCCTCCTATATGGATTAACTGCTACCAGTGTGGAGATGTGACCCTTTTTACCACTTACAATAAAAGTTACATTTTAAACAAAAAGAAGCACCACCTGGATTTCTTGCTGGACCTTGTTCACATTTGTCACAGGAACTTCTCCAATCCTTGCTTTCTCGGTGCAGAGGGATTTGAAGGTCGGTGTGGAGTGTCACAGACTCCGGAAATAACCTGGCAAAAATTATGGAATCACCTGGATTGGAGGATGTTAATTCAGTTATTTAATTCTTTAGAAAAAAAGCAGATCACAGACATGGGTCAAAACTAAAGTCATTTTAAATGGCAACTCTCTGTGACTAGCCCAGAGTATGGGAACTCGGGTATCTGGGCCCTCTGCTGCGGTAGGGATGTCCCTGGTGGCCTGCCCAGACTCGTGGCCCTGGTGGTCAATTAAAAATGGGTAATTGGAATGGGAATATAAGTTCATAGGTTTATCGTGATGCCACCCACAGATTCTGGTGATTAGCACCAGCGCCGCTTCAGACATCCGGAAGGCGATGGTACAGCAGCCAAGATGGTACAGCTCCCTGGAGGTAGAGCTGGCCCTCCAGGGCAGGGATGCACCTGTAGTGATGGAAGTGCTGATGTTGGAAAACAATTTGCAGTGCAGCGGTGAATAAACACAAAGAGACTCTGTCACTCTACCTGGGTACTTTACTGGAACAATGCTGATGGTAGTACAGTTCACAGAAGACAACCGTTGTTAAGTAAAGATAGCCGGCCGGGTAGTCACAGTGGGCTGCAGGATCCCTTGGAGTCTCCCGTGGTATGCCTTCCTTGTCTCTTACCCGTGTCCTGTTGCTACTGCCTGTCCGGGAACAGCCCGCTTAGTACCAGGCCCGATTGGGGTGCTTCCTGAGTACCCCAGCTTCCCGCTCTCTTCTCTCCTGCACTGGATCTCGACCCCGGTGGGTTATCCTGGTGTGACTGGTTTCCTTTCTGACAGGGTGTCTGGGCCAGTAGATGGACCCACGACATCCGGTGTTACAACTCAGGGGCTGAACTCCCTGTGACGCATCTTCGGAACGGGCGCTCCGGTAAATGGACCAGGGTTTCCTCCTTGAGTATGGATGCTTGGGGGGTCCCCTCCTTCAGTCTTGGCTGCCTGTTCTCTCTCTCCAGGCCCCCTCTCTCGGAATCCCCTTCACTCTCTCAGGGCTCCTGTGCTCCTCCGTTCCTCAGTGCAAACTAAAGCTCACTGTTTTCTACCTCCCTCCTCCCCTAACTCCCCCCCCCAGGGTATGGGCCCTTACCATATGCCTTGGTGGGTGTGTGGGAGTGCTAGGATGGGATTCTCCTACAAATCCTACATTCCACTGTGACAGGGATAACCGCACACTCATTAATGTGTGCAGTACCCCAACTGTGACGCCTGACTAGTGGGGGGGGGGGGGCACATCTGCCTTGAAAAAACACTAAAAGAAATCTTGAAAAAAAAAATGCAACCAGTAACGGTTACTTTTGTAGACCAAGCAGGGGTAAAAATTATGAAAACACTCAATTCTGAACAAAAAATGATGGAATCACTCAATTCTGAGGAAATAATTATGGAATCATGACAAACAAACAAACAAAACAACACTCATATCCATTGCAAGTATTTTGTTGCACCACCTCTGGCTTTAATAACAGCTTGCAGTCTCTGAGGCAAGGACTTAATGAGTGACAAACAGTACTCACCATCAATCTGGCTCCAACTCTCTCTGATTGCTGTTGCCAGATCAGCTTTGCAGGTTGGAGCCTTGTCATGGACCATTTTCTTCAACTTCCACCAAAGATTTTCAATTGGATTGAGATCTGGACTATTTGCAGGCCATGATATTAACCTTATGTGTCTTCTTTCAAGGAATGTTTTCACAGTTCTTGCTCTATGGCAGGATGCATTACCATCTTGATAAATTATTTCATCATCCCCAAACATCCTTTCAATTGATGGGATAAGAAAAGTGTCCAAAATATCAATGTAAACTTGGACATTTATTGAAGATGTAATGACAGCCATCTCCGCAGTGCCTTTACCTGACATGTAGCCCCATATCATCAATGACAGTTGAAATTTGCATGTTCTCTTCAGGCAGTCATCTTTATAAACCTCTTTGGAACAATACCAAACAAAAGTTCCTACATCATCACCTTGACCAATGCTGATTCGTGATTCATCACTGAATATGACTTTCATTCAGTCATCCACAGTCCATGATTGCTTTTCCTTAGCCAATTGTAACCTTGTTTTTTTCTGTTAAGGTGTGTAATGATGGCTTTTGTTTAGCTTTTTTGTGTGTAAATCCGATTTCCTTTAGGCTGTTTCTTACAGTTCGGTCACAGACATTGACTCCAGTTTCCTCCCATTCGTTCCTCATTTGTCTTGTGCATTTCCTGTTTTGGAGACATATTGCTTTAAGTTTCCGGTCTTGACGCTTTGATGTTTCCCTTTAACAACCTTTCCATGTTGTTTGTATTTGGACCAAGTTTTAGACACAGCTGACTGTGAACAAGCAACATCTTTTGCAACATTGCATGTTGATTTGCCCTCTTTTAAGAGTTTGATAATCCTCTTCTTTGTTTCAATTGACATCTCTTGTGTTGGAGCCATGGTTCACGTCAGTCCTCTTTGTGGAACAGCTCTCCAAGGTGTGATCACTCCTTTTTAGATGCAGACTAACAAGCAGATCTAATTTGATGCAGGTGTTAGATTTGGAAATGAAATTTTCCTCAGAATTGAGTGATTCCATAATGTTTCTCCCTGCTTGGTCTACAAAAGTAACCGTTACTGGCTAGCACATTTTTTTTTCAAGATTTCTTTTAGTGTTTCTTCAAGGCAGAGAGTTGCCATTTGAAATGACTTTAGTTTTGTGCCATGTCTGTGATCTGCTTTTTTTCTACTAAATGAAACAACTGAATGGACATCCTCCGAGCCCGGTGATTCCATAATTTTTGCCAGGAGTTGTATATATATATATAAATTATCTTTTGGATTACTTTATTTAAAAAGTCTAATGTTTTGTATTTTAACAAAGCCCAATAACAGTTATTTTTAAAAGATATAACAAATAGCAGCAGTTTTCCTATGTGATCAGTTAGTGCTTTCTATAACTTGTGTACACCGTAAATATTATTGCAGCAATCACATTTCATTTTTTCGCAGCCAAGTTATTTGCAGTAGTATGCAGAATGTAATAAAAATTGCACAAAATCCATGTAATAGGGGACAATGCTGTATCTTATAAAATAGGGATAAAGTAGTTTGGTGGTCAAGCACGCTAAAAACAAAGCCTAAAGCCGTACAACCGGCTATGTAAGCGTTAATCACTACCGAGGAGACATTGAGTGTGTTTGTTGCTGCTAATGCATCACATAGAAGGCTGCTTGTCATAGCTGTAATGATAAAAGATATGACTAAGCCAATATTTCTTGCCTTTCCCTGTACGGTTGAAGCAATTTTATAGATGTGAACAGAAACATTATTTGCTAAGCCTTGGGGAAGGTGAAACCAGCTGGGATGCTTGAGTTACATGCAAATAGTAAAGCACTGCTTCCAGAGGATGTGGGAGAATATATCAGAGCCTTATTGATCCCTTGGAGGCCAAATCTAAGCTTTGGACATATATTCTTGTGCTTCCACTGGCAATGCAGGTTTTAAATCATGACTGGGTGACTTGCAAGGTTCGCTCAGTGCCAGTGCTTGTAGTAATGTACAATGGGACGTACGGATATCACTCACTACGGCAATACATTAAGGTAGTGGTGAGAGGGCATAGCGATGAAGAATGTGTCTGGGAGGGTAAAGGCAATGATAATTATCCCATAGAAAATAGGATATTCTATAGCACAGGAAACAAGATATTTTAACTTATTTATAGTTGATGTCAACTATTTTCTATAAACGGACTTACAAAGAAACTTTTCTGTGCAATATATGACCTTCACTTGTGTTACATATGTCAAATTGTTAAAGTTTTTACATACAAATCTAGCATATACTAAACATGTCTATTTGTGCAAGAATCTCTAGGGGAACTCTGTACAATATATAAACCCTAAAATCCATAGATGCTTCATCATCATTAGGTGCTATGAAGTTGATTTCCACTCCTGGTGATCACATGAATAATGTTTCTCTAGAACGGCCCATCTTCTGTTGGCTCTCCAGGCTTCTCCACGACACATTGACGATTTCTGTGATTGAACCATCCGTCTTCATGCAGGTCATCTCTTCCTCTTTCTCTACCTGTTCTTCAAGGTTTTGTTGTCTTTGTTGGCTACTACATTCATTTATTGTCTACTTCTTCGGTGCCTTCACATATTTGTCTTTACTGGGGTCATAACTCATGTTCCCTTCACATATGTCAACGTGTAAAGGGGTTTTCTCACTATTGATTTTCAGGAGCACACAGCTCCCCAGACTGACAGTTTCCTGCTTGTTGGCAGTGTTGTACTTCTGATGATTGAAACATTGGGATTTTGGATTTTTAATATTAGGTAGCCTTCAAGTTCTTTATTGTTACATCATCCTTTTGTTCCGAATATATGGTTTGAGTTTCAGCAGGATATGTCATGTCATGTCAGGGTATGTCATTGTGCAGGGTTATAGATGTGGCTGGTTATTAAAAACAGTTTTTTGAAAATGTCCCTAGAAGTTTGGAGAGTGAATTGCATCTGGTAATGTGGCACCCCTGAGTCTTGGACGCCACAGTGGTACTGCACCTACTCCACAGGTGTGGTGCCATAGCTCTCAGGTAAGATGGGAACACGTAGCTGAGACACCCAACCACACACCCAACACCCATCTGACTCACCGCCGGCCCGTGAACTCCGGTTTAGACAGGCTGTAGCTCCTTTCTCCTTGTCACGGGTGGGCCGCACCTGCCGGTAGTGGGGCCCGGTTGAGTGCAGATCAAAAGTTGAAGACCTCTTGTAGGAACAGATTAAAGGAGTTAATTTATTCGTGACGCCACTTATGAGTAGTTCGGTCAGCCCGACCGAGGCTGCGGAACCTCCGGGGGATGGACAGCAGCAAGATGGAACGCTCCCCACAGGCTGAGCGGTGATCCCCGGAGGCTGGAGCTGCTTAAGATGTTGTGCGGCAGCTGCGGTTACCTTGTGTGCGGACGGATGCAATCATAAGGAAGCACGGACACTGTAAGTCTCTGTAACGGGTCTTTACTGTAACCAGCAGGCAGTACATGGTATACAGTTAACGGGTAGTGGACCGGGTGGACTCAGCAGTAGTAGGTGTCCCTCAGAGATCCGTAGTGTTCCTCCATTCTAGCTAAGTATTTGCCATTGTCGCCCAGGAATACCAGGTCGGGTACGGGGAGGCTGCTTCAATCCCCATCCAAGATGTACGTTATGGATGTTTTGGGGAGCCTTGGGTCCCTCGGTGGGTACACCGCCGGTTAGACGACTGGAATCTGGCTGGTGGTGGGGTGCTCCTGTAAAGCTGCTCCTCCATGCTTCTGGTTCGCGTAGCAGAGGTGAACTGCTGCCAGCTTCGGTACCAGTGAACCGGCTGTGAGTTGGGCATGGGGGTCTTTTGGAACCCGTGGTTGGTGATGCCCAATCCCGGTTGTTCAGGCCTCAGGTGCTAACACCCGACCGGTGACGGCCCGGGGGCTGCACGAGGTGCAGAGCCCCCGCTCCTACTCCAAGTTCAAGTCTGTGTCTTGTCTAGACTCGACTCCTTCTCTAACTAACTAACTGTACTTCTCCTACACTACCCTTGCACTCCGCCCACCAGGACCTTGGATTGGCCCTCTATGTTAAGTGATGCATGCAGGGTTTTGGATCTCTCAGTTAACCGGATAACTGCTGGGTCGGAGAATTTTGCAGCTGCATTTATGGCTGCAATACCCTTCTGTGACGCACTCGTTGTGGGGCGCCACACTCCCCCTTGGTTAAATTCGCTTGTCCCCAAGCGTCACACTACCCACATTACAGAGGTTTTTTTTTATTTTTTTTTATTTTATAACAGGTAATACACTTTTATTAATGACAGGTAATTATCTTACGCAAAAAGAAGGCAGATAATAAAAACAGGTATTTACTTTTGTGAACCCGGCGGACGGTTTGCTGTCCTTGGTGAAAGTTCAGGCTGTAGCCGCCAGATCACACAGTCAGTGATTAACAGGAACAGAGTCAGTTATTGAGTGAGTCCAAGCTTTTAAGTCACTGGCGTGGAGAACGATGGCGCACCCGGATAGCGAACCACCCATCTGGACAAGCATAGCGCTCGTAAGTGATTATATCGCCCCGGTATAGGTCGCGATCGGGATGTCCTCTGCGCAAGTGTGACTCGACTTCCCGGCGCCCCACAAACACCTCCTCATTCAAACCCACCTCCCAAGCGAACCCCCACCCGGTAGATAAATTAAAGGTGGAAATTCTACCTTCGTGGCGGAGTTCATTAGGCAGAGGCGGCTGGCGGCGAGCCTCGGCACGGGCCTGCATGTTGGCGCGTTCACGGGCTTGCCACTCCTCTCGTCGGCGCTGGCGTACATCTCTGTTGGTGCGACTCGGGGTGTGAAGATGAACGGTGGAGCTGGTGGTTTGGTAGGAAGCTTGGGCTTGGCGGGCAGTCTGGACCGGCACCCGGTGGAACGGCACAGGGGAAGGTGTCGGCGTTGCACCCGACCAGTGTACCCGAGCTGGCTGCTCGGATGGAGGGTCCTCGCTGTCTCCCCAAGCAAAACCGGTGTCGAGATCCTCAGGGATCCTGCGGGTCTCGTCGTCGTCATCTACCTCTTCTCCCTCAACGACCACATCGGGCTTCTCGATGGTTGGAGATGCTGGAGCTGGTTCCGCTGTACAGCGGGGCGGTGGTGATGCGGATCCTTCCTCAGGGACGTCCTGCAGGGCTTCCAGGCTGCCTGCCTCTTCTTCTGTTTCTGCAGGTAGAGGTGTCTCAATCCCGGTTACCAGGTAGGCTTCGGCAGTTGCAAAGGAGGTCTCCGGTACGGGGACGAAACAGGCAACAGTCTCTTTAGTAGTACAACTGTTGACGGGTTCCTCAGGGGGAACTTGGTAAAGGTCAAGCTCTTCGGTGAAGCGTGTTGTATGGTCCTGCTCACAAACGGGGTCGGCTGCGGTTTTAATCGCTGGAACGGGCTGAGCTGGGGCCTCCACTGGAATGAGACAGTCTATCGGCTCAGGTGACGAAGCAGGACAGGTGGTGGGCGACAGTGAGTCGGTTGAGAAGCTGGCGACGTTGTCCGGGCATGGAGTAGCTATATCCGGTCGGCTCTGCTGCATCGCATGGTGTAGTCGGCGGCCCAGGCTCGCGCTCCAGCTACGGATCGTCCATTCTACAGTCTCTATTAGCCTCACATGGAGGTCTTGCAGAGCCTCCTGCCAGAAGTCGGGGCAGCCGTCAATGGTAAGGACGGGACCCGGACCCGGATGGCCTATGGCTGCTCTGGCCTCCGCCTCGACCTCCCGCATTAGGTCTTGGAGTCTTGTGCTGGCCATTCTCTTCTTTGGAGGGAACCACACCCGTTCAATTGGTAACCGTTCTGGTAGAGAGCTGGTGAAGAAGTGTTTCTGACACTCCCATTTCCTTTGGGCTTCTGTAATCCAATTGTGGGAAAAGGTCTTTGGGGTCCGCCCCATGGTTGATTCGAGCAACCAGGGCGGACAAAGTGTTTGGCGCCTTTGCCTTTAGCCCTCCCACGATGAGGGGCGGTGGCTCACCCCTGGGCTTGCACGTGGCGGATCCTTATGGCGGGAACGCCATCTTGGGCGCCATCTTGGCCCACAGTGAAAAGGCGGGAAAGTTCTTTTAGGGACGAACAAAGTCCATTTTGTAGACATTAAAGTCATTTTTTAAGCACATTATACCCGTTAGGGAACGGGCCTGCTCGTATCCTGTTCGTGATGCCATTTTCTGACTCACCGCCGGCCCGTGGACTCCGGTTTAGAAAGGCTGTAGCTCCTTCCTCCTTGTCACGGGTGGGCCGCGCCTGCCGGTAGTGGGGCCCGGTTGAGTGCAGATCAAAAGTTAAAGACCTCTTGTAGGAACAGATTAAAGGGGTTAATTTATTCGTGACGCCACCTATGAGTAGTACGGTCAGCCCGACCAACGCTGCGGAACCTCCGGGGGATGGACAGCAGCAAGATGGAACGCTCCTCACAGGCTGAGCGGTGATCCCCGGAGGCTGGAGCTGCTTAAGATGTTGTGCGGCAGCTGCGGTTACCTTGTGTGCGGACGGATGCAATCATAAGTAAGCAAGGACACTGTAAGTCTCTGTAACGGGTCTTTACTGTAACCAGCAGGCAGTACATGGTATACAGTTAATGGGTAGTGGACCGGGTGGACTCAGCAGTAGTAGGTGTCCCTCAGAGATCCGTAGTGTTCCTCCATTCTAGCTAAGTATTTGCCATTGTCGCCCAGGAATACCAGGTCGGGTACGGGGAGGCTGCTTCAATCCCTATCCAAGATGTACGTTATGGATGTTTTTGGGAGCCTTGGGTCCCTCGGTGGGTACACCGCTGGTTAGACGACTGGAATCTGGCTGGTGGTGGGGTGCTCCTGTAAAGCTGCTCCTCCATGCTTCTGGTTCGCGTAGCAGAGGTGAACTGCTGCCAGCTTCGGTACCAGTGAACCGGCTGTGAGTTGGGCACGGGGGTCTTTTGGAACCCGTGGTTGGTGATGCCCGATCCCGGTTGTTCAGGCCTCAGGTGCTAACACCTGACCGGTGATGGCCCGGGGGCTGCACGAGGTGCAGAGCCCCCGCTCCTACTCCAAGTTCAAGTCTGTGTCTTGTCTAGACTCGACTCCTTCTCTAACTAACTAACTGTACTTCTCCTACACTACCCTTGCACTCCACCCACCAGGACCTTGGATTGGCCCTCTATGTTAAGTGATGCATGCAGGGTTTTGGATCTCTCAGTTAACCGGATAACTGCTGGGTCGGAGAATATTGCGGCTGCATTTATGGCTGCAATACCCTCCTGTGACGCACTCGTTGCGGGGCGCCACACATCCTAACTCCAGATTAGGGAGATGCAGGGCAGACAGAAGAAACCCCTCTAGGGGGCATACCAAATTTACTTGTTGGAGGAAGGAGTAGGTTTAGGGGTGGGAGGAGTTAGTGAGTTAGAAGTTGTTAGTAGAGGAAGCAGGAGCAGCAAGATGGAGTTCTAGGGATCACTGGAACAGGGGCCTGATGGGACCAATGGGTAGGTCAGCCAAATAAGCCCTGAATCTACAGCTGACTTCTAGTTCGTGGTAGAGGAGCTAGCTGCATGAGGGGACCGGCCCCAATCTGGTATGAGACTGAATTTTAAAGCCAGGAAACCAGAGGCTACTGGACTGCAAGTGCAATGGCCAACACTGTGTACACTCCCAGGCACAGTGGCTACAGAGGGTCAAGAAGACGTGCCAGGCGGTCACTCAGCAGGGCCAGCAGTTGCCTGCCTTGGGACCTGTAGCAAGAGGGCACGGAGGAAGAACAGGAGTAGAACATGTCAGAAAGAGCAGCACAGAAAGGCTTATGAAAGGTGTCTCAGTGGAGTGTTCCTGTACTATCTGGGGGTGGCTAAGCTGCACACTGGGAGAGCATAGTACCCGACTTTGTTGTTTCTGCAACAAGAACAAGTAAAGAGACTTGTAAGAACTGTAAACTCTGTGTCTGTCCACTCCTTCTGCGCCGCCCTGCACCTACAACTACAAGTATCATCTACATTAACTTTCATACCAGACCCTGGGGACCTGCTCCATCTGTGGAGAGTGTTACACTTAGCTGCAACAACACCTATTCCTTGGGGTCACTACAAGCAGCACGTGTCATTCTGATCAGAACTCACAGATGGCATCAGATGGCATTTTCCCCTGTACATAATCCCTTTACATGTTCAGTCAGGGCCACGACCACCGGGACTGCCACTGTGACATCCCCCTGACTGATCCCGGATGGTCGAGTACCCCAAGCCCTTGCCACCGTTGCAGTATCATGCTGGGACATTATTAGTAAGTGAGTGTAAATATTTATTTTACAACTATAGTGTGGCACCCTGGCACCCTGTTGGGCACCACAGAACTCCTTGGGGCACAATTGGAGCTAACAGCAAAGCAATACTCACAAAATACCTAACAACACCACATAACCTTAGAACACCTGGTTTCACCCCGAGCCTCTAGGGGGAGCTCCACTGGTCACTTTGAGCCAGTTCCCCCTATAAATAGAGTCTTGGAGGGAGAAACTTCAGAGCGTGCAGACGCTACAAGAGCTGCAGGTTGTGCATGATCTCAAGCTTATGAGACACACACCAGGCCTAGTCAGCCTAACTAGCTGTGAGGAAACCCTTGCAATTGGGGTTAGAGGAAAAGGAGAAGCACCTCTCAGGGACACCAGAGTGATCATAACTCTCTCCCTTAATAACCGGTTACTGGAACCGAAGCTGTGGAAGCTACATAGCCACTGCAGAGAACCAGCATACTTCACAGGGAGTTTAGCATCCTGTTCACCTGTCGCACCTACCAACGAGAGCCCAGGGAAGAAGGTAGAATTATCATAACCCTTTTACAGTGCCCTCAGTGCTGACAACCAGGTGAAATCCGTTCCATTGAACATACTGCCCGGTCCGGCTGGATTCCACGTCCACCCGACCTTAGCACCAGAAGTAGAGAGAGAAGGAAGCCTACACTAACTGCTTGCTGTGAACCTCCAGGAGTGTTAACTTCACGAACCCGGTCTGGCGTACCTGAAAACCACCAGTAAAGGTACTAAAAAGACTTTGGCGTGTCAGTGTCTGACTCCTGGGCCTAACAGCGGCACTACCGCAGCGGCCTCACAACATCTTGCGCAGCTCCCGGCTCCGGGGACTCCCGCTCATCCTGTGGGGAGCGTTCCATCTTGCTGCCTAACATCCCCCGGAGGCCTAGCAGTGTCGGTACCGTTACCGAACACCCGCAGGTGGCGTCACGAAGACAAACTACCCCTACTGTTCCACCATTCCCCCCTATTGATCTGGACCACCGGGCGTCACAGCCGCATGCGCGGTTCCGTGACAAGAGGAGAGTCAACGCCTGCGACGCGAACACCCCGGTCACGGTGAGTCAATAGCTTGCAGGGATTTGGCATGAAAGTAAGTCTCATTTGTAAAACAATACCCCTTATAATGTGTATGTAAGGGTCACGCTGAAAGTTGTCAACCCATTGTGCTAAGGGCCAAGCTTACATCGGATGGCCGTAACTAAGTGTTTACTGGATATTCCTCAGAGCCTCTGATGCTGAAGTTGGACTTGGCTGCTGGTAGACACCAGGTACCACCAGTACCTGATAGTAGCAGCTGACCCGGAGCAAGGGAACAGACAGTTACATGCTAGGCGAGGAGTGATAGAAAGGACAGTTAATGAAGTGCCAGGCAGGTCTCTGAACGGGTTTGGGTGCACAGACTGGACATTGGATAGATTCAGGAACTGGTAGGACAAAGGACTGAATCAAGTACAGGATACTGGTCAGGTTACAGGAACAGGAAACAGGCACTGGATACAGGCTCATGTGTCTTTACTGATAATTCTGCAGTCACTCTATGAGACTGCAGACTTATCAATCCTTCCAGTGCCTGCACTGTACGCTGTGGGGATTCGCCATTTTCTAAGCTGGGAACGGACTGCAACTATCCGATATGCATGTTCCTGGCAACAACTCAACTGGCCGAGGCCTTGGTCAATACAAGTATATGGAGTGGGCACGTCCAACTAGTGGGAGTGGCCATCTAGTGGGTCTATTTTATTATATGTGGATAGAATGGATTCAATATATGAGTTTATTTAAATGACTATATTTATATCTTTATACTATTCATAACAGCTTTTGCCTTATTTAGCGCTTTTTACATTGTATGTCAGGTTACTGTTGTTAACCTTTTAGTATATTATTCACTAGGAGTTCACACAACCACCTTTGGTGGAGGTTTGCACAATGCTTAAAGGAGTTGTCTTGCCTTAGGGAACAAGTCTGAAGTCACTCTATGTCAGGGGTCTCAATCTCGCGGCCCGAGGGCCGCATGCGGTCCCTGGGGCTTCACTATGTGGCCCGCGGCACCTTGGACAACTTAATGATGCATTGCCCCAGTGCAGGGGGCCGCTGCAGTCCCCGCTGTGTGATGACTTCTGTCCACAGCACTAACAAGCTCTGCCACTCAGCAAGGTCAATGCAAGCTGCCAGCCAATGAGAGATCCGCAGCTGACGGCAGAATATGACGTCACCTGCAGGCCTCTGGCTGGTAGATTGCATTGATCTTGATGAGCAACAGAGCTTGTCTGGGCAGCGGCTGGAGGAAGTCTTAGCACAGCGGAGGCCGGAAGTCAGTACAGTGGGGACCGCGGCGGCCCCCTGCACTGGAGCGATGCATCATTAAAGTGAGAAAAGTGTGAGTGTGTGTGAGAAGGTGTGTGTGTGAGACTGAGTGTGTGAGTGAGACTGAGTGTGTGAGTGAGGATGTGTGTATAAGAAAATGTGTGCGAGTTTCAGTGTGTGTATGAGTGTGAGTGTAAGAGTGTGTATGAGGATGTGTGAGAGTGAGTTTGAGAGTTTGTGTGTGTGTGTGTGTGTGTGGGGGGGGGTTTGTGTGGGGGTTTGTGTGTGAGTGTGTATTTGAGTGTGTAAGAAGGTAAAACAGGATGGGGGGCATCACTATAAAAGTAGATCAGGATGGGGGGCATCACTTTAAAAGTAGATCAGGATGGGGGACATCACAATAAAAGGGGATCAGGATGGGGGACACCACTATAAAAGGGGATCAGGATGGGGACATCACTATAAAAGGGGATCAGGATGGGGGACATCACTATAAAAGGGGATCGGGATGGGACATCATCACTAAAGGGGATCAAGATGGGGGACATCACTACTAAAGGGGAATGGGAAGGGGGACATCACTAGAAAAGGAGATCAGGATGGGGACATCACTACAAAAGGGGACCATGATCGATGGGGGACATCACTAGAAAAAGGGATCAGGATGGTGGACATCACTAGAAAAAGGGATCAGGATGGTGGACATCACTAGAAAAAGGGATCAGGATAGGGATCATCACTAGAAAAAGGGATCAGGATGGGGGACATCAGTAGAAAAGGACATTACTACAGGATGGAGACATTACTACAAGAAAGGGATCAGGACTTGTACTTTACTACATTGAGCAAGAAATTCTGGTATTACTAAAAATATTACTTAGTCCTACAAGAGATGCGGCCCCCCGCTATAAATGTTTTTCTATGTGCGGCCCACCAACCCAGCCGAGTTTGAGACCCCTGCTCTATGTGAATCCTCTCATCACTTGCACTCCATGCTGTGAGGTTTCTCTGGTACTGACGGCGGGTACTTGACTGAAATTGCAATTTGCATACACGTGATTACGTACCAACTAGAAGTGCATGGCCTCACTCAGTGTAAGTGAATTGAGTGAGTCAGAATGCGGCTGGAAGCATGCAAAATCGCACACCAAAATCCTCAAAGCAGAGTGCATGCACTGTGAGACTTCACTAGTCACATAAGAGTGAAATCTAAGGTCGGACAAATCCTTTAACAATGTGGGATGGTCCTTGAAATGCTGTACCAGCATATTGAATGGAGTGAAGGTGGGGATACTCGATGCTCAGTACTCCGCTTTTTGCAGAAGTCCAATTAACAGTAAATGGAGTCAAGCTTAGCATGCACTACTCCATTGCATTCCCATTCTCAGGATTTCTGAGGTTCATAGCAGATGGAAGCTCATTGATCATCAAGTAAGGATAGCGGATTATGTGATTTTGGGAAAAGTTTCTTAATCCACCTTTTGAGTGAGAGTCTCTTTGAGGTTTACCATGTTTGATTTAATGTACTGATCTGATGGACCATCACCCTATAAACCAGATGCTATTGCGCTGTATGCTTGTGCTTATGAAAAGAAGTATTGTGGCAATTAAAAACATTGGGTCTACTTGAGATTGGATACTGTGATAATTCATTTCCTGTTCACCTTGTATTGGTACAAGGCTTTACAGAGACAATTATGAATTCAGGCCATGCATATTCTTCATTGTGCTGATGGATGCAATCATTATGATCCCTTGACATTTTAATTTGGATCATACCAATAATCACTGCTTGTATACTCAGGCATCGCTATGCAAGTTGATTTTCTTGTAGTACTTAGCAATCTATAAACTTTCTTACTTGATTAAAAATGTTGCTTTAGCCATGTGTTGACTAATGACTGGGAATAGTATTGGCACTTTGGTTTGCATTTCGTTCCTTTGGGTGCTGTGGTTTCCTTCCAGCAGCACAAAACTATTATCTATGTATGTGTGTTGGGAAATTACACTATAATCTCCTGTGAGATAAACGCTATCTAAACATAGATGCAAAATCTCAGCACAGATGTAGCTGAGCTTAGATTGTCAATTGATGAAACCCAACATGGTACTGTAATGCTTTATGTATGGTTGAATTGATCATAAACCTGATAGAACAAAAAAAAAACATTTTTTTTCTAATATATTTTCATTTCTGAATTTTTTTTTTTCAATTCTCGTTTTTTTTTTTTTTTTTACAAAATGATATGTGAAAGATCTGCTTTACAGCAGCCTCATGGACTTAATTATTATTATTATTATTATTATTATTATCATTTATTTATAGAGCACTCGCTCTTCCGGGGCTCACGTGAGGTTGGTTTGTCACTGAGTCAACAGCAGCTTTACTGTCGACATATCGGACAGCCGCAGCTCTGACTTCCTCTCAATCAGTTCGACTGAAGGCGGGGAAGTGACATGGTGAAGTCAGAGTACTGCAAGATTTCAGGATATTTTTTTAAAAGATATGGAAATTTTAAAAAAAATTACGGTATATATGTTAACTCTTGTGTCAACAAACTTTGCATAAATAAATAGTACAAGGAAATATAAGAAGCTTTGTAATATAAAGCATATTATCAGAGAAATTTGCTCCAATGTCTAATTTATAAACCACTACTTTAACTCAGCCAAGAGCCACAGTGGAGCCCCACCGGTCTGGACGCCACAGGGGGTGTACTGCACACAAGCCAGGGTGTGGTTCTCCAGTAGTCAGGAGATGGGGGATGGTAGGCGTGTTGATCCTAAACACACGCACACACACTTAGGACCCAGGGGACCCTGCACAAATCCCCGGGGAAGGGGAGGACCCAGTGGAACAACAGAGGTAGAGAAGTGTGGGTGGAAAGTAGGAAGAGGAGTTCAGTTCAGTTAAGTTCAGTAGAAGGACAGTTGCAGTTGGTAGCAGTACAGTAAACAGCTAGCATGTAGAGCTGAGAGAGACAAGAGAAGAGTGAGGAGCAGAAAAAGATCAGAACTGCAGAGAAGGGTACTCGAGCTGTGCTGCGCTCATCCAGGGTTGCAGGAAGGAAACCTAGGGGCACTGGAGGAGCTGAATTGGCCCGTGCACCCGAATCCGAAGTTGGTGACACTGGCCGGAAAGGTTGTGGTCAAGAAACAGGGACTGGACCAGAACACGGAATGAGGATTCATACCCGAACCGTTAAACCGGAGGCTACGAGCTTCATAGGAGCTGTGGCTCACACACCTGGCATATACCCAGAGAAAGCAGCTGGACAAGGGTCCGGGGACAAGGTACCAGTCGCCTACTCATACCCTAGGCTGCAGTATCAGGGCTCTGCATGCAGAGGCGCTTCAAGGGGTGCTGAGGAACAGGACCAGTGAGAGGCAGATACCCCAATCTCCTAAGACTACACAGGCCGTACCATATCCAAGAGTCTATAACATCTTTGACCTGTTGAACTTGAGTCTTGACGTGAGTAAACCGGGTACAGAATTGCTGAAGACTCCGTAGCTCCTGTGAGCGGGTCTGTGTCATAATTGCTGGGGAGGGTTGTCCTACCAGCTATTCCAATAGTATATTCATGTTAAATCCCTGTGGGTGGGATAAAATAGAATTGGATGACTTTTTGAATCCGCAAATGAACCAATGAAGCTATTGTGGAGGGTGAGAGCCCTGAAAATCTCTGTAGAGAGCCAAGTGCCAGGGAAGCAGATGGTTGGTGAATTGACAGTAATGGTAAATGACGTAATCTCACTTGTGGGAAAGAAATGAGCCTGCAGAATGTGTGTATATCCCTGTTTATTTGAAAAGAAAACATAGCTCTGTCATTGAATAATATTTCTGCTGCGTCTGCATTTTTTGTCAAAGAAAGATCTGCAGTGCTTCCGGGGTGCGGACTGATCATCCAGGTCTGTGCGTAGCCGATGATCTCCCCCACACGTCACTACAACAGAACCGCAGCATCCCCTAAAATGCTGTTTATGGAGACATCATAGCTGTCAGAGAACTACAGGTACATCTCAATAAATAGAATATCATCAAAAAGTTATTTTTTTTCAGTAATTCAATACATAAAGTGAAACACATATATAGAGTCATTGCATACAGAGTGACCTATTTCAAGTGTTTATTTCTGTAAATGTTGATGATTATGGCTTACAGCCAATGAAAAGCCAGAGGTCATTATCACAGAAATTTAAAGTAGGGAGGATGAAGGGTTTAAAACTGCCCTGAAGTATTCCACTAGACATCAAAGGGTGAATATAATATTAATTTATCAGTCAACGTGTTTCGTGGCTCCCTGAAACGCCCAAAACATGGCAATATGATATTGATTTGTGCTGAGGAAGGGGCCGGTCAACCATCAAACGCGTTGACTCATCAATCAATATTACATTCACCCTCTGATGTCTCGTGGAATGCGGCAGCGTGGTTTTTAACCCTTCATCTTTCCTACTCTATATGCACCACGCTGGGGACTCCAGCAGCCGTGATCTGCTTTTATAGTGGTTGTGACTCTCACAACCACACAAGGTGAAGCCTCTGATACCTGTTTAGGTCATATTTTATCTCTCAGACCCTTCATTCTCCCTACTTTAGTTTTCGGACATAATGACCTTTGGGTTTTCATTGACTGTAATCATGAACATTAACAGAAATAAACACTTGAAATAGATCACTGTTTATAATGACTCTACATAATATATGCGTTTCTGCAATAAAGTAACTTTTTTTTATGATATTCTAATTCATTGACACACACCTGTATTTAGGATACAAGCCATACAAGTACATGAATAGTCTTGTGCATCAGGTACACACATGACAGTTTATTTTCATCAATCAGTAGAAATGACAGGTACACCTTAATGTAAAATTGTATAAAGCTAATATTGTTATAATATAGTCTCTTTAATTCATTGAGTTATCGCAATGTCCCAATGATGCTGCCCTTAACACATAACTTTGAAGCATCATTTTATCGCCAGCTATAAAATATGTTTTGGCAATTAAATGGTTAAGGTGATTAATGATCTCATACCACCCGTCTATTAGAGCCTGATGGATGTCCATGCATCAAGTGTAGACTTTGTGAATAAAGCTACTTGTGGATTCGTCTTGACACTTGAAATGCCTGCTGGGCTGTAGAGTGTCTGGAAATGTATGAAACCGGAGGAGCCCGGAAAATAAATCAAATTTCACATTCATTTTCAGAAATTTCTCTGTTGTTTTCTTCCTGGTTGATTGCGTCACTGTCCTTAAGATTAATGTGAAGTTTTTTCAAACTCCGAAACATAAAGTTCTTTAGGTTTTAAATAAGACATTTATTTCCTGTGATTTATTTTCTTTCCTTTCTTATGATGTAAAATATCAATAATTGCAGCTTTTATCATTATTAATAAATACGGTGTATCCTTACAACAGTGACTGTTGTGAATGAGTCACATGACGGCTCAGCATCACTGCCCCACTGCCCTTAGGGACTTTCTTCCCCATAGGAACAATTGAAGTTGGGGTGACTATTTTATGAATTTCGCATCTCTTTGAAGCCCTAGTCAAAAATAAGTTTATATTTGGCAATTTTTTGGTGTGCAACATTTGTATAATAATAATAATCATATCAATATGCATGCATTTTTAATACAGCTTTTTTTTCTAAACAATAAATAAATATGGAATTTTCCAATAATGTTAAACTATTTGGATGTGTGAGGTGTTTCTAATAATTTCTGCTATTTATTCAGCATATTCTGCATCTCCGTACAAAGATTGTCTCTTTTTCTAAGTAGGCTCATAAACTATAGACCCCCATAGACATTAGCTGATTCCCTCATCCGAGCATTCATATGTTCTCTATGAGGAAAACAAAAGGATCAGCCATTGTAAATCCAAAAGACCAGGCCCCCATACACACTAGACTGTTATCTGACTTCAGTGTAATGTGTGTACATCTTATGTTCTTACTTGAATGTATATAATTGGGGCTAAAAAATATTTTTGCACTTGGGTTTTATTAAAAATGTTGCAGGGTGTCCCTTCTATAGGGATGTGTTATGATCCAATGACTTAGGGGTAACATAAAGATTCCACAGAAGTCATTGGTAACTATACGGACCGCGACACCTGACTCAATATCGCAACTAGAAGTAGCCGTGGGATGTAAGTGACCATGCCCTAGACACCGCAACACGGCCGGAGAACTAGTTACCAATAAGAGATGAAAATAGGAAAAGCCATCTTGCTTCAGAGTAGAACCCCAACAAAGCAGCAAGCCCCCCCACAGATATTATCTGGGAAACAGGAGAGGAAAAGTCACACACAGGCAGAATATAGAGTTCAGCAAAAGAGGCCACACTAGCTAGATAGTAAAGATAAGATAAAATACTATTGCGGTCAGTATTAAAATACTATCAAAAAATCTCCAACTGCAGATAGTGTAAAAAATTACCCTGAGTCCACTAAGACTCGCCGCCCTCTACATCTGCAGAACTTCTGTGAATCACACAAGAATAAACAAGTACCAATACCAACAATACTGGAAATAGCAGATAACAGTGAATAGCAATTACTGTCAAGGAAAAAAACTTCCTAACAGAGAGCAGGTAAACAAATATGCAGACTAAATTTCAAACCCACAACTCAGAACAAGACAAACTGAAAACAGATACACAAGCACACAACATGTGCGCCACAAAGTAACAAAAAATATTCACTTAGCATGCAAGGATTTCAGCAGACCAGGATAAACCAGAAAAAGGTGTGGACACCTCCGGGAACATTTACAACTGGCAAGGACTGATCAGCTTCAAACCACTATATACTCCAAACTGAACCTGACTGCCAATCATCAAAATCAGCTGTGGAACTCTCCAACACACAGCCAGCAGCATTACCAGCAACAGCCACCGGAGGGAGCTCACAAGCAGAATTCCTCCTTAATCAATTCACAGCAGGGATGCATCTATGTTGCAGTGTCTAAAACTGACTGAGAGGGTGGTCGGAAGGCAAAGTCACTTTCATTATAAATCCCTATGTATTTAGTGCCATAATCTAAACAATTTTCTATATACTTGTATTAATAATTAGCTACTGTTCCCAATCTACACTATCTAGCTGCTATTCAATTATTTTCAATACTTGTTGTTTGATGATGCTTCGTTTGAGAATCCCAGTAAATGCTAGGACACTCAAATGAAGCGTCAAGGGGCAGAGGCTGTGGTCACTGCCACAACTGCTGCCCCACCACTAAAATAAAGCATCATCAGTGACGCTCGTCTCATGGGCTTGGCTAGTCCATGTGTACTGTGCGATGTGCGCGGTGACAGAGCACTCACAGTCCAGAAACAGAACGGTGTCAGAATACCCGGTGTGCAGAGACCAGCACCGCCCCTGCAAGTGACGTCATCAGTATATGCACGTAGGGTATTCTGACACCGTTCTGTTGCTGGATTATTACTGCTGATCTGAGCTGACAACAAAGAATGCGCTGTCATGGTGCACAACACACAGTGCACAGCATGCAGGGACTAGTCCAGTCTGCAATGAGAGTGTCACTGATGATACCTCGTGTCATGTAGGAGGCAGAGGCTGCGACAGAGACTACAGCCTCCAGCCCCTGATGAGTATCCCATTATGCATTGTGTGTGAGTCTGTCAGAGTTTGAAACTCCATTATCTGTCTTTTTCTGAGTTCCTATCAATTGTGTTATGACCAATGTGTAGGAAAACATCTCAAAAACAAATAGTGCAACATTTTTAATCAAACCCAATTAATTTTTATCCTTAAATTCATACTTTTATGTAAAAAAAATCCCATCCCATCTGATTCCATTTTTATTCTATTTTTAATTGTCTTCTATTCTCATTAAAGTCAGTTTTACAACCAACATTACAATACTAAGATTTAAAGGAAGCATGTCGCATTTATCATTGTGTCTGATCTTTATGCAGCTATTGTAGATCAGACGAAGCCGAACGGAATAAGTAATTTGATGGGAAACAGTTCTGTGTATCTTGTATTTTATGTGTCTAAACCCCTGATCTTTCTTAACTTAGGAGTTCAGTGAGTGGTCCTATTCAGCGAATGGCAGCCATCTCTCCGTAGCTTGTTGATCATTGATTAGGACCGCCCACTGGACTCCTAAGCCCAGAATGAGCAGAGTTATAAATGAATAAAATGCTAATTAAATTGAATCTTTTCCCACACAACTATAAATAAATCTCCTTTAAATAAATCAGCTCAGATACTCTTGTATTATGCTCACTTTTTAGGATCATATTGTGCATGGCAGGTTCCCTTTAAAAGTATCACAGAGAATTTAGAATTCAATGAGAGAATCTATTTGCCTATGAATTGCACATGTATTGGCAAAAACAGATCTAACAGCTGGCCAATTTTTTCTTAAATGCACAATCCTTTTTGTGAGATGGGTTAAACTTTAATCAGACTAATAAATTAGCTTTTCTGGAATCACAAAAAGTTGTGGACAGTGTTCACAAGTAGTGATGGATGAACTGTAAAGTTCGCGGTCTGTACTGAACACCTAATGTCCATGCACGAACCCCGAACACATACTTCCCCGAGAGGTCGGTGTTACTGTTCAGGTTCAGCCAGTGGGGCTGTAAAATGAAGTAAAACAGTGATTAACTAGCTAAATGATACTTACCGGGCTTCTGTGATGATCTCACACTTCTGCGTCCGCTCATGAAGCCCCATACATATTCCCCCACCCATCCTATGTGATTGGTTGCAGTCAGACTCCCTCTGTGCCGTTTCTGTAATTGGTTACAGCCCAAAGTCTTCTGGCCATTGGACACAGATTTAAAAATCATATATATAAAACCCGAAGGCCACTTCCTGTGGAATCTGGCCAACTTCCGTGACGGCCTGCGCCCTGTGTCACAGACCGGAACCGGAAGTTCCAGACCCGCGAGCCGCTGTCAAACCTGAATAGCGGCTCGCAGTGGGCGCTAAAGCGCCACCGCCACCCCCACACAGAGCCGTGTGCTCCCACCCAGGGCCGCACCGTCCACTGGACAGTGTGAGCCCTGAGTCCAGAGCGCCGGCAGCCAGGGGGAGCGGCATCACATAAGGGGGCGGAGCCACCAACATCAGCGGCGGCCTCAGCAGAGACGGACGCTGTAAGAGGGCGCGCGCCCTGTGGCACTGTAGGCTGCAGGGCGGCGGCGCCGACACCGGCCTCCGATCGGCTCAGGCGGCAGGGTGGCTACATGCACCCTCCCACCAACATCCAGGAACCGGCCCGCCCCACACTCCGGTGTGCGGCCTCCGCCGGCACCGCCCACTCTCCTCCTCCATCACGGACCACACAGCCCCGCCGACAGCCCGGTGCGTGTTCTGCCTCCCCTCTCCTGTGCCCCCCCCAGCCTCCCCTCTCCTGTGCCCCCCCAGCCTCCCCTCTCCTGTGCCCCCCCAGCCTCCCCTCTCCTGTGCCCCCCCAGCCTCCCCTCTCCTGTGCCCCCCAGCCTCCCCTTTCCTGTGCCCCCCCAGCCTCCCCTTTCCTGTGCCCCCCAGCCTCCCCTCTCCTGTGCCCCCCAGCCTCCCCTCTCCTGTGCCCCCCAGCCTCCCTCTCCTGTGCCCCCCAGCCTCCCCTCTCCTGTGCCCCCCAGCCTCCCATTTCCTGTGCCCCCCAACCTCCCCTCTCCTGTGCCCCCCCAGCCTCCCCTCTCCTGTGCCCCCCCAGCCTCCCCTCTCCTGTGCCCCCCCAGCCTCCCCTCTCCTGTGCCCCCCCAGCCTCCCCTCTCCTGTGCCCCCCAGCCTCCCCTCTCCTGTGCCCCCCAGCCTCCCCTTTCCTGTGCCCCCCCAGCCTCCCCTTTCCTGTGCCCCCCAGCCTCCCCTCTCCTGTGCCCCCAGCCTCCCCTCTCCTGTGCCCCCCCAGCCTCCCCTTTCCTGTGCCCCCCAGCCTCCCCTTTCCTGTGCCCCCCCAGCCTCCCCTTTCCTGTGCCCCCCAGCCTCCCCTCTCCTGTGCCCCCCAGCCTCCCCTCTCCTGTGCCCCCCAGCCTCCCCTTTCCTGTGCCCCCCAGCCTCCCCTTTCCTGTGCCCCCCAGCCTCCCCTCTCCTGTGCCCCCAGCCTCCCCTCTCCTGTGCCCCCCCAGCCTCCCCTTTCCTGTGCCCCCCAGCCTCCCCTCTCCTGTGCCACCCCAGCCTCCCCTCTCCTGTGCCCCCCCAGCCTCCCCTCTCCTGTGCACCCCCAGCCTCCCCTCTTCTGTGCCCCCAGCCTCTCCTCTGCCTCCGCTCTTCTCCAGCCTCCGCTCTCCTCTGCCTCCGCTCTTCTCCAGCCTCCGCTCTTCTCCAGCCTCCGCTCTTCTCCAGCCTCCGCTCTCCCCTGCCTCCGCTCTCCCTGCCTCCGCTCTCCCCTGCCTCCGCTCTCCCCTGCCTTTGCTCTCCCCCTGCCTCCGCTCTCCCCAGCCTCCGCTCTCCCCAGCCTCCGCTCTCCCCCAGCCTCCGCTCTCCTCCAGCCTCCCCTCTTCTCCAGCCTCCGCTCTTCTCTGCCCTCCAGCCTCCGCTCTCCCCTGCCTCCGCTCTCCCCTGCCTCCGCTCTTCTGCCTCCGCTCCCCCTGCCCTCAGCCTCGCTCTCCCTGCCTCCGCTCTCCCCTGCCTCCGCTCTCCTCCAGCCTCCGCTCTCCTCCAGCCTCCGCTCTCTCCAGCCTCCGCTCTCCTCCAGCCTCCGCTCTTTTCCTGCCTCCGCTCTTTTCCTGCCTCCGCTCTTCTCCTGCCTCCGCTCTTCTCCGCCTCGCTCTCTCCAGCCTCCGCTCTCCTCCAGCCTCCGCTCTCCTCCAGCCTCCGCTCTCCTCCTGCCTCCGCTCTCCTCCTGCCTCCGCTCTCCTCCTGCCTCCGCTCTCCTCCTGCCTCCGCTCTTCTCCTGCCTCCGCTCTTCTCCTGCGTCCGCTCTTCTCCTGCCTCCGCTCTTCTCCTGCCTCCGCTCTTCTCCTGCCTCCGCTCTTCTCCTGCCTCCGCTCTCCCCTCTCCCCTGCCTCCGCTCTTCCCCTGCCTCCGCTCTCCCCTGCCTCCGCTCTCCCCTGCCTCCGCTCTCCCCTGCCTCCGCTCTACCCTGCCTCCGCTCTACCCTGCCTCTGCTCTCCCCTGCCTCCGCTCTCCCCTGCCTCCGCTCTTCTCCAGCCTCCGCTCTCCCCTGCCTCCGCTCTCCCCTGCCTCCGCTCTTCTCCAGCCTCCACTCTTCTCCAGCCTCCCCTCTTTTCCAGCCTCCGCTCTCCTCTGCCCTCCAGCCTCCGCTCTTCTCCAGCCTCCGCTCTTCTCCAGCCTCCGCTCTTCTCCAGCCTCCGCTCTCCCCTGCCTCCGCTCTCCCCTGCCTCCGCTCTTCTCCAGCCTCCACTCTTCTCCAGCCTCCCCTCTTTTCCAGCCTCCGCTCTCCTCTGCCCTCCAGCCTCCGCTCTTCTCCAGCCTCCGCTCTTCTCCAGCCTCCGCTCTTCTCCAGCCTCCGCTCTTCTCCAGCCTCTGCTCTTCTTCAGCCTCCGCTCTTCTCCAGCCTCCGCTCTCCTCTGCCCTCCAGCCTCCGCTCTCCCCTGCCTCCGCTCTCCCCTGCCTCCGCTCTTCTCCAGCCTCCGCTCTTCTCCAGCCTCCGCTCTTCTCCAGCCTCCGCTCTTCTCCAGCCTCTGCTCTTCTCCAGCCTCCGCTCTTCTCCAGCCTCCCCTCTTCTCCAGCCTCCCCTCTTCTCCAGCCTCCCTCTTCTCCAGCCTCCCCTCTTTTCCAGCCTCCGCTCTGCTCTGCCCTCCAGCCTCCGCTCTCCCCTGCCTCCGCTCTCCCCTGCCTCCGCTCTTCCCCAGCCTCCGCTCTTCCCCAGCCTCCGCTCTTCTCCAGCCTCCGCTCTTCCCTGCCTCCGCTCTCCTCTGCCCTCCAGCCTCCGCTCTCCCCTGCCTCCGCTCTCCCCTGCCTCCGCTCTCCCCTGCCTCCGCTCTCCCCTGTCTCCGCTCTCCCCTGTCTCCGCTCTCCCCTGTCTCTGCTCTCCCCTGTCTCCGCTCTCCCCTGCCTCCGCTCTCCCCTGCCTCCGCTCTCCTCTCGCCCTTCAGCCTCCGCTCTCCCCTGCCTCCGCTCTCCCCTGCCTCCGCTCTCCCCTGCCTCCGCTCTCCCCTGCCTCCGCTCTCCCTTGCCTCCGCTCTCCCTTGCCTCCGCTCTCCCTAGCCTCCGCTCTTCTCCAGCCTCCGCTCTTCTCCAGCCTCCGCTCTTTCCAGCCTCCGCTCTTCTCCAGCCTCCGCTCTTCTCCAGCCTCCGCTCTCTCCAGCCTCCGCTCTCCCCTAGCCTCCGCTCTCCCCTAGCCTCCACTCTCCCTAGCCTCCACTCTCCCCTAGCCTCCGCTCTCCCCTGCTCCCTCTCCCCTGCCTCCGCTCTTCTCCAGCCTCCGCTCTCCTCTGCCTCCGCTCTCCTCTGCCTCCGCTCTTCTCCAGCCTCCGCTCTCCAGCCTCCGCTCCCTGCCTCTGCTCTCTCCCTGCCTCCGCTCTCCCCTGCCTCCGCTCTCCCCTGCCTCCGCTCTCCCCTGCCTCCGCTCTCCCCTGCCTCCGCTCTCCTCTGCCCTCCAGCCTCCGCTCTCCTGCCCTCCAGCCTCCGCTCTCCTCTGCCCTCCAGCCTCCGCTCTCCCCTGCCCTCCAGCCTACCGCTCTCCCCTGCCCTCCAGCCTCCGCTCTCCCCTGCCCTCCAGCCTCCGCTCTCCCCTGCCTCCGCTCTCCCCTGCCTCCGCTCTCCCCTGCCTCCGCTCTCCCCTGCCTCCACTCTCCCCTGCCTCCGCTCTCCTCTGCCCTCCAGCCTCCGCTCTCCTCTGCCCTCCAGCCTCCGCTCTCCTCTGCCCTCCAGCCTCCGCTCTCCTCTGCCCTCCAGCCTCCGCTCTCCTCTGCCCTCCAGCCTCCGCTCCCCTCTGCCCTCCAGCCTCCGCTCTCCTCTGCCCTCCAGCCTCCGCTCTCCTCCAGCCTCCGCTCTCCTCCAGCCTCCGCTCTCCTCCAGCCTCCGCTCTTCTCCAGCCTCCGCTCTCCTCCAGCCTCCGCTCTTCTCCAGCCTCCGCTCTCCTCCAGCCTCCGCTCTTCTCCAGCCTCCGCTCTTCTCCAGCCTCGGCTCTCCTCCAGCCTCCGCTCTTCTCCAGCCTCGGCTCTCCTCCAGCCTCCGCTCTCCTCCAGCCTCGGCTCTTCTCCAGCCTCTGCCCTCCAGCTTCCGCTCTTCTCCAGCCTCCGCTCTCCTCTGCCTCCGCTCTCCCCTGCCCTCCAGCCTCCGCTCTCCCCTGCCTCCGCTCTTCTCCAGCCTCCGCTCTCCTCTGCCTCCGCTCTCCCCTGCCCTCCAGCCTCCGCTCTCCCCAGCCTCCGCTCTTCTCCAGCCTCCGCTCTTCTCCAGCCTCCGCTCTTCTCCAGCCTCCGCTCTTCTCCAGCCTCCGCTCTCCGCTCTCCTCTGCCTCCGCTCTCCCCTGCCCTCCAGTCTCCGCTCTCCCCTGCCTCCGCTCTCCCTGCCCTCCAGCCTCCGCTCTCCCCTGCCTCCGCTCTCCCCTGCCTCCGCTCTCCCCTGACCCCTTCCTCCTCTAACCCCTCCAGTTTCTGCCTCCTCCGTCCTCTGCCTCCTCCCTCCTCTGCCCCCTCCAGCCTCTGCTGCACTCACTGCTGACCACTGAGCCACCGCACTCACTGCTGACACTGAGCCACCGCACTCACTGCTGACCACTGAGCCACCGCACTCACTGCTGACCACTGAGCTGCCTGTATACACACAATTAATTTCACAGCACTCCCCTATTACTAAATAAACTATATATAGATTCTAGACTACCCGATTCTTTAGAATCGGGCCACCATCTAGTACGTAAATAATTGGGAGAAAAAATGTGTAGGGGTCCCCATATTTTTTTTTTCAGCTGTGCGCTTTATATTGACTGAGTATCAAATATGAGGACCCCACATAGTTTTAAAAAATCTATTTGAATAAATAATTTAAAAAAAATGACGTGGGTCCCCACAATTTTATACTCAGCCAAGATAAAGCACACGGCTAGGGGTTGGTATCCTCATCCTTGGAGGAACATAGTTATTGACCCCCTCCATGGTAAGAATAGCAGCCTACAGTTGCCCCAGAATCTGGCACATTCATTAGAAGTGCCAAATCCTGGAGCTTTACCCGACTCTTTTCAATTGCATTGGTGCGGTGACACACGGGGTAATAGAAGGGGTTAATGACAGCTCATTATAGACAGTTGTGATTTAGCCCTGGATTGGTAATGTTTAGTCCTCCACATTGCCAATCCTTTAAGTAAATTGTTAAAAACATACACACACAAATTCTTTATTGAAATAAGACACTCAAATTACCCTCTTTTACTCAGATTTTTGCTCTCAAACATTCCCAGCTCCGCCTGTAAATCCACAACAAAATGTCCCGCGAAGCTTTCTGGCTCTGCTACATTGCAGTGAGAGGTTACTTTACAGTGATCGGTCACCACAAGGACCACTCTCATACTAATGGAGCCTCAGCTGTGAGAGTAGTGATGTCAGTGAGGTGCGCAACTGTGACTTCAGGTGAACTCAGTTGATGTGACAGCTTTCACAGCTGAGGCGCCATCAGTGTGAGAGTGGCTCTTGTGGTGATTGGTAATTCTGAAATAAGAAGCTGCAGACAAGGAAAGCTCAATAGTATTTTACCCAGTAAACAGAGAAAAAAGACAGGAGCTTGTCGCTCACCTTGAATGGTTGTGCCACAAAACCATTATGAAAATGTGCAATATAGTTGCTGCCGGATACATACGTACCATGGCAAACTGAAAATACAGGAACCAGATGAAACCCATGGATAAAGATCTGCGCTGCTGTTATAAATGACTTGCTCTGGAATTTCCTGAGGACGAAGCGGGGACATGCTTTGAAATGGGTTGAATAAATCACCGTTTTTACTACCATATTCCTTCTTGATCACATAACACTGGGGAACAATTTAAAAAAAAATTTCTGTTGATTTAGGTTTTTGAGCTGATTTATACTAAAATTGGCATGCTGATTCAAAAAATGTAGTCAGTTTTTTTCTAGCACGTCAAGTTTTTCCTCCACAACTTACATGCCATAGATGCACAATTGCACTGATATCTGTAATAAGACTTGTTATCTGATTACAATTCGACTCATATATGTTTGTAAAAAACATGATAGTGTTTAAAAACATATTTGTCATGCCTATTTCTTATATGTTTAATTTTTTGTTCATATTTGTACTATTTAAAAAAAACAAAACACTTTTTAGGTACAGTAGTTTACATATTTTTGAGAAGACAAAAATCCTATAGTTCAAAAACTTGACGTGATAGAGAAAAACTGAGATAATTTCTGGATTCAGCATCCAAAAATTAATTAAAGAACGGTTGTCTGACCTAACTCCTAAAAAATTGTGTTCCCCAGTGTAATTTATAACAGCAGTGCAGATCTTTATCCACGGGTTTCATCTAATTCCTGTGTTTTCTGCTTGCAATCTGAAATTCTATTAGCATAGAAAAACTGAGAAGTTAAAACTTAACTTTTACTAGCTCTATATTAAAAAGACATAGTTGTCTAGACCAAACAAAACAAAAAGGTGCGCATACGTGACTGTGTAAGTCAGTGTAGTGCTAAACTGAACCCCTCTTATTACCAGGGTTCACAGGTACCCAAGCTAGGTCCCATCCAAATACCCTAGGGACGCTGGCAGGTGCCTGCTTTTTCGGTTTTGAGTTTCCCCTAGGATGTAGTCATCAGAGCAAACAATCCCATTAGGTAAACCCAGCCACATGCATTAGTGAAAAAACAGCTTGTATACTCCTATAGGGAGCGATCTCACCCAGCTGCGTCCACTTGTACGCATGTAAACGAGTCCATATAGCTCCGGATAACCTTCTGCTAGTGTTTTCCAGGCTGCTCAGGGCTCAGTGAATGTCATATAGCCACCATGTCATCTGATACGTTCCCTCCCGACGCGTTTCAGATCCCTCTTCTTCAGGGGAGTCATGGTGCACATATAGGGATTAGTGTTCAAAGATACACATCCCTGTGCAGATGATGGCGATGGTGTCTGTAATAGACAGTGAATATCAGTTGCAGTACCATCATTATCCACAGTAACCTATGTGCAGCTCTGATGCTGCATGGTCTAGTACCTAATCAGGGACCCAATTAGGGTCTTCACTTACCCAGTCTGGCCCCCTCAAGGTTGTGCAGCTGGATCACACCGCCGCCGCCTGGAAATGCTGGTTTTATCATGCGCAGCAGTCACATGGCGTCTCACGTGACAGGAAGTGACATCACAACGTGTCACTTCCTGTTCCTGTAACCTGTGGAACACAAGCTTGTGTTCCACCTGTCACTCCCTGCCTAGTACTTCCTGCCTAGTACTGAGTCACGTGACCGGAAGTGATGTGTCACTTCCTGTTCCTGTATCCTGTGGAACTCAAGCTTGTGTTCCACAGACCACTTCCTGCCTAGCACTGAGTAGGGAGGATCACAAAGATTCAAGACCTCCCCGCAGGAGGCGGAGTCCCCCACAATGTACACCATACATAGGATGATGTCACTGTTAGGGGAGGATACACACATTACATGCGATGGGTGTATCAGTACCCAAGTGGGTGAAGGGGTTAAACATCACATCTGATCTGATCATACTTATTCATATTTACATTGGCCTTATTCTCTCCTAAGCTATTCATAGCATAGAGGTAGTCAGCATCATTTAGATTTCCCTTCCCTGATAACTCATAGGAAGGGGGAGAAGGACAGGGTCTCATTGAGACCAAACGGTGCCACCGTATTCAAGGTGAAAATCCAGAAACTTTCCATTCTTAGAATCATGGAGTCCCAGTCTCCGCCTCGTACTGGGGGGGGGGGGTATGTAATCAATGCCTATAAATCGGACGCAGTCTTCATCTCCTCCATGTACCGTGTTGACATGACGAGCCAGGGGGGTGTCGTATTCCTTTTTTATGTCCCTCTTGTGCTCCCATACCCTCCGTCTCAGTTCCCTCTTTGTCTTTCCTACATACTCCAAGTTGCATGGGCACTGGGCTCTATACACAACACCTTTAAAGGTGTCCTTCTCCCCCTTCCTATGAGTTATCAGGGAAGGGAAATCTAGGAGGGAGAGTCATCGCTGAGTGGGGGCGCCGTTCTTCTGGGTGCCGACCTCCGCTAGTAGGTAGGGAAAGTGGGAAGAATAGGGACAGAACTACAGTCGTATGAGGCTGTACTGTACCTTAACTGTTCTCCTTTCACTTTTCCACCTTTCCTCTTTTGCTAGTGCTGAGCATACCTGATCTGTCCCCGCTGGTGTGATGAGCAATACAGACTGTCCCTTTGCATCTAAATGATGCTGACTACCTCTATGCTATGAATAGCTTAGGAGAGAATAAGGCCAATGTAAATATAAATAAGTATGATCTGATCAGATGTGATGTTTAACCCCTTCACCCACTGGGGTACTGATACACCCATCGCATGTAATGTGTGTATCCTCCCCTAACAGTGACATCATCCTATGTATGGTGTACATTGTGGGGGACTCCGCCTCCTGCGGGAGGTCTTGAATCTCTGTGATCCTCCCTACTCAGTGCTAGGCAGGAAGTGGTCTGTGGAACACAAGCTTGAGTTCCACAGGATACAGGAACAGGAAGTGACACATCACTTCCGGTCACGTGACTCAGTACTAGGCAGGAAGTACTAGGCAGGAAGTGACAGGTGGAACACAAGCTTGTGTTCCACAGGTTACAGGAACAGGAAGTGACACGTTGTTATGTCACTTCCTGTCACGTGACATGCCATGTGACTGCCTGGGCATGATAAAACCAGCATTTCCAGGCGACGGTGTGATCCAGCTGCACAACCTTGAGGGGGCCAGACTGGGTAAGTGAAGACCCTAATTGGGTCCCTGATTAGGTACTAGACCATGCAGCATCAGAGCTGCACATAGGTTACTGTGGATAATGATGGTACTGCAACTGATATTCACTGTCTATTACAGACACCATCGCCATCATCTGCACAGGGATGTGTATCTTTGAACACTAATCCCTATATGTGTACCATGACTCCCCTGAAGAAGAGGGATCTGAAACGCGTCGGGAGGGAACGTATCAGATGACATGGTGGCTATATGACATTCACTGAGCCCTGAGCAGCCTGGAAAACACTAGCAGAAGGTTATCCGGAGCTATATGGACTCGTTTACATAATAATAATAATAATAATAATAATTTATTCATTTATATAGCGCTATTAATTCCATAGCACTTTACATACATGAGTAATGCTGTCTCTCTTGGAGCTCACAATCTAAATATCCTATCAGTATGTCTTTACAATGTGGGAGGAAACCGGAGTGCCCGGAGGAAACCCACGCAAACACGGGGATAACATACAAACGCCTTGCAGATGTTGTCCTTAGTGTCCTTGGTGGGAATTGAACCCAGGACTTCAAGACCCCAGTGCTGCAAAGGCTACAGTGCTAACCACTTGAGCCACCATGCTTACAGGTGGACGCAGCTGGGTGAGATCGCTCCCTATAGGAGTATACAAGCTGTTTTTTCACTAATGCATGTGGCTGGGTTTACCTAATGGGATTGTTTATTCTGATGACTACATCCTAGGTGAAACTCAAAACCGAAAAAGCAGGCACCTGCCAGCGTCCCTAGGGTATTTGGACGGGACCTAGCTTGGGTACCTGTGAACCCTGGTAATAAGAGGGGTTCAGTTTAGCACTACACTGACTTGCACAGTCACATATGCGCACTTTTTTGTTTTGTTTGGTCTAGACAACTATGTCTTTTTAATATAGAGCTAGTAAAAGTTAAAGGGATCCTGTCACCCCCAAAACACCTATAAACCTATTAAAACCTGTCCCTACAGCATATTAACACTTTCCCTACACTCCTTTTACCTCCTAAATGCCCTTAGTCAAAGTGAAGAAAAACGTTATAATAGTACCTGCTTAGTGATGATAATGAGTGACTATGCTATTCATAGTCACTCATCAAGGCAGCCCCTCTTCTTCAGATCACGCCTGAATAGGCGTGATCTTCCTCATGGATTCAAATGTGCGCTCCCTGCGCGCCTCCCCGCGCTCCCATTACGTCCGTGCTTCAGGCTGGGGGCAGTATGACGCGATTCGCGTCATTTCCTGTCGCCGGGTGACGTCTCTACAACGGCGCAGCTTTCAGCTTCAAGTGCCGCACTGCGCATGCCTGCGGGAGCGCACTGCGCATGCGTGCGGGAGCCTACACAAAGCGGCCGTGTAGGCTTATAGGTGTTTTGGGGGTGACAGGATCCCTTTAAGTTTTAACTTCTCAGTTTTTCTATGCTATTGGTTTAACACAGCTGTACCTGACTAGACTCCATTGGTCTTAACGGAGGGCAACCTACCTTGCTGTTTAAACAATCTGAAATTCTAGAAATGGAAGCTTTCAGGCTGAAAAAACAATCGACTAAAAAAGTAGTGTCTGAAGTTCAGCTCGATTTATTTGACAGTACCAGAGAGAGGACAATAAATGCTTGATGGAGTGATGGTGTTCATTGCATCACTATATTTCATCTGGCTACTGCCAGAGATGCCAGCAGCTGAATCTAGGGGTGCTGGATGTTGATCAACCAACAATCTCATATTGATGACCTATGGAAAGCCCCTAGTGGAAAACCCTTTAATATACGGCAATTTAAATTATAAAATCCCTAGGAACCATGGTGACTTCGACTTCTTCTACCCCCATGGTGACACTCCTGTTCAGCTGCATACTCGGAATACAGTTGGGAAAAAAGTATTTAGCCAGCCAACAATTGTGCAAGTTCTCCCACTTAAAAAGATGAGGCCGGCCTGTAATTGACATCATAGGTAGACCTCAACCATGAGAGACAAAATGAGAAAATAAATCCTGAAAATCACATTGTCTGATTTGGAAATAATTTTTTTTTCAAATTTTGGTGGAAAATAAGTATTTGGTCACCTACAAACAAGCACGATTTCTGGCTCTCACAGACCTGTAACTTCTTCTTTAAGAGGCTCCTCGGTCCTCCACTCATTACCTGTAGTACTGGCACCTGTTTGAACTTGTTATCAGTATAAAAGACTCCTGTCTGCAACCTCAAACAGTCACACTCCAAACTCCAGTATGGTTAAGACCAAAGAGCTGTCATAAGACACCAGAAACTAAATTGTAGCCCTGCGCGAGGCTGGGAAGACTGAATCTGCAATAGGCAAGCTGCTTGGTGGGAAGAAATCAACTGTGGGAGCAATAATAAGAAAATGGAAGACATAGAAGACCACTGATAATCTCCCTCAATCTGGGGCTCCAGACAAGATCTCACCCCATGGGGTCAAAATGATCTCAAGAACAGTGAGCAAAAATCCCAGTACCAGTACCACACAGGGGGAACTAGTGAATTACCTGCACAGAGTTGGGACCAATGTTACACAGGCTACCATCAGTAACACAGCATGTCAAAAGGGACTCAGATCCTGCAATGCTAGACATGTCCCCCTGCTTAAGCCATTACATGTCCGGGCCCATTTGAAGTTTGTTAGAGAGCATTTGGATAATCCAGACGAGTATTGGGAGAATGTCATATGGTCAGATGAAACCAAAGTAGAACTGTTAGGTAGAAACACAACTTGTTGTGTTTGGAGGAGAAAGAATGCTGAGTTGCATCCAAAGAACATCATACCTACTGTGAAGCATGGGGGTGGCAACATCATGCTTTGGGGCTGTTTCTTTGCCAAGGGACTAGGACGACTGATCTGTGTACATGACAGAATGAATGGGATCATGTCTTGTGAGATTTTAAGTGCAAACCTCCTTCCATCAGCAAGGGCTCTGAAGATGAAACTTGGCTGGGTCTTTCAGCATTACAATGATCTTAAGCATGCCACCAGGGAAATGAAGGAGTGGCTTTGTAAGAAGCATTTCAAAGTCTTGGAGTGGCCTAGCCAGTCTCCAGATCTAAACCCTATAGAAAACCCTTGGAGGGAGTTGAAAGTCTGTGTTGTCCAGCGACAGCCCCAAAGCATCACTGCTCTAGAGGAGCATTGGTTACCTAGAAACTATTATTTGCATTTAACTGTCTGGATTATTTGGTATACTTGAAATAAATGAACACTAATAGCATTGTATCTACAAGCAATTACAGTATATTTGCTGCCTTTCCTCAAGCCTATCATCCAGCCTGCATGCTGTTTTTTTCCCCTTTATGTGCGTCGTACCAGATGGTCGGTATATTGCAGGGTCACAGTCATTTACAGAAGTTTTATTTCTCATTTGCTTGCAAGGATAAATTCACTTTGATATCGTCTGTATTTTATTTTTAGAAGAAATGAAACCACTAGTAGAAAGTTATTCCATCCGTTTTTTTGTCATTCCTCCTGCAGCAGCCTAATTGACTGTATCTGATTCTTGGCTTGTGCATTGTTCAAACATAACAGTTCTCCGCGTGTTCAATTCTATGTCAATTCCATGTGTTGTTTATGTTTATGTTCCAGTAGCATGGACCTTCAGGCTTGTCGAGATTGAGAAAATGCACCGTAATTGCCTTTCTCTACGATTTCCTCATGAATACATGAATAGCGAGGGAGGGAGAACTTTCTTTTATTCTTGAGATCGAGTTCATGATGCTTATGGAACAATGGATTCAATGTACCTTTGAAAATGAGGGGAAAAAAAACCTTGACATCCACAAAGTATCATTAAGATACGCACTCAGGGATTCATCAACATACTTCATTCCTGACACAGACGATCTGCACATGCAGATGTGACTTGCTATGTTTTATGTAGTGGACCGCCATGATATTATAGAGGTTAAAGGTTACTACTTAAACTACGGTAACGCTACAGCTACATAGTAGTACTTATATAGTGGTAGAGTTAGTTTAAGCAACAACTTTTAACCACTATAAAATCATGGTGACCCTGTAAATAAAACAAAGCAAGTGACATCTGGAGATAGACTATGTTGTAGCACATAGGAAAATAAAAATGATACCTGTATTGTAATAATGTGGCAGTGCTGAGCAATCAAGTTTTGAAATAACATGTGAAAAAGCTTGGAAGTGCACTACCCTTGATGTACATGTGGAGTGGCGCAGGGCGGTAGTCATGGGAGAGGGATTGACTCTGGGTGCCCCAACATGGTACATAAAAACTGTGGTCCTGGCTGGTTGTGTTGACTTGTGTATTGTAGACCGTACCACTTTTCAGGCTGCATGTCACCTTCTGCAGGCCAGGACCAGATAACAGTTCAGGCTGAGATGGAAAACACCAGTTCATTTTAAACTACAGTTCTTTTCTTGACTGTTTTCATAGTTCTTCAGCTACCATTCACACATGAGATAGTGGGCATAAATCTTAAAGACGGTTACAGTTCTAAAGCACATAATTAGGCACAGTTCTAGTTCCGAGTTGTTCCAGTTCTTTCTGGTCAAGCACAACCCAATGCAATCCATGACAGTCACCATCCCATGTACGCGGCTCTACATCTCTTCTCCTCATAGAAGTGGGGGTACAGGGTGTCTGTCCACAAAGATGAGAATAGAGCCTTATGCTCCCAGATGCCTCCATGTGGAGGTATCTTCTCCCTAAAAGGGAGGGGGGTAGAGGATTTGCCACAGAGTCAGTGAGCTTTTTGCTCGCAGATGCTTACGGAGGTCTTGCCTGGGAAAGACGACTTGAATCACGAACCAGTCTGTTCCGACCCGTTAGTTCTTGGGCTTGGGGCCTTGTCACTTCCATCCCATCCTCTGGCCAATCTCTGGCTTGAAGTCACTTTGCTGATAGATCGTTCTTTCATTATGACGGTGCCTTGCAATCTGTTTCTCGCTCAACACCTTCTGATCACGCTATCACACTGTGGTCTCTTCGTTCCATTTGCCATGAGTCACCCACTGCATGCGGCCTTGCCAACCTGGCAGACTGTATATTCATACTAGTCAAAAACTGTCTCAGGGAAGCTCATCTGCAGCTCGTCATCTTCATAGGGGTCTCCACCTGACTGCAGTTTGTCGTTGTAATTGAATTAAGTGGGCAAATACTCACATTCAATGATATCTGGCAATGTGAAAGTGTTGTCTTCATGGATGAATCCTGGTTTTCACTGTACAGATCAGATGGCAGACAGGCAAATGGTGGTCACACCAGATACTGACTGCTTTTTTGACCCCCCTGGACCATCCCAGTACTGTAAAACTCCATATTATAGAGATCCTATGTATTGTGGCCAGCCTAAGGCATGCCTGCGCAATAATCATTCTGTTTAATCAGTATCTTTATCAGTATCCTTTATTAAGCCAGTAGCAACATCTAAACAAGGGGACTCAAACTCGGCTGGGTATATGGGCCATACATCGAAAAAAGTTTAATTTGGGGGCCCCATTGTTTGCAGGACAAAGTGACATTTTTAGTAATACCATATTTTTGTCTATACGCCTTTTAATCACTTTTTTTGAACATTTTTCGCTTGTTTAGTTTATGTTTTGAAATGGCATTCATCTTACGGGTTATAGCACAGTATTATATCTTGGATGATCACATATGTGGTGTTAAGAAATGTGCACTGTTTTTGTATATTTTAGGCTATTTATAAAACAGAATTTTAGTAGTAAGATTTTTTTATGCCTTCTTTTTAATTTTTTTTTTACAATTTATCCCCTTGTATTATTGTGTTCCAAATAGCAACATACAGTAATTTTGGCCAGCATCTTGCAGTAATGTGCCTCATCCTTGTCCCCATCCTGGTTCCCTTCTTGTAGTAATGTCCCCATCATGGTCCCCTTCTTGTAGTAATGCCCCATCCTAGTTCCCTTCATGCAGCAATGTACCCATCCTGATCCTCTTCTTGTAGTAATTTCCCCTTGCTGGCTTTCATCTTGTAGTAATGTCACTATCTCGCTGTTCTCTCTCTTCCTAGAGGCTGCAAATCCCAAGCGCTATAATTACCAGTTCCTTAGATAATTGTATGCTTGTACTTACACCACCCAGGTGCCAACAGACAGCTTTAAATTCGGTCAGAACGATAACTTGTAGTAAGACAGGAGAAACGCTGCAGTTTTCTTCCAGGATCTTGTATTAACTTCAACGTAACAGCAGATGAAAAAGAATAATCTGTACAGGGTTGCAGACATGTGTCTTCAGCAATGGCTTCTCTACACTAAACTGGGGAAGAAGGGAGGAGCATTCTGTACAGAGGCAAACTAAGGGAGGGAGGTAGGGAAAATCTTAATACACAGTCTAATCTACATGGTAACAACAAATAAAATTACTGTGTGGAGGAAATACTTAATGCAGAGAAATATACACAACAGGTTGTTCCCATTCATGGGACACAACACTCCAAGTCTGAAATCGTCTGATTTCACAAGTCCTGTGCGACGTAAGGAGTCAACTCTGTCCCTCGACGTCATATAACTTGCAAAAGAGGAGAGAAAAACACAAAACACAAACAATAATGCAGTATTCAACTCCATACTTGCAGTGAAACGTGGTTCTTAAATGCAAAAATGGAAAAAATAGAAAAATGAGTCCAAGTTCAACAAAACCCATCTTCAGATTGGGGAAGTCGCAACATGCCAACTCTTCCACCAACTCAACAATCCAACGGTAAAGTTTAGTCCAAAGGAAAAGTTCACAGTTGATATAATGCCAACAGCTCTGTGTCCTGGTACGGCAGGGGTAGGAGGAGGTGTCCTCCCTGCCCTGGCAGAGTCCAGAAACAAGTTCAGTTCACGTAACTCCTGCACAAAGGAGCCAATTGGTGATGCACTTGAACTGAGTGCCAGCCTGCACAATGGCTGATCAGGTTGGAGAGTGTCCATGGTGATGAAATCTTAGCCCTTGTCCTGGCACCTGAGACACATGGCTTGTGCTGTAGGTTGGCCTGACAGTATTTCCACGCTCTGGTTACTACTGCTAGAGTTTGTGGATGGCAACAATAGAGCAAAGGTTGTTGGATGGCCAACCTGGGGGTGGTGACCTGAGTCTTATTCTCCACTCAGCTAGTTGGAGGTCAGTGTAGATGAGACGCCACTGTTTGGGTGTGGCTCTCTTGGTTTTAGCTGTTAGTGTAGCAGCACAGAGCTACAGCTTTGGTATGGTGCAGGTTTCGAGTCAAGCTTGGTTCTGTCCAGGATGAAACTGGTGTTGTACCTTTTTGCTGGTCTCTGAGGCATTCAGGGAGACTGCTGTGGCTGTGGCCTTCATAGATGAGTTGCAGGAAACGTAGGCTTGTCTCCTAATGACAGCTGAAAGAGTCCTTAGAAAACCATAGTGCAAGACTTGGAGTTGCTGTATGGCCTTTAGAGATTTTATTCCTGATCTCCCACCTGTGTTGTCTCTGAGATGGTGGTGTAGTGCTCCTGTCAATGCCCTCGATAGCAAGCTGTCTCGGCAGTACCCTGTTTTGAACTGCAATTGGTGTCTTGAACCCAAGAGGACTGTGGATGCTGTTTTCAACAGGCGAGGCTCCTCGTTTTGTAGTAAGTTCGTTACAGGGTGAAGCTTGGAAGGTAAACGTGTCTTGTTCAACATCCAGTGGTGTGCTCAGGTTGTGTTGCATGGGGAGAACACTAGCACCTTCAGTAAGAGGTAAGCCGTTCAGAGAGGGGCTCTTAACTTGAGCACTGAAGTCTAGCATGGCTTTGGCTTGACCAGGTTTGTGATGGAGATAGGTGTCACAGGTTGGGAACTTTGCAGTTGCTTGCTGCGGATCCTTTGGTAACTCGGTCTTTGCAGGAAGAGAGGGTGAGGGAGCTACCCAGCTGTTGTAGTTGTCTTCAGTGGGTTTGATGCTCATGACCTTGATTATCACTTTGTTTTTTTCTGTAGGTGGTGAGTCATTGACCTGGTTTGCAGGGTAGAGTGCTGTTGACTCTAGGTTGTCATCTTGAAGGTGAAGCGGACTTGAATTGTCAGGTAGTTGTTGTTGCCACTTGTTGTTGCTTGACTTCTTGTTTACCCAGTAGTGACTAGGGTATGGCAGGAGAGACACATCGTGGTCGTCTGATGTGATGATGGTTTTATGCACTGTCTGGAAAGGAGAAAGTGCAAACAAGGGTATATCTGTGTGAACAAGTGGTGAACAAAAAACAGGTTTTGCTCAACTTTTTTGCGTTGTGAGGGCCACAACCATACCGGATACATATGTTGAAATTAATCCTCATGACGGTCTGCAAAATTTTATTTTGAAAATAAAAAATCACCATCAAATTACACTTTTCATCTCTTTTCTTTTTTGCTGTTCGTGATGATGGTTTTGTAAGAAAAGAGATTACTTGCTTTCTTTGTCTGATCACCAAAGACATTGCTGATGATGACCCAGCTTAGCTCGAGGCACGGTTCATCAAGTTCTCTAAAGATATGTAGATGCGCTCTGTGCAGTCATATGATGTCTCTGCCTAGGAGAATTAAGATGTCTGCTTTTGCTGTTCAGGGTCGGTATCTCTCTGGCTATGTCTTTGAGGTGAGGAAACTGAAGAGCCGCTTCTGGTGTTGGGATTTCTTCCCTGTTGAAGGGTATTTGGTTTCACTCTATGAGTGTCGGAAGCGGTATCTCCTTGGAGCTAAAGAGAGAAGTTATTATGAGGCCGCTGGCCCTTCTTCCAGTGGCTTTTGTCACACCGCTCCAGGTGTCCAAGGTGTAGGGATAGGTGTTTCCCTTTAAGCCAAACAAGTTGAAGAGTTCTGTCCACGGCAATGATTTGTTGCTCTGGTTGTCCAGACTGATGTACACTTTGACTGCCTTCTCTGGATGACCTTTGGGATACACCCATACCAGGCAAATCTTCGTGCAGGACTCATCACGAAGACTTTCTCCACAGACCTTGGTGCATGAGGAAGATACTATGAGATGTTTTGCAGCTTGGCCTGTACTCTACCCACTATGGCTTATGGTGGGAGAAGGCATAAATGTTGAGTTAGGCTGTGAAGGATGGAGCACTTGTATGTGGTCTTTGCTGTCACACTCTATACACTTGATGGCAATGACACAGTCCTTAGCAATGTGTTTGGTAGAGGCACGGCACCTGAAGCACACTCCAAGCTTCTTCAAGAGTTCCTTTCGCTCTTGAAGTGGTTTCTTTCTGAAGCCAATGCACTTCTTCAGGGTTGCGGCAATTTGTGGATAGGACACTGGCGGCTTGGATTTTCTATCTTCTCACTTTTATTGGCCTTGTTTGGTGCTGATGCTGGTGTAGGCAGAACTTTGGACGTTTTGTTGACACCAGACTGCTGTGGTTTCTGACTGGCGATGATGTCAGTGTAGGCAGAACCTCAGTCTTTTTTGCAGACACCGGGCTGCGTTTTTTGTCATGAGATCGTGAACTCTCGTACTTAGGAGATGACGCGGAGTCACTGGGTTCTGCATAATTCAAGCTGGGGTCATTTTTGCACTCTGCAATATCCTTGATGAAGTCACAGAAGAAGGATAATGGAAGGAAGGAGACTTGTTATTGTCTCTTGTAGTTTGACCCTTGTGTGGTTCACTTTTCTTGGACGTTGTAAGACAACTTGGTGACAATGGGTTTCACCTCATGAGCGGTGTCCAGGTAGCTGAGGTCAGGTAGATATGTGTCTGTCTTGGCCAGCTGGAGCTCTGTAGTTTTCGGGCTGGGCATCGAACCTTGTGAGACCGGTCTTGGTGAGTTCTCGGCGTATCTTGTACCTCTCAAAGTCAGACGTGTCTGTTCTTTCTGACCTTGGGAGCACATTTGCTGACTGAGTGATGCTGGCTGCGTGGTTCGTAGCTTCTTAGTTCAGGAACGTGGGAAAGTATGGGGTGGCGTAGGCATTTAGACCAGTAACTGGTTTGGCATGAACAGTCTCTGTTGCATGCAGGGCCGGAAATACACAGTTGTCAGGAGTATAGTGCCTTGCCGGCATGTTGGGTTGCATGTGTACTGTGGTTTGGGGTAAGTCCTGCCTGTGACTGAACTCACCTCTCCTTCTCCCTCTCAGGGCTTTGCTCTAAACTGACAATGAGGTCCTTCTGCGGGGTCCCTGTTCCTCTTTCGGCCCCTGGTCCTGTGTTTGATCAGTTTGAGTGTAAGACCTGTTAACATTTATATATATATATGGTTAAAGGACTGTTTTGTGGATTCTTCCTTGTGTTATATACTGCCACCTGCTGCCAAAAAGGAAAGGATAGCAGAGATAAAACCCCCTGCTGCTGAGAGTGACATGGAACAGTCCAGGAGATGGATGGGTGGGGTCTCCAGAAGGAGAAGAGAGACAACTTCCATGTGTGTTGCTGAGAGAGACAGACCTAAAGAGACTGGATGTGGAGTGAGGAGCCAGACTGCACGAGCAAAGCAGAGATCCAGGACAAGGACTGCACTCGAAAGACGCCTGTCAGCGAATTACGGGCCCCAACGGCAACGAGGTACCTCACAGTAAAACTTGCAGTAAAACTTGCAGTAAAGTGTGCACACTGTTTTAGTTAGGGACAGATAGGAAAAGACTCTGCAGTTCGATATACAAGTTATAGAAAGAAAACAAACACTCTGCGTCTCGCACGATAAAGACTTTGCATTTCTTTATATAAAGACATTCAGAGACCTTGCATTCTCGGCAAACTAGTCACAGTGGTTATATATATTGTATTTACTATTGCACACCTTCCCGCTCCTTCCGCTTCTTTCCCGCACTTTTCCCCCAGTTGTATTAAAAGTGCATTTGTTTAACACTCTATGTTCTGTGCAGTCCTTGCGTATCCCGTCACCTGTGGGCTATTACATGAGTGTCTCTTATTTGTACCTTTCACAGGGTTTTGGTCCTCCTGGTTGTCTCGGGCTTTCACTGCTACAATGCAGCATCGGACTCCGGTATCTGGGTGTACTACAGGGAAACCTTGACTGGTTCCCTTCCTTGATTCTCCTACTCCTCCACTGGCCTCCGACCCTCTCCCAAGAGTGCAGCACAGCTGGGTCAGTGTTCCCTGGTCTTGGGCCTGGATCTCTCCAGTGACCAACTCCTCACTCCTGCTCTCTCCACAGACAGGAACTAACTTACTTCTGGGACTAACTGGCTCCTCCCCTCAGGCCTGTATCTTTTAAAGGGGAGCTGGCTTAAGGCAGCTCCCCCTTCAGGTCTGGGGTGGAAGGTGTTGTGTGCTGTGTGAACCAAGGTGTAATTCCCTTCTTGCACCGGTGGATCCTGTGGCAATCCCCTGCAGGGGTGCCACATCTGCCTTCTTGAGTGCAGTCTCTGCTTTCTTCTCTGCTTCCTCTGCTTCGATGTCTGCCTTCTTGCGTGCAGTCTCTGCTTTCTTGCGAGTTGATTCGACAACTGCACTAGTTTCTAACTCTGCTTTCATTTGAGCAAAGATGGCTTGTACTTTCATGGTTTTTGCCTCAGCACGCGCTCTTATGAACTGCTCACTGTGGGTTGAGTGCCTTCATGAGCTCGATTTAATTGAGTGTTTTGAGCTCTTAGCAGACCTGGATCTGTGCGATACCACTTCTGACATCTGAACAGCTTTTGTTTCTATTTTGTCCACGATGTCATGCATGGTGCAGTCTCATTCGGCATTGAGCTGTTGGAAGTCCTGGAGTTCCTTTAGCGACTCTGGTGATTTTAATTTCAGCAGAGTAAAGATGTATTTTTCGCAAGTGTCTTTGTATGACTGGTATACGGAGTCTGGTGGTAGCTCATGAGCGCCAGGCACTGATAAGACAGTCATTTGGTTTAGCACTCTTTGCCACAGTAATGTTATGTGGTGTAACAATTTACCTTTGGTCGATTTTAGGTTCTCTCTAGCCTTCCATGTAGGTTTGGTCAATCGCTTAGGCTCCTGTTTTTTGCATGGACAGGAACAGAAAGGCCTTGATTTGTTACTCCGGATGGCATTTCTGTGCCCGGACCTGTGATTTTGATGGATCCGGACACAGAAAGAGCTGGGAAGAGTTCGAACCTGCAAAGCGCAGGCAAGTGGTGTTGGGGCTGACTTTCACTTCGCAATGTATTGTGAGGTGGCGAGGGGGTCGCATAATTAATGGGAGGTATGTGTCACAGAGATGCCTGTTATCTGTGACATAAGCCGGAGTATTTTTCTCTAGCGCACGTTTGCACTGGGAGTTTTACTTAGTGCATGCAAGGGTCCGGCTTATGGGTACTGTGAGAGACGTGTGGGTCCAGTATCCACATACCTCACCGCTGGGTGTGGTTCCAGGATATAAACTGGAGTCTGGTGTGAAGCACAGGTCTGTGTGCTAGGAGGGGCTAAACGCAGGTCGGCGCACTTTGAAATGATTGTTTTCCGTTTGTTTCGGCCTGCACTTAAAGACTGCTAGCTTTGCATTTTTCTGTTATCCGTTTATGGAGTAAGTAAACCGTTTTGGACTATAACTTTGTGAAGACGCTGCCTCTTGTTGTTCTCCTAATGCCCGCAAGCGAGTCACCCGATCACAATATCTGCATACATTGCGATAGGAAAAGCAATGGTTAAAAATAAAAAATAAATGCTCACCTCTTCGCTAAGTGTCCTGCGATGGCTGCAAGGACCTTTATCAGCTGACCAGGCATGGCGGGGCAATCTCTTCAGCTGATGTGTCAAATGACAGCAGAGCCACCGCCTCTCTGCTCCTTACGTCCCCGGCGCCAGTGCTGTGAAATCATGTCTCAGGCATGCGCAGTGTGCACTGCCCGACAACTGAAGTCACATCATCTCCTCACATTGCCCCTGCGTATAGCAGAGGCCCCAGATCCCGGCTCCGCAGTGTGTTATGATGTATTTACACAGCGGGACTGGGGCTTCCGTAATAGGCAGGCGCGATGTGAGGAGTTCATGTGACCTCAGTTGTCGGGCAGCGGACACCGCGCATGCCTGAGACATAATTGCACAGCGCAGGCGCCGGGGATGTAGGGAGCAGAGAGGAGGCGGCACCTGGAGCCCGGAGGGGAGATGATGGACAGCAGGCAGGCGGTTGAGAGCTTGCTAAAGAACACACCCACCGTTCCAAGTACAGGTATGGAGCCAAGTTTATACAACTCATTATTTGAGTGTCCCTGGGGACATTACACATAGGAGCCACCTTAATAGAATGCAGCTTTAGTGCTGCTGAAGGTGGCTCTTTTACCTTCATATGCCCTGGAAGGGGGGTAACAGGTTCCCTTTAAGGCCAGGTTCACACCACGGCATTAACTGATCCGGGGCTGTCCGTTGTAAACCGGACAGCTCTGGATCAGATTTTGGCCCCATAGTATGATATGTGGCCTGATGGTGCCGGATGGCAGCTATCTGCTATCCGGCTTCCATCTGTCTGGGAGGATCCGGGTGTATTCGAATTTTCCTCCCCGACACATAAACGTTGCATGCAACATTTTTGTGTCTGGGGGGAAAAATCTGAGACACTGGATCCTCCCAGACAGATGGAAGCCGGATAGCAGATAGCTGATGCCAGATGCCGGGTGCTGAAGCTCAGCGAAGGCCGGCACTGAACTTCAGCACCATGGACCTGTCCCCTGCTGCTGACAGTTCGTGACTGCGGCTAGCTCCCCGCTAGCGGCAATCTTGAATTATCAGCAGCTGCGGCTGCTATAAGAAGAATCTGGTTGGACACCGGACCGGAGGGCATATTTGGCCCTCCGGTTCTGTGTCCAGATCAGGTCTGGGGCTGTCCAATTCACATCGGACAACCCTGGATCGGATCATGCCGTGGTGTGAACCCGGCCTAACTGTGAGGCTGGTTTCACACTGCAGTTTTTTCCTTGATCACGTTCGATCAGGTTTGTGTGTCAAAACCAGGAGTGTCTCCAAAACTCAGAACAGGTGTCAATCTTTCAATCATAGTTTTTCTCTGAAAGTTCCTCTCCTGGTTCCTCTCCTGGTTTTGACACACAAACCGGATGGAACCTGATCAGGGAAAAAACTGCAGTGTAAAACCAGCCTAAGGCTCTGTCCATGATAAAGTATTTGACCTTAACCTTTCGTCAAAATCATGTTTTAAATACGAGGTACAATTTCAAGTGAATTTTTATTTTTCTCTTATGCTGTAACATAAACGGATATTTGAATCATTTCTGGAAGTGTGGTTTTTGTACATATTTTTCTTCTTCTTGGGAGAATGTTCTACTAATACATGTTTATGTTCTCTCGGCTTAGAATATTTTGTCGTACTCGTCATTTTTTCTATTTATATTTTAGCTTTGCAAATTAAGCTCCTTCTTTCATTTATGGTTCCTATTGATTGTGTAACCTAAGGGGTTGAAACCCTGAATCATATCCCGCTCCCCTAGAGTATCACCTGTCAATCGAAGTATTACACATTTAAGGCCACGTGCACACATCGAGTATTTGGTGAGTTTTTTACCTCAGTATTTGTAGCTAAAACCAGGAGTGGAACAATCAGAGGTAAAGTATAATAGAAATAAATAAAATAAAGCAAATAAACCAGGGAGGGATCACTTAGAGTGCATCCTCACGATCAGGATACACAGCGTTTTGGACGCAGCGTTTTTGCGTTGCGTCCAAAACGCTGCGTCGTACAGTACTAGCATAGTGGATGGGATTTCAAGAAATCCCATCCTCAGTATGCGTAACCCGCCCTAGCGTCTTTGGAGCTGCAGTGCGGGTTACCGGAAGTCCACTTCTCCGCAGCATGTTCATTTCAAGCGGCTGCCATAGGTGACTGCAGGGAGAAGCCGCCCTGCACCAGCTGCACATGGTGAGTACAGGGCGGCTGCGGTCTCCCTGCTTCCCTCAGGTCCGGAGGAGCTGCGTCCAACACGCAGCTCCTTTGGACCATGTGCACGCACCCTTAGATTCTGTCTGGGATGGTTTAGTGAATCCTGCTTTGAGCAAATTTTTGGATCAGATGAGCCGGAAAGTCCCTTCCAACTCCATCATTCTATGATGCTAAGAGATGACTATAGAGCTTCAATTTCTTCTTTTAAGACCATTTTGGGCATGGTTTGAGGGCTGGATAATGCCTTTAATGTCAATTTTATTAATGCAATGGTCCATAAGAATGGCCTGCTTACTAAAATAGACTATTGGGTTGCAAAAAACGATTAACTTTAACTAGAAAAATACAGTAAAGCTGGGGTCAGACTATTGTATGGCATCTGATACGTGTGCATCAGATGCGATATTCTCATGACACTTGGCTCAGGCTCTGCTGTGGGTGTCAGCTGAGTGTCAGGCAACTGTGATCTGGTTCTACGATCAGATCACAGCTGTGGAGGGAGAGATTAATCTCCCTATTTCCTCCATTGTCGGCCTCGGCGTATATCGCATGGCATTTGGATGTTTGCCGAGTGCAGTGAGATGTTTCCCTCCACCCATTCACTTTTATGGGTCCAAGTGATCCAAGAATCACTGACAATTGCAGCATGATGCTACTTTTTCCTCAGCCCCTATAGGGCTGAGCATTGGCTGACACAGACAGAAGAAGGCCCCTGTGCTAGAACAGTATATGGGCCCTTTGCAGTCAAATAGCGCATCATAATGGACAATTCTACCTACTTTGAAGGTAGAAATGTGCCCTCTTTTCCCTTTGGCCCTGGTGTGGTCACACAAGTTGAACTAATGATATGTCCGCCCCCGGGGCTAATAAAAAACTTGCAGGTCTAAGCTGCCTAATTGTCTAACATAGGCCGAGTGCAATGTGAGATTTCCTCACATTGCACTCGTGCGAGTCACGAGGCAGTCGGGCACTATGTGAATATGACTGTATACATAATATATATGTCTAATGTTTTGTATTGTTTAGCTTCCCAATGTCTTTATATTATTTATCTTTCCCAAAGAGAATTGTAAAAGAGAATGTGCCCTAATCCTACCTCCACCGTATTATTCCGAAGACCCGATCTAGTGCCAGTGATTACAGATAGCGGCACAATACGCAGGCGTTTCCCGTCTGTGTCCTCACCATACAGTCTGTGATTTCTATAGGTACGGAGAAGCATGGAAATGGAGTAATTATATTACATTTTTAATCAGATATCCAAAGGCATCTGCTGAGCAGCTCTGAACAATCAGAATAGTAATGAATGACACACTGGGTGCGAGGACAATAGACAGTAAACTCACCCAGACAAGTGCAATGAGGACAGCTGTGCAGTCACCGCCATTGTACCGCAACCTCCTGCTCCTGAAAGCAGAAGTGGCTGCCTCCACAGTATCATTTGGAAAAGGTTCCTCAGTAGATAATGAATATATATCTCAGAATATAAAAAACTATTTTATATGCGCAATTTCCTGTAATCGTCGACTTAAACGCACTCCTGACGGCTAAAAAAAATTAAAAATCCACATGTGCTCAATTGAAGGGAAAGTAAGTAGAGGCTTTTTATGTAGAAGTGCGCTCTGAAGTAGCATAAGCTCTAACCCCTATCGTGGGTCCTGCCGGAGGAGTCTACATGGGAGATTGTGGCAAGGTTGATTTTATTTTTGCAGCAGCGAGCAGAGGTGACGGGGTGGCACTTAAGGTTCCTGCTCCTTTCTTTGGAATTCTCCAAACAATTCTGCAGCAATTTATAGAATCGCCTAAAAAGCCAGTGAGTGTAAGGTGAAAATGCAATGCCTAGTATTTTAGGAATAGTTTGAGATGACACAAATGACTTACAGTACTTTTGCTGTTGCAGATTCTCTGGAGCATTTTTGAACATATTAGGTAAATTATGTTACTTGATTTTTTACGGCATTTCTTTACATGCATTGTTATAGTATTTTTGTCTTTTCTTGGTATGTCACAATTTAAATAAAGCTGTCTTATTTTTTTATGCTTTTTGGTATGTGACCTTATAAAACCTTTATGGTACCTTTACACGCCGCTACAGAAGGTTGGAAACAACCGGGTGTCTCACGTGCACGAGCACGTTCCAACAGTTGCTAACGATACCTGATACCGCATTTACACGCCACTACAAGGTGCTCTACAGAAGGTTTATTCTATCCCTGGAGGCACTGACGGGTGCCACAAGTTACCTTCTGTAGAGCACCTTCCCTCATTTACACGCCGCTACCACAAGGGAATATGGGAGGACCTGGGGCAGCAGGGACAACACATAGGTGTGCCAGAGTTGTGGATTACGAGACGCTCGTACTGTGATTGGACAATGCAATAGTATCATGATTGGCCACCCAGCTCAGGAAGGCCGGCTAATACATGATGGTATTGCAATTGTGTAGTGTGACTGGTCTACTCCTTAAATATGCCGCCCTTTGCAGGGACAACCAATCATTACGCAGGAGCTTCCACCAATGATAGCTGATGGGGTGCGGCATCCCAGAGGCTGTGTCACGCCCCAGGGAGTTCACTAGGTGTCGCAAAAACCTTCCTGTTCCTCATTTACACGCCGCTACCATCGGGTTGAAACCAACCTGTTTTTGAGCACTGCTCAATAACAGGTGTCCGCAACAACCTGATTTACATGCCGCTACCTTGCGGTGTTTTGACGGTGCAAGATACAATTGTCTCCGACACCCGGTTGTTTCTAATCTTCTGTAGCGGCGTGTAAAGGTACCATTACTGATACAATCATATGTGGATTACATGTGTTTTTATTGCCTTTTCGCAGGGGATATGCCTAAAAAACGTGCATTTGTTACTGCATATTTGCATGTAATTGAAGTCATCGAGGGAAAATCTGCACATAAACTCAGTGTATGCACAAGAGATAATTCAATATTTGGGATTTTAAGCATGTACTGCAGGACAGTTTATGCTGCTGTGAGGCATCGGTAGGCAATACTGTACATGGCTGGTAATGTATCGCACAGGCTAAAGTCTGCTGCAATGTACAAACCAGAGTGCAGTGCTGGGACTTCTTGTTTCACAATTCTGCAATATTATTATGGGCTGGATTTTATAGGGTAGACAGAAAGAGTTGGGTGGATCTGGCTAACCACATACCTCCCATAGGTATATCTCATGCATATAATGAGACTATGGTGGTATCACATGACTGTGATGTAAGCAAGGTACTTCAGATTTTCTGTTAGCACCACATGGTAACCAAGGCATGTGTGAGTGTGGAGCGAGCTAGAGCTCCTGAGAGTCCAGGAAGCATCAGAAACGTCTGTGCGTCTTGATTACCGGCAGTGCCAATAAATGGAACAAGTCCTGGACTTAGTTGGTGATCCCATTAAGTTGCCCTCCTGGACATGAGACTGGCTTGAGCCAGTCTGAAACCTTCTAATCTACCGAGCAGGTAAACCCAGAATGGGACCTTGTGTGTACTGACTTAACTCAGTGACTAAACTGTGCCAATGTAACCATGATTGAAACCGACCAGCGTCTCAGAAAGGTTTCTGGGCACTGTGCTGACATGTCCGTAGATATAACAGACATTACGTGATATGATATTTCTGTAGCGCTCAAGTACAAATGCATATTATGTGCTGAACCGTGGTTTATGGCTGTTAATAAATGGGGTGGACTATTCATACAGAAAACCATTGCTATGTTTCTGAATTGCACAGCTGAGCGATTGTACCCCAACGTAATAAGTGAGTGCTGCCTCACACTGTAAAAAACAAAAAAACGCAGTGGACATGAGATGTCTATTTATCCCATCCACCTGAAATGTAAAACATTGTTTTTTTGCCAAAAATAGATACCCAGTATTAAAAACTGATCAAAAAACTCATCATGGGAACTTACCTTAATTGTAAATGAAAATCAAGTGCCCACATTTTTGAAGAAGTGCAACGCAAAATTGATAGTGAAATTAAATTTAACACAACAAAATTCAGTTGACTGCAACTGCAATGCAATCTGTCAGGCCCCCCTTGCACTCAGAAGCCCCGGCAGTTCTGTGCACATGCCAAAATTTCCTGCCTAATGGCCACTTTACACGCAGCTACAGGTAACAGGTTTTCCACAGGTAACTTACTGGCTGCAGTGAAATCATGGAGACATGGTTCCATTTGTACACAGCAACAAGATAGAACCATGTCTCCATGATTTCACTGCAGCCAGTAAGTTACCTGTGGAAAACCTGTCACCTGTAGCTGCGTGTAAAGGGGCCATAACAGTCTCATCATTTCTTTTCATACATAAACATATCTTTAGAAAAACTATTTCTAAAATCTGTTCATAATATGCAAGTTAGGCCTTTATCTAGTTGAGGGGGCATTACTTCCCCGACTAGTTGGCCAACTTAGCATGTTATCATGCCCCTGTGGGATATATACCATGACTAACAAGACCTTTCATTATTGGCTGCGCTATACAAAGCTTGTGTCGAGCCCAGTGGGACGGGGTACTCGGTACTGGACCGGGTCGCTGCTTGGGATGTAACGGAGGTCCTGGCAAGTAAAAGGGGTTTATGTACAAGGGATTAAATGTCTATCGTGACGCAGCCCACGGTTTATGGTCAATAATGGGATCACTGCTGCTGCAGAACCTCCGGGGACGATGTTAGGCAGCTGTAGATGGAACAGCCCTCCGCGGGTAGAGCTCAGTTCTCCGGGGGGGCAGTAATGGCTAAAGTGTATGATGATTGGTTGTGAACAGTGCAATTCACTTACTTTCCTCCTGCTGCAGCCTTCTTCCAGCCAGTGCACGGAGCTGACAGGCTGTGTCTCTCCAGGTGGGAACTCTCTGCTGTCCTGCTGGAAGGAATCATTCACGTGCAAGGGAGCAAAGTGATTTTACAGTTCTGTCTGCAGATAATTATGCAAGGGAGTCAAAAGCAGGGTTCACCGTGTTTACTTTGCAGTTCTTTCAGTACAGCATTTCAGTTCAGTTCTTACACGGGTTACAGACTTTCCCTTCGGGTTCCTTTCTTCTCCCTGCAGCCAGGTTGTTACTCTCTGTGACCCCTCACTCTCTCTGTCGTCCTTTCCAGGCTTTATTCTCGTTCTCTTTCTCTGTGTGTGTGTCTCTGGACAGTATAGCAGTAGCTCGGACCCCTGTGGGCCCTCGTGGTCGCCACTTAGCTGCCTGTCCTTTGGGTGGGAACTCCAACCTGGAGTTAGAGCTCCCCGTCGGTGAATCTGGGGAAACCGGGTGAATCGTCGGTCCCCTTCAGAGCCGACACTCTGGTTCTAGCCTAGCCTCCAATAGTCCTTCCTTGCGAGGCTCTATCGGGCTCCCTCCTGACCCGTGTGACTCTGGTTTGTATATGGAAGGCTACTCCGCCAGTAGTTGGTCGTTTTAGTTGTGTTCTTCAGACTTGGTGTTGCTGATCTGCCTCTCTCCTCACACTCCTGGGGTGCTGGTTATGGACGTACTTTCTCTCCGTGGTTTCACTGGCACTTCGGATTCTGGACTCCATCAACCCCACTCCTCCAGACCGTGTGTTTCTGTCTTTGCTTCTCAGCCTGTCGCTGGTCTGTGTCTTTCCTGGTCTTTACTGCTCAGCCTACGCCGGCCTACTCCTGGTCTTGGCTGCTCAGCTCACTCCGGCCTACTGACTACTTCCTCCTCCCCTTCCCCTATTTCTACCATCTGTCACCTGACCTACACTCTGTCCCTTCCACTTTTCTCTAAACCCACCACCCCTTGCCCGCCTAGAGTCCCGGGCTCCGAATTGGGTGCTGCCCTCTAGTGGTGTGTGGGATGTCTGTGAGGGTGTTTGTGGTGCAAACTGTCTTCCTTCCTATCTGGCTGCAGTTCCCTATGTGGCCTCCTGGTCGCAGGGGCGCCACACTTGCACATGCACGCGGCTTAATTACCACCTCTCAGCATTGTGCTTCAGTCCCCAGGTGTATGCATGCTGGCTTCAGAGAAGCTCACTGCATATGATCAGGAGTCATCCACACTTCTGGTCATGTGCACTACTCTGAAGCCAGGTGTACATGTCTCAGCTTCAGAGAGGCTTAAGGCCACTTTAGACACACAGATATCTGTGTCCAACTTCTGAACAGATCTCTGGTTGCAGTGAAATCATGGACACATTGTTCCATTTGTACACAGCCACAAAATGGAGCAATGTGTCCATGATTTTACTGCAACCAGAGATCTGTTCAGAAGTTGGTCACAGATATCTGTGTGTGTAAAGTGGCCTTTAGTGCACATGATCGGAAGTATGAACAACTTTGTTTATAAACACTTTGTGTAGCCATAAGACTAACGACTAGACAGGTTAATATACAGTGAGTAAAATAAGCATAATAATTTAACTTAAGGATATCTATAGTTTGATTTCTTTGCCTGTGGGATTGGATAGGTTGTTACTGAGAAATTCATGTCAATTTCGCCTTCAGAAATATATTTACTTAGAAAATTGGTGACGTGTTCAATCCTTATTTTATGTGCTGTATGTGTATACTTTATCACTAGTATTAGTTAAGGGTATGTTCACACTTGATTTTTTTCCTCCATTTTATTTTGGATTTAAAATGCTGGACAAAACACAGAAAAGAATGTACATATTCATTCATAAGTAAAAATTACCTGCTGTTCTTAAGGGTCCGTGAACGGTTTGGTGACTTTGCAGTGATGTTGAAATGACATTGTTGTGTGTGACATGTATCAACTATCAACGATCAACGATAAGTCGTTGATCATAGATTTATGGTCCTGTCCATAAATCTATCGTTGGTCTACCGCTGGGCGGCCAGCATCGACGCGTGTGACAGCGGGAGACCAACGAGCTCCCAGCGCTTGCTGTGCTGGTAGCCATGGTAAACAGTGGGTATCTAGGCAGCGCGCAGCACCTAGTTGCCCGATGTATACCCTGGTTACCAGCCTTCTCCACTTACAGGCCGGTATCCAAGGTACACAGCAGGTAAGTAGGGACAGCACTGTCCCTAGTTACCCGCTGTGTACCCTGGATACCAGCCTGTAAGCGGAAAAGGCTGGTAACCAGGGTATACATTTGGTAATTAGGAGCTGCGCGCTGCCTAGATACCCGCTGTTTGCCATGGTTACCAGCCTGCTCCCGCTTACCGCAACCTGGCAGTGGGAGCTAGACATAGTGGAAAGAATATTTTATTCTTTTTCACGATGTCGCTGGTGAGTCTGCCTGTGTGACAGCTCACCAGTGATCAGTTCACAATGTGGCAGCGATCCACATCATTGGTCAGAATGCTGCCACATCGCAGGATGTAACGGGGCCTTTAGATTTAGCCTTTTGTGCTTCTTTTAAATGCTTAAGGCTGTGTGCCCACATAGTGGTTTAGTGACGTTCAAACCGTCAGTAAACCGCTGGAAAATATCAGTTCTGAGCTCTGAAGTCTCCAGCTGTTTTCCGGCGGTTTTCCGGCGGTTTTTTTCAGCGTGTGCACAGCGGTTTTCAGTCGGTTTTTCCAGCGGTTTTTCCGGCGGTTTTCTATGCAGGATTTTTTTCATGGAACCGATCAAAAACTGCTGAAAAGAATTGACATGCTGTATGCTGCTAAACCGCTGGAAAACCGCTCAACCGCGGGCAGATCTGCTCACATAAACCGACTATGTGTGCACAGCGGTTTCTAAATTACATAGGGTTACTTGTAAGTCCTAAAGCTGCTTAGGATTTACATAAATTTAAATAAAACCTATGCTAAACCGCCGGCGGTTTTCGCTGCTAAACCGACGTAAAACCACTATGTGGGCACATACCCTTAGGTTTTGAAGAGCCTACAGATGTTTAAAAGAAGTAAGACATTCATTATTTTGGTACTTTCAGGCTACTTTCACACTACCGGTTTTCTGCAATCTGGCAGAGATCGTTTTTTGTAACCAAAACAGGAATCAAAGAGGATCCTTTTTTAATTCATTGACATGTAATGCTGTCCGATAGTATCCTTTTGCATCAGATTTGTACTGGATTCTGTTTTTTGACTAGTCCAAAAAATGTTGCATGCAATGTTTTTTGTTGTAATTAAAAAACTGCATCCAACTGGATCCGGAATCGATTTAATGCAAGTCCACTGTGTGCCAGATCAGGTTTTACCAGCTCATGCCAAATCCAGTAACACCGGATACGGTATGCCTACTAAGCATGCGCTGAATCCAGTCACATGGGCTCCAAAACCCTCCCTTCAAGTGGGTCGTGTTAAAAAACAGGACAATAAGCAACTGAATTGTATGGCACCATTCCGATATTATGCTGGATCTGGCAAAAAAACAGGAACGGTACCATGTGTTTCAGTTCATTAAAGATCCAGTATTTTAAGACACTGTGTCAGATTGCAGAAAACCAGTAGTGTGACATAGGCCTAAGAAAACGTTCAACACTTAGGCTGGCTTCACACCACGATTTTTGGGTTCTGGGGCTATCCGCTGTGAACCGGACAGTCCCGGATCTGATTTTGCCCCTATTGTCTCCCTATGGGGTCAGATAGCAGTGATTTACCATCCGGTTTTGTGCTGTTTGGGCAGATCCAGCAGATTTAGTTTTTTTGTCCTGGACACAAAATCGGAGCTTGCAGCATTTTTTGTGTCCGGGGCAATAATCGGACATAATCAGATCCTCCCTGTTCCTCCTGGATCTGGAGCGATCCAGCTTCCCATAACATGGGAGTCTATGGGCACCAGATCCGACATAAAATTGTATCGGTTCCTGGATGTCGGGTGCTAAAAGAGCGGCGGCTGCTAAATTCTGCCACTGATTCTGGCAGAAAACAAGATCAGAGGGCATATTTGGTCTCAGGTTCTGTTTTGTCCGGGGCTGTCAGGTTCTGTCCCGTGCATCCTGCAAAACACTGGACAGAACCTGACAGCAGAAAATTGTGGTGTGAAGCTATCCTTAGGCCTCATTCACACATCGTTATTTTTGCATTAGTGTTTGTATGCCAGGGTCACACAAGCGTTTTGCCAGCTTTTAGCGGACCTCCACTAAATACTTACTTTTTCTCTCAGCAGCAAAGAGCCGTCATCCCCACCGCTTCCTGGTGACGCGGGCCCTGGGTACTCGATGTTGACCGTGGTAACCAGCTACACATAAGGCTGCCTAGTATCCGCTTTCCCAGAGCGGACAGGGAAACGCTGCTAACAGCGTTTCCATGTCCGCTCTGTTTAAGCGGACACTAGGCAGCCTTATGTGTAGCTGGTTACCACAATCAACATCGGTATGAATGAGGTCTTATTATTCAATACGAAGACTCAAAAGACATACAGAAAATGTCCGGGCATCTATTTGAGTGTTTTGTCAAAATTTTTGCATTTTAAGTTTATATTCTCTTTAACGATAGATTTAAATAAATGTTTAAATAACGTCAACAGAACACAGTTCAAAAGAAGCTAAAAAAGTTGACAGAAAAATGTTAAAAAAATGTGATTCCTAAAGAATCTTCTGCGTGAAAAACTATTTTTTTTAACAACCAGAAAAATTTGCAGTGGGAACATACACATAAATTGTCCCATGCTGCCAGTGGCCATATCCCAGCAGAGAATTTGGATATACCAAAATTGATACCTCTGCTGCTCTCAACGTACCTTCACCCAACTTTGGTCAGAGTACTACATAAGAGAAATGAGTGACTAATGTGAGATGACAGTATTATATTTATGTATCTTGTGGCTATGTTTTATATATTGGTTCCTAATGGCAGATTTAGTTTTTCGACTATCATCTTAGGAATGTTTTTCCGTCTTACGTTTTGAAGTTAGAGAAATATTGCAATAAACACAATGACTAAAATAGACATGTCTGATGTGGGACAGATTGAGTTTGTGATATTGGAGCCCTACTAGGACAGCTGGAATGATTGAGTTATTTGTGAGTTCTGTGATTTCAGAAGATGAGAAGCTATTTGTCTTCATTCCAATCGATGTTCCTCTCCTCCACACTTCTGCGCTGTAGTCTCAAAACTTTTCTTTCTTCTGTGCCATACTGTACCAGAAAGTGTCAGCACTTTGAAGCTATGAATAGACCAGAAGCCGTCGTAATAAGTAGATTTCGACAAATAACTCAGCGCAGCTCTTCATGTGTAAGGGCACTCTACGTAGAGTTCTGCAGACTTTCCGGCAGTGCTTCACGCACACTTAATTGTCATGTCATGCCCATTATATTGATAGGCAAAGTTTAACAATGCATACTCCCGCTATTGAGATTTGACACAAAGAGTTCATTTTTCAGAAAAGAATTTAAGAGATAAAATGACATAAAGAGGAAGAGATTGTAACATTTATTAACATAGTTCTAATTCTTATAAATGATATTATGTTTTATAAACAAATCTAATATATGGAACTGACACCGTACCCTGAGAATCAGGACTGGGTAGCATTTATGAAGAATTTCACGATGAGTTTTAATACATTTTTGACGCTGCATATTTTTACTGCATCAAACATGCAGTGTTTTAGGCTATGTTCACACAGTGGTTATTTCCTGCATATTCCTGCATTTATGCTGCACTTTATGCGTGCGTAAACGCAGTGAAAAGCAATTCTAGATGCGCAGTCCATCAAAACCTATGGGTTTTGCAGAAATGCATTCACATGTTGCGCTTTTGTGCTTTTTTTTACTCTTGCGCTTTCACTGCAAAAGAGCGTTCATAACAAGAATCAACATGTCAATTCTATGTGCTTTTTATTGCACGCTTTTCCCATAGCCCACATGATAAAATGGGCTTTGGAAAAGCGCGCAGAAAAAAGAGCACTTTGTGAATGCAGGTGCGGTTTTTGGACCGTATGCGCGTAAAAAAGCGCAACTGTACTCTCATCCCGCCTCTCATACAACTCTCTCTTTGATCACCTTCAATCTGGCTTTCGCCCTCACCACTCCACTGAAACTGCTTTGACCAAAATTACTAACGACTTACGACCAAAGCTAAAAGACTGTTCTCCGTCCTCCTCCTTTTAGACCTGTCCTCTGCATTCGACACAGTCGCCACTGCCTCTTTTTACAGATCCTCTATTCCATTGGTATCACTGACCTTACCCTCTCCTGGATCTCCTCCTACCTTTCAAACCGCACATTTAGTGTCTCCCACTCCCACACGACCTCCTTGCCCCATCCCCTCTCTGTTGGAGTCTCTCAAGGTTCTGTCCTCGGGCCCCTCCTTTTTTCAATCTATACCCTTGGTCTGGGACAACGCAAAGTCCCATGGCTTCCAGTATCACCTGTACGCTGATGACACCCAGATCTACCTCTCTGGCTCAGACGTCACCTCTCTGCTGTCCAGAATCCTGCAGTGTCTATCAGCCATATCCTCCTACTTGTCCTCCCGCTTTCTAAAACTCAATGTAGACAAAACCGAACTCATCATCTTTCCTCCATCTCACAAACCTTCCTTACCAGACTTATCGATCACAATAAATGACATCACAGTTTGCCCTGTACCTGAAGTCCACTGCCTCGGAGTAACTCTCAACACTGTCCTTCAAACTGTACATCCAAGCCCTTGCCACCTCCTGCCGCCACCAACTCAAAATTATTTCCAGAATCTGTCCCTTCTTCAACCCCCAATCTGCTAAACTAATGCATGCCCTCATGATCTCCCGTCTCGACTACTGCACCTCTTACTCTGTGACCTTCCTGCTAACACTTTTGCACTACTTCAATCTGTCCTTAACTCTGCTGCCCGACTAATCCACTTCTCTCCTCACTATTCCTCCACTTCTCCCCTCTGCAAATCCCTCCACTGGCTCCAAATTCACCAGCATATCCAATTCAAACTACTAACATTGACATACAAAGCCATCCACAATCTGTCACCCCCATATATCTCTGAACTAATCTCCCGATATCATCCAACTCGTAATCTTCGATCCTCCCAAGACCTCTTTCTTTCCTCCAAACTTGGACATTCGTCATCTAACCGCCTGCAGGACTTTGTCGAGCATCCCCCATCCTCTGGAACTCTGCACCCCAAAACGTTTGACTGTCTCCTACACTCAGAACCTTCAAGCGAAACCTGAAAACCCATCTCTTCAGAACAGCCTACAACCTGCAATGACCACAGTGTTGTATTTTTAACTTGTCTGTATGTAACCCTTTCCCATGTACAGCACCATGGAATGAATGGTGCTCTATAAATAAATAAAAATAATAATAATAATAACTGCAGAAAAAAAGCAAAAAATATGCATAGTGTGAATAGTTCCAGCAAAGGAGATGGGATTTACAGAAATTTCCTGCCCATTGTGCTTCTTTTTTACCTAATATTATTATTTACTATTATAGCGCCATTTATTTCATGGCGCTTTACATGTGAAAAAGGGCATACATAGATAAGTACAATATTTATGAGCAATACAAGGCACAGACAGGTACAGGAGGAGAGATGACCCTGCCCGCGAGGGCTCACAGTCTACAAGGGATGGGTGAGGATACAGTAGGAGAGAGGATCCTGTACACGAGGGTTCACAATCTACAAGGGATGGCTAACGATACAGTAGGAGAGGAGGGAGGACCCTGTTCATGAGGGTTTACAGTCTACAATGGATGGGTGAGGATACAGTAGGTGAAGAGAGGACCCTGCCAACGAGGGCTCACAGTCGGCAAGGGATAAGTGATCATACAGTAGGTGAGGAGTGAGGATACTGCCCACCGAAGGCTCAAAGTCTACAAGGGATGGGTGATGATACAGTTGGTGAGGAGAGAGGACCCTGCCCACGAGGGCTCACAGTCTATAAGGGATGGGTGAGGATACAGTAGGAGAGGAGACAGGACACTGTCCATGAGGGCTCACAGTCTACAAGGGATGGGTAGGGATACAGTAGGAGAGAGGACCCTGTCCACGAGAGTTCACAATCTACCATGGATGGCTAAGGATATGTGCAGCCCACTGAAACGAGGTACTCGGTACCGGACCGGGGTATCGCTGGGGTTATCACGGCAGTCTTGGTCCGGACCGTGTCCCGAGCCCACAATAAAGGTTGGGGGGTATTTACAGGGGATATAGTTGTGATGCCACCTGTGGTATGTGGTCAGGGTGACCACCGCGGCTGCAGAACCTCTGGGGATGATATTTGTCAGCCGGTGATGTAACGGCTCTCCACGGTCAGAGCCTGGTCCCCCGGGGCAGTGATGATGATAGTCTATGGATGATGCAGGGTAGGGGTAGTGGTAGAGATGATAACAATTTGTGAGGGAGAGTAGGATCACACAGACTCACAGTTTTGTAGTTTTCCAAGTCTTTACTGTAGACGGTATTCAGTAAATATTGTCCACGGAGCCTGTAACGGGGCCGGGTTGCTCCCACCCTGGCCGGGTCCTTGGCTTCCTACTCCTGCACTGTGTGTGTGGCCCTGCTGCCGCTTTAGCTAGGCTGCCGGCCCTCTCTCCCCTCACGGGTACCAAACTTGCTAGGCAACTTGAGTCTTATCTTTGTGTTTCTGACCCCGACGTGTTGCTTCGCTGTGGTACACTGAAGATATATATGTGACAACCATCTGCTGTGAGGCTGAGCTGCTGGTAAGGCAGCACCCCAAGAAATCCCGAGACCCTTAACCCCTATACAGGGATCTGGAATTACAGTGGAGCCCAGGGGGTAGCTGCCTATTATGAGCAGCAGAGCAGGAAGGTCGCCAGGAAGGGAAAAATCAGGACCCGAAAAACGTAGTCAGGAGTCCGAGTCAAAACCGAGAGGGCAGCGAAGGTACAAAATCATCAGGCTGTAGCAGAGTCGAAAATCCAGGCAAAGGTCAAAGTCAAAACCAGGAAGGCAGCTGAGGTACAAAATCGACAGGCTGTAGCAGAGTCAAAAATCCAGGCAAAGGTCAGAGACAAAACTAAACACACTATATCACTGGGGATCCAAAACTATATCTGGTGGCCTGCAAGACAGGCTCCAATGTATTTGAAGGGTGCGGTTACCTCCCATAGGCTGGAGCTCACAGCCTGATGATCTCATCCGGACCGCCCCTAGAACCAGGCCAGATGGTGATGCACGGCTGGCATCAACCACCCCACTTCTGGCAGAAGAACGAAGGCTGCACCTATCAGACACCTCTGCAGGGCCCACTCCTCTGCAACCAACATCACCCAAAGGAGAAACACGGCGGCATTCAGCGACAGGGGCAGACGTTGAAGGAGCAGGTCCATATGAGGACACGGCTCTCCTATCACCGGCACCATCAGCCGAAGGAATCCGGCGCCTCCGAGCGGCCGAGGCAGGAACATCAGCCACCGAGTCCAATGGCGATGTGACAATATAGTCTTCACTATTCCGGTATTTTATGTGCTGCTTGTTTCAGGCACAATTGCGTATCCGGTATCCAGTCTTTGCGCTTCACCGGGGTGAGTTTAGGGTAACTCCCTGTCCCGGGTGTGTTCCTCTGCTTCTCCTATTCCTCAGACTCTGGCTTGCCTGGAACTGGAGAGTGGACCGTGGGGTGAGCCTAACGCAGCCCTTTTACACTCAGGTCCTTTCTCTCAGTCCTCTCAGGAACTGAAATAACTGCCACTTCCTCTCCACCCAAAATATATAGGGAAGCAGCTTTAGCTCCCCCTTCTGGCTTGGAGGCGCTAGTGTAGTGTTGTGGGTTGTGTGGGGAATTAACCCTTGGTGATGTTACTGTGGCACATTAACCCCTGGGGTGCCACAGATAAAGTAGGGGAGAGGACCCTGTTCATGAGTGCTCACAGTCTACAATGGATGGGTGATGATACAGTAGGTGAGGAGAGAGGACCCTGTCCACGAGGGTTCACAATCTACAAGGGATGGCTAAGGATACAGTAGGAGAGGAGAGAGGACCCTGTCCACGAGGGCTTACAATCTACAAGTGATGAGTGATGATACTGTAGGTAAGGGTAAAGCTGGTCATGCGGCGGTTTGCTGGACTGAGGCTCAATGCAGGTTGTAGGTGGGTCTTTAGATTCTACTTTACTTACTATTACTTAGGGTCCCATTACAAAGGGCGACATCGCCGCCCATAACAGAGGCGACGTGGGGGCGTGGCCTATCACCGGCGTCATCGCCCCTACGTCACCTCATGTGAAGGGGCGATGTCGCCGGTGCCTGGAGGTCGCCTGGTTTCAGAGCAGTGCTCTGAAACCAGGCGACCATCATGGGGCGATGTGAACACATCGCCCCATGTAACCAGGCGCTGGCGACCTGTCAAGCGATGGGAGCCATAGGCTCCCAGTGTCCTGCATTGCAGCTGGGGTTTCCAGACACCCCGGCGGCGATGCCGCCTGACAGATCGCCGGCGCGGGGCTGGAGGTGTCGCCCCGTCTATTCATCTCCTGCCCCGTCGCCCCGTGTAACGGCACCCTTAGGGTAAAGTAACATGCAGTGCGTTTTAAAACTGCAACTTGTCAATTTCTCTTGCGGATATACTGAGTTTAAGTGCAGATTTTCCCTATTTGTGTTAGATGCTGAAAATCAGCAGGTGAAGAACGCGCATGCAATTTTAGCAATGGAAATGCATGTAATCTGCACATGACTATCAATAAAGTTTTGTCCAAGACAAATACCCGGAGGTATCAAAAACAAACATGACACACTACAAAGAGACTAAAAATGCTGCATCAAAAACATGATAAAAATGTATGTACAAAAACACACAAAAACATAATTAAAAAATGCAAGTAACCTAATTTACTTTAATAGGGGCAGAAATGGTGCTGAAAATGTGCAACATCAAAAACACATCAAGCGCTAATCCTGGAAACATAGCTATAACTAGGAAAAAAGTAGTTTTATCTTTTTTTCTCAAAAAAAAAATTATTATTGGAATCACCTTATGGCCAAACTAATCCTGCACAGGTGCAAGGATCTCACCAGGTAGGAGCTGGGGGCAGCACTGGTGCACTATGTGGATAGACCAGCCGCTCACATCCTTTAAATGGAGGGATGGAGGGGAGCAGCTGCTTACATAATTGCACACTAATGAAGCTGCCTAGGGAATCAGTCATACAGCTGCTACCTGGTGAGTTCCTTGCACCTAGCTTGTACAGGATTAGTTTGACCATTAGGCTATGTGCACATGTTCAGTATTTGATGAGTTTTTTACCTCAGGATTTGTAGACAAAACCTGGAGTGGAGCAATCAGAGGAAACGTCTAATAGAAACACCTGCACCACTTCTGTATTTAATCATCCACTCCTGGTTTTGGCTACAAATCCTGAGGTAAAAAATTCATCAAATACTCAGCGTGTGCACAAAGGCCCTAGGTGATCCTGGAAACATAGCCTGAGTTTCTACTTTTTTCCAAAAACAGTGCCACACCGGTGAACAGGTTGTGTGTGGTATTGTTGTTTAGCCCCATTGAGACAATGATGAATTATGTAATGCATAAGAAGTCACATGTTGCCAGCAATGTGAACCCCTTCATGATCTTTGACGTATATTTACATCAAAGGTCATGCCCCTGCTTTTGATGCAGGCTCGTACGCTGAGCCCACATCTTTCCCTGCACATCATGATTTAATCAGCAATAGTGGCAAAGGTATCGATCTGTTTATATAGGGAGGGAGCTCCCTCTCTACTTCAATTGGCACAATGTGCTCCCCCAGGGCTGAAGAATGGACGCAATTTATCCTGAGTACATGTGTAACCACTCAATGGTGTTTTTTGGTGTTCCTCCCTATAGTCAGATTGTTGTGATCTCCTTCAATTAAGTTGGAGATTGACGTTTTTGGTGTATTATGGGAATTTACAGTATTTTTTGTAACATATCATGTCAATATAGCATTTACTTTAACGTAGAACTAATCCTTTAGATGACTTTTCATAATAAGCAGTCATTTTTATTCATGAGTAATAATAGCATTTATGGCTGTTATTTGACTTGTATTCCACATTTTGCCACTTTCCCATCTACATGTTCTTTTTGTCTATTGGTTTATTTGAGCCCGTGGATTATGTCTTTCATACACACATGAAAAAGGAAATCTTACTCCTGTATCTCTCTGTAACAGCCTCTTCCCCTTCAACGGAAGCAACAGTAACATGGAGGGTATCATACAGCAGCACAAGGTGTGAACTCACTAGGCATTTGCTGTAGGAGGTTGCTACTAAACAGTAAGTGCTGGCTGGTTGAGTAAACAGGCAGTAGTATAGTTAGCTGGTTAAAAATATATATATTAGAGTGTCTAAAACTGCCTTGAGCAGTACTACTGGGGAGGTCTTCAAGAGTCGGCAATTTGCAAATTGCAAAACGGAAGGGGTGGTTTATCTATGTCAGTGCCCCTGTCCCATGGATTATGTTGGAAAGACCATTAGGGAATTTAGGAGACGCATTGGAGACCACGTAGGGGACATTCGGAACGAAAGAGACACATCTATATCGAGACACGTTAGGGAGGTACACCAGGGTGATTTGGGATGTATTAAATTCCAGGCCCTGGAGGTGATAGAGAGACCGAAGAGAGGCGGGGATTGGGATAAGGAGATCCTCAAAAGGGAAACAAGATGGATATATAGGATGCAATCGGTGGGAACAGCGGGTCTGAATGAGCAGATTCTGTACACTCCATTCCTGTAATTGAGATCTTTGGAAAATCCTCAATGGTCAAAAAGGGGGGGCCCCCATTTTGGTTCTATTTAATATACTACTTGAGATCTGGTATCAGTATAGGAAGATGCAAAAAACCTATTACTCCGAAAATGGATACTGGTTGTACTATCAGAGGGGTCTGATCATGAGACCATTACATCATTTGACGTGTCTTCATAATATATAACAAATGGATTGATACGCTTGATACACATGCAGAAGTGTAAAGAGTTGGTGGGTTTTCCATGATAGGGCACCGGGTACTGACATCATAGGAGTGTGGAGGGACGGCGGGGGACAATTAGGGGAGGCGAAGGGGCATTTGTGTCTGACGGATGGACCACCATAGGGGAAGAGAGTAGCCTGGCCGTGGTATCTAAAACTACCATGTCATTGTCATTTCCTATGTTACTTGTAGTAAAAAGAAATCTCCCCCCCCCCCCCATTACAGATTAGGGATCATTTACACTATCCCCTGGAAGGAAGGTGGGATGGGCCTCATCCATATGGATGTACTGAGTGAACACGAGCCCCTATGGGGAGGGAGTGACAGTACACTACATAAGTATGGGTAATGGCATAGCGGAGTAGGAAAATGAAAAAACATGGGAGGCATCTCAGTATCCTCGGGTGACACCTGAGTATGGAAGTATGTAATCATAAGGATTCCTGAGATAACAAAAGGTTTCCATAAAGAAAACTGATATTGAAAAGAATCTGAAAATGTCAGAGATGACTATAGAGGGTGACACTGGCAATTCCACCTGCTGGACATTGATGCTCTGCTTTTAACCCCTGGTTCCCCCTCTGTCACTCGTTTCCCAATCATGTGTGCGCCCCTATATTGGATCAGGGGGCGCAGGACATGATGTGGGATCATACTCCTAGTGTTCTAGGAACGCGGTCAAAATCATGAAAAGCGAGCAGAGCACTCGCGATGAGCGGATCGTTATGTATACATACGCCCATTGCAATGATGTGGACAGTGACGCGCTTCCGGTTTGTGGAACGCAAACCGGAAGACGCGCGGCGGTGGAACGCACGCCGACACGCCTCCCCCAGCCTCACACTGATGGAGGCGGCTGCACTTATAGGGGGGCGTGTGACGATGCGTACTGTGGCGCTGCTATCACCAGGAGACCGGAGGTGGTATCTAACACCCCGGTCAGCGTGCACAGATATCTGGAGAAAAAACCCCCAGACATTTACACTGGGAGGAGGAGCGCGAGAAGGAGGGAGAGAGATGACATCTGCATCTACCTACACTAGCGCAGCCTGAGGACTATACACAGAGACCTGCAGGCACCTCAAAGGGAAGGACTGTCACTCCTGATGAAATCTGTTAATCATCAACAGGTGGAAACGCGTTGAGTACAAGACAGTGGATCTAAGATAAGTGATTGATCTATAACTACCGACTCATGCATACCGGCTGTAAGAGGGATACTAGTTGTGAGGCACATGGGCATTGATTATTGTGGATCACATGGTAGGGGGTTATTTGGTATAGACAACTAACCATTGAGAGGGTGATGTCAAAAGAAAGGCTTTGACTGTGTGTGACATTGGACAAATCTTGTAAGCCCACCGTATGGTTAGCCATCGGAATCCATGGTAACTGAATATTGTGGACTATATGGGAGGGGGTCTATATCTGTTTTGACCACCAACCTGGGAAAGGGTTAAAAAGGAACAATTATCTTTGTGTCACACAGGATAAACCTTGGAAGCCCTCCAATGGATTAGCCAATGTAACCCACCTTTCCACAGTATAATCAACAGAATTAGAGATACCTTGGACATTGGGGGTTGACCCATGCCCAGCTAGACACCACTACAGGTATGGAATGCATGATCTGACAGCTCCCCAGATTTAGGTAACAGTACCAGGGTGAGCCGTCGTGGAGCGGGGACACCGCAAAAATTAGGTGTAGAAAACTCCGCTGTCAGGTAGATACGAATACAGGGTAAGGGTAGCATCAATCCTCCCTGTCTGTTTGTATGTTTGTAGACACTAGGTGTGGGCGAGCACCTTTTTGTTAATTTTAACAATACACTATTAAAAGTTACATTTTAAACAGTGCACTTTATAAAGGATATGGGTTGAGTAAACAGGCAGTAGTATAGTTAGCTGGTTAAAAATCAAAGGTTGGGAACCAATGATGGAGTCATCAGACAGAGATGTGAGCAGGAAAGCAGGTCAAAACCAGAAACAGCAGAATATGGTTATGCTGACATATTCAGTGTGAAGACGGATCTGACTGAGAATGAACATATGTCTGTTTCAGACACAGTCTAATGGGGACACCGTGGGGAAGGTTTATGAATGGTTTTCCACTAATGTCACTTATAAAGTATATTTGAAAGTTTATTAAAATGTCTTGCTCTACATTATTATTAAATAGAAATTTAAACAGCAGTTACACTTTAAGCAGTCCAGGGTTTAGTCCAAGTAATCATTTAAGAGATAAAAGAATAAAGTAATAGTCATGACAATTAGGATAAGTAATTAAATTCTCCTTTTTAACTTGATTGGATCCTCCACTTTATAAATAGCTTAACCATATGTCCTATTGTCACTTAAGGATTTCCTGCGAAATGCGCGTAGAGTGCAGCAGACTCCTGTTTATCTTTCCACTAGTTGCAGGCTTACATTACTGGATATTCTACTTTTTCTCTAATATGTATGCCTTTTGATGACTGCCATCCTATGTTATTGATTCCATAGAGGAAAAGAGTTCTTTAGTTTTGATCACCAGGGGGTGTTTATTGGACCCAATAGTGGACAAAATTCATAAACTCTATATTTCCCACAATTGACAAAAACACCCACCAGGGGGCACCTAATAACAATACGATAAGGCAGAGTGGAAAACAGACAAGAGACTACAGTCATATGAAAATGTTTGGGCACCCCTCTTAATATTACTCTTTTTTTTGTTAAAAAATTGTTTTTTTGCAACAGCTATTTCAGTGTGATATATGTAATAACTGATGGACACAGTAATATTTCAGGATTGAAATGAGGTTTATTGTACTTACCGAAAATGTGAAATATGCATTATTTCAAAAATTGACAGGTGCAAAAGTATGGGCACCTCAACAGAAAAGTGACATTAATATTTAGTAGATCCACCTTTTGCAAAAATAACAGCCTCTAGTCGCTTCCTGTAGCTGTTAATGAGTTCCTGGATCCTGGATGAAGGTATTTTTGATCATTCCTCTTTACAAAACAATTCCAGTTCAGTTAAGTTTGATGGTCGCTGACCATGGACAGCCCGCTTCAAAACATCCCACAGATGTTCAATGACATTCAGGTCTGGGGACTGGGATGGCCATTCCAGAACATTGTAATTGTTCCTCTGCATCAATGCCTGAGTAGATTTGGAGCGGTGTTTTGGATCATTGTCTTGCTGAAAGATCCATCCCTGGCGTAACTTCAACTTTGACACTGATTCTTGAACATTATTCTCAAGAATCTGCTGATACTGAGTGGAATCCATGCGACCCTCAACTTTAACAAGATTCCCGGTGCCGTCATTGGCCACACAGCCCCAAAGCATGATGGACCCTCCCCCAAATTTGACAGTGGGTAGCAAGTGTTTTTCTTGGAATGCTGTGTTTTTGTGGCGCCATGCATAACGCCTTGTTGTATGACCAAACAACTCAATCTTTGTTTCATCAGTCCATAGGACTTTCTTCCAAAAATGAAACTGGCTTGTCCAAATGTGCTTTTGCATACCTCAGGCGACTCTGTTTGTGGCGTGCATGCAGAAACGGCTTCTTTCGCATCACTCTCCCATACAGCTTCTCCTTGTGCAGTGTGCGCTGTATTGTTGACCGATGCACAGTGACACCATCTGCAGCAAGATGATGCTGCAGGTCTTTGGAGGTGGTCTGTGGATTGTTCTTGACTTTTCTCACCATTCTTCTTCTCTGCCTTTCTGATATTTTTGTTGGTCTGCCACTTCTGGCCTTTACAACAACTGTCCCTGTGGTCTTCCAATTCCTTACTATGTTCCTCACAGTGGAAGCTGACAGGTTAAATCTCTGAGACAACTTTTTGTATCCTTCCCCTGATCAACTATGTAGAACAATCTTTTTTTTCAGATCATTTGAGAGCTGTTTTGAGGAGCCCATGATGCCACTCCTCAGAGAAGATGCAACTAGGAGAACAACTTGCAAATGGACACCTGAAATAGCTTTTCTCATGATTGGATACACCGGGCTATGAAGTACAAAGCTCAATGATGTTACCAAACCAATTTAATGCTTCAGTAAGTCAGTAAAAAGTAGTTAGGAGTATTCAAATCATGAAAATCAGAAGGGTGCCCATACTTTGGCACCTGTCAAATTTTGAAATAATGCATATTTCACATTTTTGGTTAGTACAATAAACCTCATTTCAAACCTGAAATATTACTGTGTCCATCAGTTATTACATATATCACACTGAAATAGCTGTTGCAAAAAAACAATTTTAAACAAAAAAAAGAGTAAGATTAAGAGGGGTGCCCAAACTTTTTCATATGACTGTATATGAAGAAAGAAAAGAATGTAATCTAAGAGGAACACACAAACATGTTAGCCGAAGTATAAAGTGCATACAGTGTACTCATTATACAGACGATTTTTTTATATAAAAAATACATAAATCTCGACCACATATCCATGTTCATCTTGATGATGCTCTCTTCAAAGTCTCATAGATGAATGAGTCCATAACGCAGGAGCATATAAGAAGCAAAAATCAGAAATGTGAACTAAAATAAAAGAAATAAAGACACACAATTAAAACAGAATCAAAAGAGTACATGTGGAGATCCTTAAATTTCATAATAGTTGTTAAAGACCAGCACACCAGTTAAGATGAAATTGATGGTGCTCATGGAAAGGATCAAAGATCCACAATATCATGAGAATTAAATCCAAGCACTCATTCAGGCTTTTTCGTTTTGCTTAAAGGTGATTTATTTAAAAACAAACACAGGTGTAGTAGGTGACTGGCAGTACAACGTTTCGGCCTCCAATTAGGCCTTGTTCACAGAGTCACTGCTATATTCACAGTCAGGGAGTCACTAGTGTTAGGCTGGTGTATGTATAGTTTAAGGTATCTGCGGGCTTTTGACAAACTTATAACCTGTGTATAGCTTTCCAGGTGTCTCACATGTATTTTCAGTGGTTATGCTGGATATTTTTAAACTCCAGTATGTTTTGTAGATAGGTGTCCAGAAGCCCGGTTGTGATGAACAGTTTATGGTTAATATCCCTCATAGAGTACCTTAAAATTAGTGAATTGGTCCTAATCAGTGAACCCCCTTGTATGTGTTCAGTTCTGTCCTCTTATGCAGGGTCAGATAAACCCTTGGATTGGTGTCAGTATGGGCCAGCACATCCAGTGCCTTGGCTAGGACTCCTAGGAGCGAAACTAAGTCGTTCATTCAGACCGACAGGTACGAGGGAACCAAGTCTGAAAATCCACTTACTTTCAAATTGGGATAAAGAGCGCATAACATTCCCACCTCTTATTCCCAATTTAAGGACGTCAATCCCCGGACCTTCAATGTTTTTGGGTCACTATTGTGACATAGTTTGAAGTGTCGTGGGATAATTTTAAGGGATGTGACGTCCTCAATGTCAGCGGATGCTATAATATTCAGAACATGCTCCCTAGTCCTACGGCGCAGCTCTCGGGTGGTAAGGCCAACATAAATGCAGTTAAAACCGCATGTGGCCTGAAAAAATTACTGCTCGAGTACTGCAAGAAATATATTGTTGAATTTGATATTCCTTGCTGCCATCAGCCGATGAGAATGTTGTTGCCCTACTGATATTACTACATGCCACACATGAACCACACGGATAGCATCCCCACAACGGTTGTCTATAACCAAAAAGAGGAGCAGTTTCGCGGATATAGTGGCTGTGGACAAGAACGTATCTGAGGCTCCTTCTTTGTTTAGCGGTCATCAGTGGTCTCTCTGGTAGGAGGTCTCAGAATCGTATTATACGGGGAAATAAAGCGAACTGCATTAGTGCCCTGTTTAGATCTTATTTTGTCGGGTAGCAGATCACTCCTTCGTGTGTTATTCGCACGGTTTTAGCCTTTTCTGATTGACCTTCCACTATATCCCCTCCTGACAAACCTTTCACGTAAATCAGAGGCTTGAGCCTCAAAAGACTGTTCCTTCGAACAAATCCTTCGTATCCGCAAATATTGTCCAGTGGGTATAGCACAAATCGTTGCGGGTGTGTGGGAAGATGTGGCATGTAAAAGGGCATTAACCGAGTTCTCCTTACGAAAAACATCAGTTTCCACTCTTCCATCAGCCATCTTTTTGATCTTTATAACCAAAACACTCACTTCAGACAAATGATACGAGTGAGTCAGTCGGATATTTAAACTGTTCTCGTTCAACAAAAAGAGAAAGTCTCTGAATTCGGGGACGGTTCCATTCCACAGCAATAGAACATCATCAATATACCGCAGCCAATGCTGCACATGAGAGGCAGCACTGATATCCCCGTCAAACACCTTCCTCTCCCAAAATCCCAGGAAGCGGTTAGCATAAGACGGGGCACGGGCCGCCCCCATTGCGGTACCACGCTGCTGGAGATAGAACACGTCCCCGAAGACAAAGTAGTTATGCCCCAAGACATAACCAAGAAGCTGGATAATCAGATCTTGCATGGCCACATCAAGGTTAGTCATTCCAAGATAGAATTTGACGGCATTAATCCCGTCATGGTGGTCAATACAGGTGTACAGGGACTCCACATCTATTGTCACCAGCCATACCAACTCATCCAAAGTTAAACCATCAAGCCGCCGCAGGATGTCTGCTGTGTCCCTGACATAGGATATAAAGCGACGAGTGGATGTAAATAATACTCGATAAATTTACAAGACATCTCACATAGCCCTCCTATGCAAGAGGCAATAGGGTTGGTTGGGTTCTTATGTACTTTCGGTAAAAGATAAAAAGTCGACATCACTGGAGACTCCACGAGGAGACCCCTGCACACCTTTTTTGGAATGATATCTTTTTCAAAGGCCTGCTCCAGAATGTCCTGAAGTTCCAAAGAGAACTTTGTGGTAGGATCAAAATGTAGACGTTGGTAATATACCTTGTCACGCAACTGTCTAAGTGCTTCCCTTTAATAGAGAGTGAAGTGGGCCATATCACCACGTTCCCACCCTTATCCGCAGGTTTAAAAACCACATCAGTCCAGTTTTTGAGTTCCGCCAGGGCACTCCGTTGTCTAAATGTTAAATTTTGTTTATGCCGTGTCAAGGAACTCAAAGATCTTAAATTACTGGAGACCAGTTTGCTAAAAATCTCCACCTGCGGATAGATGGAAAAGGGTGGAAACGTGGTGGATTTTGGTATGACAGATTGCGGAAAGGTAGTTTTCACCAATGTGGTGGATTCCTCACTAGTTCCTCCATGGTACTCAGTGCATTCTGTTCCAAATCAGTCAGTGGAGAGGTGTCATCAGCAGCTTGACTCCTATAATGCAGCCTCTGAAGCATAATTTTTGTCAAAAAGAGATTGAAGTCCTTGGTTACTGTGAATAAATTGAGAGGATTGTTAGGTACAAAAGTTAAACCTTTCTGTAACACCTCTTTTTGAGCCGTTGTTAATTAGTGGTCAGATAAATTTATAACGACAAGCTCAGTATCAATATTTTTATACAAAAGTACTTCAGGACCCAATACCTTTTTCTGTCCAGTCTTTGCAGCGGTAGCTCTAGTTGTGGGTTAATTACCCACCAATGCCCCTAAATCTTCAAGAGAGGACAGGGATGAAACAGAGGTTGCAGTGGTCGGAGTTGGAGCTGGAGCAGGACCAGATGGTATCGGCTCTTTGTTTTTCTTACCGCGTCCACCTCTCCACTTATAGACTTGGTTTTTACTATAGTCTGATAAATCTCTGATATTTCTTGGTCTTTACTGATATCAACTCCTTCTTCAACTTTTGAAAGTCCTTCTCAAGTTGTGAATGGACCTTGGTCAAATCAGCAGCAGATAACATCTGTGACAGCTTAGTCTCAAGCTCCATGATCTCTGATTCAAGCCCCTCAATAGCTTTTTCATTCATATTAATCCAAATTCACATATACTCCATAGAGCACGTATTAGAGGCCTCTTCCCACTCTGCCTTGAAATTATCATCAGATATTTGAAAGGAAGGGAAAACCTGTATAAGGGGACCCCTGGGGATAAGGCCTCTATCACTATAGCGCTGCATAAGGGCCCTATTCCACCATAATCTTGTTTTTCGATGTAGCAGGTTTTTTAATTCCTTTGTCAAATCCTCAGTAGCCTTTGATTCAGTAGTTAAAACCACATCCACCACATCATCTCCAAATACTTGATCCAGCCTCTCAAGCCACGCTTTCTCGCGTGCTTTATGGTCCATGGTCCCCTTGGAAGCTGTGGGATCATACTGCAAATAGATAATTAAAATAAACTTAGAAGAGCACAGCAACTTCATAGTTTTTCACATGTCAAAAACTCGTTAATACTAAATTTCATAGAGGAAAAGAGTTCTTTAATTTTGATCACCAGGGGGTCTGTATTGGACCCAATAGTGGAGAAAATTCACCAAAAACCAATAGTAATATGCAAATTATTATTACTTTATTGGAAAAACACATACATAGGTGATTAAAAACCAATTGGGAGTCACAAACAACCTCAGTATAAGGCTGGGAAGATTAAAGAGTTTTGGATGGAAAAAATTAAAGAACTCTTTTCCTCTATGAAATTTAGTATTAACGAGTTTTTGACATGTGAAAAACTATGAAGTTGCTGTGCTCTCCTATGTTAATTTTAATCATCCTATGTTATTGATCGATATGTTTGTCCTTAAGTAAGGTCCTTTTTCAGCAAGTTCTTATTACTGGTGTTAAAAATTATGGTATATATTGCCTATTTTTAATTTTGGCCAGGCCATATTGCGATCCAGTAATTACTCTGGAGTACTTATGATAATATTATATCAGGGGTCCAACCTCTTTTTCCTGTACTTGTGCTATTTAATAAAGTATGCCCTTCGGAGATTGCATTTTTTCCTATTGGGAGTCAGGTGTGTAAACAACCAAAATATACCAACAGGTGGTAATTATGATTATTTTCATATGTAAGATTAAACACAGTTCTAAGGTGAACAGAAATGGATGCATAGGAGGGTTAAAACTGGGCGAGAACAGATCATACACCAAGATAAGACTGAGCATAGCAATACGGCACAATGTAGTTATAGTACATCAAGAAGGTCTCTGTCAGAGAAAAATGTCATAGGAGACTAAGGTTTCAAGATTTGCTATTCAAGTTATTTGGAAGAGGCATCTAAAAATGGGCAATGTTGACAACTGAAAAACAATGCTTACCCCCCAAAAAGCTTAGTGCAGCAGATGAGACACATTGTGCTTATTTTCCTATGAATGTGAAAGAAGTCAAGCAGTGCCACCAGGTCAGGACTGGCAGCAATCGGTGCACCCAATTACAACCATCTACTTTTTGGAGTCTGGCCCAAAGTGGTCTCATATGAGTACTGCAGACAAAAAGTCATACTATCAACATGGACACAGGGCCAAGAAACTCAATTATGGATGAAAACATGTGAATTGGGTTGCAGAAAAATTACAGCAGTTGCTATGATCAGTCAAAATTTTAAATATTTTGCTATTATAAGAGAAGGCAGCTTGTTCAGCAAAGGACTGGACAACGGTACAAACATGATGTCTACAGGCAAAAGTGAAGCATGGTGGAGGTTCCTTGCAAATTATTGGACGCATTTCAGCAAATGGAGTTAAGGATGTGGTCAACACTGAGAAATACAGGCA
>JARQOC010000001.1:64097767-64223628 GCA_033576535.1 Allobates femoralis
TGCATAAATAATACATTAGTCTAATTGTCTCGTATCTCTTACTAATGAATCAATTATTTTCAATGATAAGATTTGGGATGGTTTTAGATATATAATTGGTTGTAATCAAGAATCAATTAAATACTGATCATTATATTTCGCACTTTAAATAGATGCATACATCTCAATATCAGACAAATAAGACAAGTGATATATGCTCGTCTTCTATATTCTGTGCTTTGAACAAACTTTTTAGTATAACTTTTAGCATAACTTGTAAACCTTTTCTACAGTCCTGAATGATTAAACATTCTCTAATAGTTATTTTAGTGTAATCAGGGCAGTTACAATTCCAGTAAAAGCACCTCACCATCTAATACGCCAGCATATTTTTTCCATTTAAAGGATTTGTCCGCTACTAGATGTTATCCAATAATGTAGGAAAAGAGACCCTGGTTCCAACAATGTATCATCTAGTTTACTGGGTGCAGCAGTTGTGACACAATCAGAGTTCTTAGATGTAGCTTGTAGCAGAGCTCAGCACTGTAACCCCACCCACACCACAGCTCTCTAAGTAGTTTGTCTATTGACAGTGAGCTGCTTATCACAGAGGCAGCGTGGTCAGACAACTGCTTGCGTGCCCTGTAGTCCTGGCAGTGATTATCTCCTAGTGATAAAACTTTCAGTGTAAGTAAACAACAGTGAGGGGCTGAGAGAGACGACCAAGAGGCTGAGAGAGCCAAGTGAGAAGCTAAGAGATCCGAGCGAGAGGCCCAAGCTCAGAGAGCACACGAACTGCAGTTGGCCCAACTGGGGATATCACCATCCACTGCACGGAATGGTGAACCCAACCATGCAACCATGTTTAAACCCCGTCCAGAACATTTTTCTGTGCTGGAAGACAACAGAGACCTGGACACCTTTCTGAGGGGTTTTGAAAAGACTTGCTTATGATGAGCACAGGGAGAGGGGTACTCGGACACTAGGATGGATTTGATGGCTGTGACGGGGAATCACGGGTGGTCGGGTTCCCGGTTCTGTGCCCTGGCTGTCATTTGTTTGGTGGGGAAATATTTACAAGGATTAATAGTCTGTGACACCACCTGTGGACCCTGGTAATGTCGGTACCAGCGCTGCGGGCAGGCCACTCAGGTAATGGGATGCAGCTTAGTGTAGTACAACTCCCCACAGGTGGAGCTTTACCTCAGGGCAACCATGATGGATGAGGGGAGTAGTTGTTCTTACCCCTCTGAGGATGCTGAGGCCCTCCAGGCACCGGCGGGAAGGAAGACAGACACCGTTTCAGCTTCAACATCCTTTTACTGGTACCGGCAGATGTCAAACAATACACGGTACAGTCTGGAAGAACGGGGACGTAGCTGCAGGTTCAGGGAGCCCCTATGGAGTCTGAAGATGTTCCTTTCCTATTATCTTTTGGGGCCTATATTTATCTTCCTCTCTGTCTTTAACCACCTTTGCAGAGGTCTTGTATGGTTAGGTACGGGTTATCCTTGACCGATTCGGACGGGAGCAACAGGAACGCACTATCTCTCCCACCACCGGAATCCGGGCCGTTACCTTCGTAGTCTTGGACCGATAATGGGCCTGAGGAGTGAGGTACTGTCTGTTTTTAAGGGCTCGCGGCTCGTCGGTTTGCGGTCAGGGATGAACCGCTAACCGCCTCGGCTTCCGTGTTGCTGGTGTTTCCCCAGACTCAACCAGCCGGCTCCAACCAGTGCTGGTTCATCCCCTTCTGTCCCGGGTCACCCTCCTGGAGATGGGTGATCCCTCTGTCACTCAGCTGTCAGGCGCATCCTAACTGAATGCCTTCCCAGAACTATCTGACTGAAAATCTCTCTACTTTCTGGTTTTCCTACTCTAACCTAGGCTCCACCCCCTGGGACTTACTGTATATCAGTCCCCCCTATTCTAAGGTGGCCTAGTGTTGGGTGCTAATACAGACTCCATAAGCACAATCCCAAACCCTTAGCTACGGAGGCACTACACCTTCTATTTGGGTGCAGTACCTCCCTGTGGCGCCTAACCATAGGGGCGCCACACACCCCCTTGGTGAAATACACCCATCCGCGGGTGTTAAAACCAGACTGGAATTGAGCTGACATTTTTATGCATAATTCAAACGGGTAACCTTTAACTAAACAATAACTTTATGATTACTTATGTTCCTCCCTTGCGGGAGGTTCTGTGCTTTTAACGTTGCAAACATAACAGTACTATATTCTAGTCCACTTTGGCCCAACGAGGATCGGGTAGAAAAGTCTCTGAATCGGTGTTCATCAGGCTTAAGAAAAGAAATAAACAGCATACATTTACATTCATGTGCTGTTACTTTGGACACTGCAAGGAAAAGCATGTAAAATAACTATATACATTAGTGGTTACCATATTTTCTTTTTATCACTCGTAGCATCGGCTCACCCAAATGGTGAACCACTCTCTAGGGTCTGCATGGCGCGCATGTGTGATGGTGTCCCACAGTACAGATCTCTGTCCGGGTGGCCCTGAGGAAGGCGGGACTCCACATCCCTCCTGCCGACAAAGATCTCTGAAAGGAGACCCTCCTCCTGGGTGAAGCTGTACCCGGTGTTCAAATTAAAGATAGTCACCACCCCTTTCTTCTGCTGATTGAGTGGTTGCGGGGGTTGGTTGCATGCATTCACACGGGCCTGGCGGGTCTCCAGTTCATTGGCCGACCAGGCTTCACGACGCCTCTGCCTCGTCTCCTGGGTTTGGTTGAATGAACCATGGATGGCCCACCGGTTGCCAGGATGGCTTTTGCTCAGCTGCAGGCTGTGCCACTCTACTCTCCGCAGCTGTGACCCGTATTGCTGGTACCGGAGCCCTCCATAACTCGCGGGGCCTGGCCTCCTCTGCACCACCGATGGCTCCTTCCTCCTCCGATCCCTCCTCCTCTCCAACACTGACCTCGTCGTCTTGATAGTCAGCCAACTCCTCGAGGAAGTGGATGAGGTCTCCCGTAGGGGTCTCCTCCTGTCCGGGTTCCTCAGCACTTAGTTTCGTGTCTCAGGTCTTCATGCACCAGCCCTACTGGTTCCCTGAGGGTGGAAGCGTCTCCGGTCACCGGGTATTCGGTCTGAGTGGCTACTGTCACTCACGGTTCCGAGTCTCGCCGCTGGGCATTCCTCTGCTCCACCCCCCAGTCCACTTCCAGGACCATCTCAGCACTTCAGTGCCAGATGGTCCACTCTGCTGTCTCCTGCAGGCGGGCCCATAGGTCTCTCAGCTCATTCCCCCAGAATATGAGGTCGTCGCCTACAGTTTCCAGGGTTGGAATTCCTGAGGCCGCTTGGTCGATCCTCATTTGTTCCTCCACCTCACAGATAATGTCCACCATCTTAGGTACCGCCATCGTCACCAGGTCATTTTCGGGTAACGGGTCCGGAGTGTGGCAATGGTTCTTGTTCTGCCCCAGGCCGCGCTGTTTGCTTTTTATAGTCCCTACCTGGTGTCGGCGGGTTCTCGACCCGCCCCCTTGGTTGTTTGATGTCAAGGGGGGCGGGGAGACACTTTGGCGCCTTCTTCTTGGCCCATCTGTGGTAAGGGTCCGATGCACGCCCCTGGGCCTGCACATAGTCTTTTTACATCTTTAGGCCCGCCCACCACAAGAATCCTGTAGGCAAGTCCTTCAGACCTTTCCGAAGCCCGCCACTACCTTCGTTACTCCTAGGCAGAGTGGAGCGGCGAGGCTTATTTTCCCTCTCTTTTCTTCTTTGGTGACGCAGTTGAAATTCTGAGGCAATGTTATGGCGGCCCATTTTACAATATAAACAGTCAATTCAATAAAGTCTTTAGGCACACTTTACCTGGTATTACAAGGCTGGCTCAATCCTGTTCGTAGATGCCAGAAAATGATGAGCACAGGGAAAGGGGTACTCGGACACTGGGATGGATTTGATGGCTGTGACGGGGAATCACGGGTGGTCGGGTTCCCGGTTCCGTGCCCTGGCTGTCATTTGTTTGGTGGGGGAAATATTTGCAAGGATTAATAGTCCGCGATGCCACCTGTGGACCCTGGTAATGTTGGCACCAGCGCTGCGAGCAGGCCACTGAGGTAATGGGATGCAGCTTAGTGTAGTACAGCTCCCCACAGGTGGAGCTTTACCTCAGGGCAGCAATGATGGATGAAAGGAGTAGTTGTTCTCACCCCTCTGAGGATGCTGAGGCCCTCTGGGCACCGGCGGGAAGGAAGACAGACATCATTTCAGCTTCAACGTCCTTTTACTGGTACCGGCAGATGTCAAACAATACACATACAGTCTGGAAGAACAGGGACGTAGCTGTAGGTTCAGGGAGCCCCTATGGAGTCTGAAGATGTTCCTTTCCTATTATCTTTCGGGGCCTACGTTTATCTTCCTCTCTGTCTTTAACCACCTTTGCAGAGGTCTCTCGCCAGTCCCCTGGTCTTGTATGGTTAGGTTCGAGGATTCACCCTCTCTCTGTCTGTGCTGCTGTGATGTGGAGCTGAAGGCAGGACTAATGATTTGCATTCTGTGAGTGATAGAGAGGGGGGAGGTTAAAGCCTGCACAAGCAGAGCACACAAACAGAGAGAGGGTGGATCAATGAGGCTGCAAAACAGCCCGCCCTGGTGACTAAAGAATATAGTCACTGCTAATTATAATCACTAATGAGTAAGTATTAAAACGTTTTTATGCCCTTTCACAGGATGCTTTTAGGAGATAAAAGGATTGTGAGATTAGGGATAGGATGCTGCAGGGACATGTTTTGCTAGCTTAGGAGGCGTTCTGGGGGTGACAGAATCCCTTTAAGGACAAACTCAGTGAAGTGGGAGTGGAATCCGGTGTGCTAGGGGAATCCAGAGTTCGGAGTCTAATCAGGGAATCCAAAGCCAAGTGATATTCATAATGGAAGATCAAATTTAGTTTGTCTGTCATCTCTGCCAGGCTCGGAGAAGAGTGAGACTTCCATCTCACCACTATACATAGTCTGGCTGCAATCAACACATACGAAACTATTTGACGTAGATGTGGAGGATAGGCCTCCATACCATTGTGCAGAACTGCAAGCTGGGGGAAAGGGGAACCAAAATTCCCGTTACCGTCTGAAGAAGGCTGGCAACTAGATACCAAAAGGCCGCCACCTTTGGGCAAAACCACCAGACGTGAGGCATATCGCCCCTCCCTCCACACTGTTTCCAACACAACTTTAAAATTAAACTTGGCCAGCTTTGTTGGAGTGAAATACCATCTCAGATGGATCTTCTTGAGATTTTCCAAATGGTTGACACACCTGCTAGAGGACAGGACCCACCTAACCGCCTCTTCCCATTCTTTCTGTGGAGACAAGAAGTCTAGATCCTTTTCCCACTTGATCATGTATTCTGGCTTTGAAGGGGAACTCTTAAGCAACAAGCCTCTGTAAATCTTAGACAATCCTTTAGTGATTTTCTAGTCTGACAACAAAAATCTCGTAACAGGGGAGAGATTTATGTGCTCCTGACTAGTTATGTGGATTTTAGATTTCAGACAGTGTCTGATCTGGAAATACTGCAGGAAGACGCCCTTGAGTGAGGGGAATGACATGATTAAGGAGTCAAATGGGATCAATTCGCCATCCGCCAGTAAATCACTCAATGTCTCCATCCCTGCGCTTGTCCACAGGTTCACGTCCAAAGAAGGGAGCATGAAAACGCAGAGCAGCCAGTGGAATCACCGAGGAGGGGGAGAAGAGTCGACCCATCGGGAGACCATCTACAATGACCAAGCATCGTGCGTGCAGCATCCAGACCACACACCCTCCCTGTTGGACCTAGGGACTCTGTGGCCAAAAACCCTCGCAGAGAGCCCCCTCCCAAAGATTCACTTTCAATCTGTATCCATCTCAAATCTTTAGGAGCGTGCCACCACCTTTTTGCCTCCTCCAAGATGACCGCCCTGTGGTAAGCCTTAAGGTCAGGGATTCCCATTCCATCTCCTCTCAGGCCAAGAAACATCACTTGTTTAGCTATTCTAGGTTTTTTACCGGCCCAAATGTAATTAGTCACCAAGTTCTGAAGTTTTATCATTAGCTTATTAGGGAATGAGATTGGCAAGCACCTAAAGCAATATAGGATCTTCTGGAGAATTAGCATCTTGAACGCCTGTGCTCTGGCAGTCCAGGAGAGATTCCGCAAAGGATGCGACTTGATGCAGCCCCTCAAGATGGTCGTCAGAGACTTCAAATTCTTCGCTGCTATTAAGTCCGACGAACAAAGCGTGACACCCAAATATGGGATCCCCTCCGGACACCATTTGAAAGGGAATTGCGAGGCTAGCCTAATAGACATCAAAGGAGGGACATGGGCAGGAAAAATAAGCGACTTAGACGCATTCAATTTATAATAAGAGACCCGGGCAAACGATGAGAGGGTCTGCATTACAGCTGGTAAGAAGATGTCGGGATTAGTGCAGGAAATAATAATGTCATCTGCGTAAAGACCAATGACATGCTCACTCCCCCCAACCCTGATCCCCGAAACCAGGGGGTTAGTGCGGATCGCCACAGCCAAAGGCTCCACCACCAAGGCGAAAATCACCGGTGATAGCTGACAGCCTGGCGAGTACCATTCGTAATGGAGAAGCGGCCAGACCTGAATCCAGAGGAGTCTAGCAATGGGGTGAGAATAGAGGCTGAGAACTGCAGAGGCAATAGGGCCTACAATGCCAAAACTCCGCAACACTTCCTTAAGGTATCCCCAGTGTACCCTGTGAAACGCTTTTTCGTCGTCCAATGACAGGAATACACTGGGGACCACTCTGTTCTCAGCCACGCCGATAAGGTTCAACATTCTGTTAAGATTTGGCCGCCATTACTGCGCCATCGAGCTGAAAAAAAGGGGGTGTAATGGCTGAAAGAGCGCGTATTAAAGTCCCGCCCCGCACTCTGCCGACCACTTCCGAAGCGCCACGACCCGATCTGGAAACTCCCGAGTGCTCAGCCCGGATACCGAGTTCCCAAAGACCCCTGGGCAGGTCATATGCCCTGCGCATTTATAAATATGCCAATTAGAGACACAGAAACCCCGGTTGTGTGAATAGTTGCTTATGTATCTGCTGCATTGTTGAGACTCATGAACAATTTTTGAGAACTCTATACTGTTGAGCTTGGACTGTGAAAGATTAAGCCAGAGACTCCGTAATGTGTGATATTATGCTTAAAACAGCCCAGTGGTGATAAGGACACTATTGAAAGTGTAAGAGACAATAGCCACTGGGACTGTGTGTGTGAACCCGGCCCCGTTAGGCCAGTGTAAATAAAAGTGTGTTTTGTTGGTCCCGTTGACCCAGTAACGTTATAAGCAAAGAGCCTCCTGGACGGGAAGAAAAGTTATTAATAAAAATGTTATTATTGTTTTGTTAAAATGCATATAAAAATGTAGCTTTTTACCGGGTTCGGGTCAGATCACTTGCGAACGAGTGAGTTCAACCAAGTGGGAATGCGGCACCACACTGGTCAGGATGCCTGCCACGGAGGGATACTGCACCTAAACCAGTAAGTGTGGTATCCCTGTGACCAGGGGTTGGGATGTTAATCTTGGGCCATCATCACATGCATTCACACACCTTGAGCCAGATGAATTGGGTAACCCCTACTAGGGAACCAATCCCAGTGGGCAGAGTTGAGGTGAGTAGTGAAGAGCGGGAAAAGGAGTTAGCCAGATCGTGAGGAGAGCTGAAGAAGAGGAGACCCTGTGAGTGGCGCAGTGGAGGGCACCTAAAGAGAGGTGACCCAGACAGAAGGGGGATCTTCGGGTGTTAGTTAGCACCCTAATCTGGAGCGGCACGATACCTGGCCCGGAGGAACCCAGTCCAACAATGGAGGACCAGCTCAGAGAGCAGTGCAGTTGTTCATCTCTGAGCCACCAAACTGGAGGGATGAGAGCTCCCTAGGGAGTCGTGACCAATCCCTGCATACATCCCCAAAAGCCCCCGTGTAGGATCAAGGAACCCTGCAATTAGGAAGACTCCATCAGGATTCGTGGGGACCAGCAAAACGCTCTGTGCAGGGAAGCGCTAGGAAGGTACAGGAGTAGAGAGCGCAGGACAAGGCAGAGGGAGAAACCGGCAGGTACACCACTGAGGGCCTCGAGGAGACATCCCATCCTCTTGTTACTACCCAGGCCAGCTACCCATGACTGTGTAATACCCGAAAACTGCCTGAAGTTACCAGTAAATCCGTGCAGAGCCTAAACAGTGTGTGGTGTCTGATATACATTGTGCTGGAGGAACTACATTCCAGTCTCCTCAGCATAGACTACATCAGCATCCAACCTGCAGAGCAGCCTTCTTGCAAGAGTCCTCTACCTTACTTACTGCTCCAAGGACCTCGATCCACCTACGTGGAGCGTTATCATCTAGCTACAGCATCACCATCCCCAGAGGACTGAAAGCAGCGCCGATATCATTACAAGGGAACTGTAGGTGTTGTCACGAACACTTTGCTTTATTCTTTTATTTTGTGTATTTATTTTTTTGATTTGCTATTTTTCAGAGACCACCAGGGCCACGGGTCCGGGCACTGGCCACCAGTGACAGTTCTGTTAATCAACGCCACTGGGGTGGGTCAATAGCACTTCCTTTGTTCTACTCTTGTCTGCTCCTCTCCGAGCTTTCTCCCATGCTTTCCCTTCTCTTTTGTACCTCGTTGCTATTGTGGCACCCCTGCGACCAGGAGGCCACAGGGTGAACTGCAGTGGGACAAGTAAGATGGTCATCTCACTAAAACACCCACACACACTCGAGGGGGTGAGGGGTGGCGGGAGTAGCTACGTGTGGGTGGGAAGTAGAGAGAACCCGGACAAAGGGGTGGAGGAACTAGACTCCAGAAAGGACCTAGGAACACTAAGTTGGGCAAGCAGATCGAGAGCTTTCCATGGGATAGGAGTAGACGGAGAGATTCACTGGAGGGTGGAGGAGAAGGGAAAGCTTTCTCAAGCCGAGACACCCTACTGCTGTATACTAACTTACAGAGACTGAGGACCACGGGGCCCGGTGACCTGCACCACTAATGGCTGGCCGAGAGCCCAAAAAGCTAAGAACCGTGGATGGTAGAAGGAGCCAGGTGAGCCCGACTAACCCGGGTCACTGGTGGCTGGGCCACAGAACCAGAGAGCTGGCTCTGTAGATGTGGCTGGGAACACTTTATGCCCCTAACCACGAGACACCTGGTGGGGCGTGGGCACTCCAAGTCCCCGAGACCTAATACCCGGTACAGAGTAAGACAAAGCCACCAGACTAGGGCTAGTCACCCTGAGTGTGGGATGATTCACTGTAGAGCAGGGGTCTCAAACTCGGTTGGGTTGGTGGGCCGCAGGTAGAAAAAAATTGATACCGAGGGGCTGCATTGCTTGCAGGCTGCTCACTTGCAGCGTTTCCCTGTGCGCTCTGGATAAGCGCACACTATGCAGGCTGCTGTATGAACTGGTTACCACGATACACATCGGGTAACCAGGGACAGCGTCTGCTAAAAGCGGCCGCATACACGCACCTGCGCTTCTCTGTCAAAGCCTAAGTATTTAGCACAGAAGCGCTAAATACTGAGAGCGCAGGTGTGTGGACAAGCCCATATATACACACCTGCACATTCACACACACTCACATAGATACACACATACACATACACACTCACACATTGACACACTTACATAGGGCCATATTTGGAGTTCCTGCTGCCCTAGGCACTTTAAGCGGTCACATTCCCCCCCAGGCTTCTATCTTCGGCTGTAACAGCGCCTTACCTGACTCCACATTTCTCATTCCGGCAGCTTCTTCCTCTGTGGCTCGCAGTCTTCCGCTTGCCGGCAGCAGCCGGCACCAGCTAGAACCCAGCGGCCGGCACCAGCCTACACCCAGCAGCCGGCACCAGCCACCGGCAATGTGCCGCTCAGGGGGCGCAGGTATACACTCACACATATACATACACTCACACAGATATACACACTCACATACAAATATACACGCACACACATATACACACACATATACACACTCACTCAGAAATATTCACACACATACACACACATACAGTTAGGGCCAGAAATATTTGGACAGTGACACAAGTTTTGTTATTTTAGCTGTTTACAAAAACATGTTCAGAAATACAATTATATATGTAATATGGGCTGAAAGTGCACACTCCCAGCTGCAATATGAGAGTTTCCACATCCAAATCGGAGAAAGGGTTTAGGAATCATAGCTCTGTAATGCATAGCCTCCTCTTTTTCAAGGGACCAAAAGTAATTGGACAATGGACTCTAAGGGCTGCAATTAACTCTGAAGGTGTTTCCCTCGTTAACCTGTAATCAATGAAGTAGTTAAAAGGTCAGGGGTGGATTCCAGGTGTGTGGTTTTGCATTTGGAAGCTGTTGCTGTGACCAGACAACATGCGGTCAAAGGAACTCTCAATTGAGGTGAAGCAGAACATCCTGAGGCTGAAAAAAAAGAAAAAATCCATCAGAGAGATAGCAGACATGCTTGGAGTAGCAAAATCAACAGTTGGGTACATTCTGAGAAAAAAGGAATTGACTGGTGAGCTTGGGAACTCTAAAAGGCCTGGGCGTCCACGGATGACAACAGTGGTGGATGATCGCCGCATACTTTATTTGGTGAAGAAGAACCCGTTCACAACATCAACTGAAGTCCAGAACACTCTCAGTGAAGTAGGTGTATCTGTCTCTAAGTCAACAGTAAAGAGAAGACTCCATGACAGTAAATACAAAGGGTTCACATCTAGATGCAAACCATTCATCAATTCCAAAAATAGACAGGCCAGAGTTAAATTTGCTGAAAAACACCTCAAGAAGCCAGCTCAGTTCTGGAAAAGTATTCTATGGACAGATGAGACAAAGATCAACCTGTACCAGAATGATGGGAAGAAAAAAGTTTGGAGAAGAAAGGGAACGGCACATGATCCAAGGCACACCACATCCTCTGTAAAACATGGTGGAGGCAACGTGATGGCATGGGCATGCATGGCTTTCAATGGCACTGGGTCACTTGTGTTTATTGATGACATAACAGCAGACAAGAGTAGCCGGATGAATTCTGAAGTGTACCGGGATATACTTTCAGCCCAGATTCAGCCAAATGCTGCAAAGTTGATTGGACGGCGCTTCATAGTACAGATGGACAATGACCCCAAGCATACAGCCAAAGCTACCCAGGAGTTCATGAGTGCAAAAAAGTGGAACATTCTGCAATGGCCAAGTCAATCACCAGATCTTAACCCAATTGAGCATGCATTTCACTTGCTGAAATCCAGACTTAAGACGGAAAGACCCACAAACAAGCAAGACCTGAAGGCTGCGGCTGTAAAGGCCTGGCAAAGCATTAAGAAGGAGGAAACCCAGCGTTTGGTGATGTCCATGGGTTCCAGACTTAAGGCAGTGATTGCCTCCAAAGGATTCGCAACAAAATATTGAAAATAAAAATGTTTATTTGTCCAATTACTTTTGACCTCCTAAAATGTGGAGTGTTTGTAAAGAAATGTTTACAATTCCTACATTTTCTATCAGATATTTTTGTTCAACCCTTCAAATTAAATGTTACAATCTGCACTTGAATTCTGTTGTAGAGGTTTCATTTCAAATCCAATGTGGTGGCATGCAGAGCCCAACTCGCGAAAATTGTGTCACTGTCCAAATATTTCTGGCCCTAACTGTATATACACACACACACACTCGCATATATACACAAATACTCACACATATACACATACACACTCACTCATATATACACACACACACTCACATATACATACAACTACACTGACACATATACACATACACACTCACTCACATATACACACAAATACACACACACACTCACACAAACACACAAATACACACACACACACACACACACACACACTCACATATACACACAAATACACTCACACATATACACATACACACTCACTCACATATACACACACACTCACTCACATAAACACACAAATACACACACTCACATATACACACAAATACACACATATACACACTCACTCACATTGTGAGGCACCGACCGGTCGGGCCCCTGCGACCGGTATGTGCCTCCCTGGGTGTGTCCTCCATATTGACAGGTCGCACTCCATCCCGGGATTTTGTGCTGGTTCTGCTTTACTGGCTTGGGTGTGATAAAAGGAAGCTAGACCACGGGGTGTGGTCTCTAGTGGGGAGTGAAGACAACTTCCTGAGCTTCTGAGAGAGAAGCTTCCCTGAGCCAGGCCTGAGACCTTGTGGCTGGTTTTGACGGGGTACGTCCTTTTGGGTGAAGCTAAGTAGCGGCCCCTGAAGTAAGGGGAATCCGGAAGATTGTACCCGACTATTGTTTTTCCTACATTTTTTGGGCAAATAAACCCGTGTGCCGTGACCAGTGGTGCCTGGATCCCGTGTCTTTGCCTCCCTGATGCCGCTGTACCTCACATATGGTGGAGAATGCGGGCATTGCCGGCCCGGTGAGGTGTAGCATTCATTCCTGGTGAAGCCCGCGCTACTGTCGCCCTTCCTTCCAGAACCGCTGGTGAAAGTGACTGTTTCATGAGGCTAATGAGCGGCTGCTAAGTGAGAGGAGCAGCAGTCATTATAGCTGCCAGTCTCTTGCGGGGTGCCCGGCAGCGCATGTCCAGGATCCAAGCGGCTAAATTCCAGTACAAGCCCACCACCAGCATGGAGGAGGTACTCAAACACCTGGTTCAGGCTCAGCAGCACTACAGCAGCAGGAACAAAGACACCAGGAACAGATGGCCCTGTTGACTGAGGCTGTTCGTGCCAGACCGTGGGAACCACCCCAAGGCCCAGGTGATGACGGCAGCGTCCGGAAAGCGGTAAGACAAGCGCTGCAAAAGATGACCCCGGGGGATGATGTGGAGGCATTCCTGGCCGTGTTTGAGCGGGTGGCTGAACGGGAGAGACTGCCGGTCGCCCAGTGGGCCGAGGTGCTGGCGCCCTATTTGACTGGTGATCCCCAAAAGGCATACATAGATCTGTGTACTGAGGATGCCCTGGACTATGGAGCCCTGAAGGGGGAGATATTGGCCCGTACCGGGGTCAATACATATGTGAGGGCCCAACGGGTGAGCCAATGGGCCTACGAGGAAGGCAAACCCGTGCGCTCACAGGCCTATGATTTGTTGCACCTGGTTAAAAAATGGCTGCAGCCTGAAGCCCTGAGTCCGGCTCAGATGGTAGAGCGGGTGGTGGTGGATCGCTTCGTGCGTACGCTGCCCGTCCCCATACAAAAGTGGGTGGGACACAGTGACCCAGGTTCCCCAGACCAGTTGGTGAACGTGGTGGAGCGCCATGTGGCCACACAGGACCTGATCCGGGACACTGGGACACTGCGGGCTAACCGCAAGGCCGCGCCCACCACACCAGAAAGCAGGGACCCCAAATCCGGACCCCGGGTGAGCGAGCACCCAGCTCAGGCCAAGAACGGCCCTCCCCCTGCAGCAAAGCGGCGTACCGGACCGCCGCAGTTCAGCCCCTGGTATAACGGAGGTCAACCCCGATGTAGGAGGTGTCAGGAGGTTGGACATATGATGGCGCAGTGTCCCCTCAACGGGGAACCCATGGACTGTGACTACTCCCGGAGGCGGTCCATGTTCACCCACCTCGCCGGGAAAGGGCGCTCGGACCCCAGGGACACTGGGAATGTACTGTGCCGCGTTCGGCTTAATGGTCATGAAGTGACGGCTCTCCTGGACTCAGGGAGCAACGTGACCCTTGTGTGTGCCTCCTTGGTCTCCAGGACCAAACCCACCGACCGAAAGGTCAGGGTGATGAGTGTCCATGGGGATCATCGCAGGTATCCGATGAAGCGTGTCACGTTTGCTACCCCAGCCAGGAGGGTTCAACATGTCGTGGGGGTGGTAAAGGATCTCCCTTATGATGTTGTGCTGGGGAGGGATATGCCCTTGTTCCGGGTATTGTGGAACGAGTATATGGCCCCCCAGATGAAGGACAGACAGGGCCCAGAGCCCGAGAAACCCGCCGCCGGGATACCCGGAGGACTTAATGTGACTGATTCCCGGGTGCAGAGCCCAGTGCGCCGACTCGCCGTCCGGAGCAGTGCAGCAGTGCCACGGGCAAACCCCGTGTTGCTCGTGGGGCCCCAGGCCTCTGTCGTTGGTACCCGTCCGGGGTTCGTGGGTGCCGGGGGTCCGAACGGGTTGGTTGCTCGTGGGGTCTGGCACCGCTGGTATCCCCGGGTGCCCCTGCTTGGCTCTGCCGGTTCTCCGCGCCGTGACGCGGACTGCACGCAGGGCCCAGGGTTATGGCCTTGTGTTCAGCCCCATACGCTTGAACATAGGGGAAGGGGGGGTGTGTGAGGCACCTACCGGGTCGGGCCCCTGCGACCGGTATGTGCCTCCCTGGGTGTGTCCTCCATATTGACAGGTCGCACTCCATCCCGGGATTTTGTGCTGGTTCTGCTTTACTGGCTTGGGTGTGATAAAAGGAAGCTAGACCACGGGGTGTGGTCTCTAGTGGGGAGTGAAGACAACTTCCTGAGCTTCTGAGAGAGAAGCTTCCCTGAGCCAGGCCTGAGACCTTGTGGCTGGTTTTGACAGGGTACGTCCTTTTGGGTGAAGCTAAGTAGCGGCCCCTGAAGTAAGGGGAATCCGGAAGATTGTACCCGACTATTGTTTTTCCTACATTTTTTTGGGCAAATAAACCCATGTGCCGTGACCAGTGGTGCCTGGATCCCGTGTCTTTGCCTCCCTGATGCCGCTGTACCTCACAACATATACACACAAATACTCACACATATACACATACACACTCACATATACACACAAATACTCACACATATACACACTCACTCACATATACATACAAATACTCACACATATACACACTCACTCACATATACACACAAATACACACACATATACACACACACTCACATATACACACAAATACTCACACATATACACACTCACTCACATATACACACAAATACACACACATATACACACTCACTCACATATACACACAAATACTAACACATATACACATACACACTCACATATACACACATACTCACACATATACACACTTACACACAAATACACACACATATACACACTCACTCACATATACACACAAATACACACACATAAACACACTCACTCACATATACACACACTCTCTCTCTCTCTAACACTCAATCATATACACCTGATCAGGGGCTGGCTGGCTGAACTTAATCCGGGAGGTGGCATGACCCTGTCAGCCCTGAGAGGGCAGCAGCTGCGGCCGCACACTGAGAGCCCGACCAGCCCACTTCATTAATGCCCCGGGCTCATTATACATGGAGCCTTTACTGTGACTTCCGGCTCAAACAAGCGCTTTCGCGCTTGTACATTCATGAAAGCAGGCAGCCGGCGGAGCAATCAGAAGCCTCCTGTGACGTCACAGGAGGCTTCTGATTGATCCGCCGGCCGCCTGCTTGTGTGAATGTACAGGTGCGAAGGCGCTTGTTTGAGCCGGTGGTACCCGGAAGTCACAGTAAAGTGGTACAGCGGCGGCTCCATGTATAATGGCCCGGGGCATGCTTTTTGCTTTCATGGTGCCCCGGGCCGCACTGGGGAGCGTAGCGGAGTTTGAGACCCCTGCTGTAGAGCCTGTGATGGCCGGATCAAACCCTTACGCATGAGAGCGGAGAGAACAGAAGGGCCTGAGAGGTACACTGAGGGGAGTGATGCAGAGGAACAGTCCCCGCTGCAGTAAGAGCCCAAGCCGGTGACTGTTGCATGGACCTGGTCAACAGTTTGTGTACAAAGAACTGTACTTGTGAACCAGTGTGAACAGTGTGTTGAGTAACGAGGAAAGTAAAGTACCCGGTGTACTCAAGATCTGTGTCTGAGACTTATTGGTACAGAGAATGCAGCGGCTCGCCTGCAGAGCCGCACACTTGTTTTCTAACACTGCAACTAAATCCACTTCTCCATCTGCCCTGGGGAACCAAGCCCTACCCATGGGGGGCTCACCATCCTGGCTGCCACCTCCACCATCATCCCCAGTGGTCTGATCGGCAGCGGTGGCCCATATTGGTCACGTCCCATAGGTGGCGTCCCGAATATCCCCATAAACCATGGCACCCCAGAGACAGAACGGTCCAGCTCTGAGTACCCCGGCCCCTGGGGGTGCGACAACTTTGCGTCACGAACAGGGTTACTGGCCCAGTAAAGTCGGGTCATGTGTGCCTAAAAAGACAGTTTTTCTGGACATTGTTTGGCGGGCCCAAAAAGACTGATGCCATGTGCTGGCAGAGGGGCGTACCAAGGCCTCTCATCGCGGCCTGGCAGGCACAGAGCAGGAAAAGAAGACCCTGCCCCTGCCATCCTTTGCTCCGAGAATGGGCTGCTTCAGTAGTGATGAAACTCCGCCTAGGGCTGAGTCGGCCGATAACAAAGAGGATTGCGATGCCCACGAAGGGAAGGGAGAAAAGAAGACAACTACACCATGAGGAAGCTGGTGCATGGTGGTAGCCTGGATGGAACCCAAAACGGCCCGGTTATGGAGGTTTCAGGAGGAGCTCCCCGTTCTGCGGAGGTGAAAAAGCAGCAACTCGATGCCTTGGGAAGGCTGGGACTCTGGCTGGAGCAGACCCATGTGCAGGGAGACTGAGAGGAGCATGGCACCCGGATAAGTGCCCCTACCGCAGCAGGCCGGATCGCAGACCACAGTGCCAACCCACGAGGTGGTGGAGACCCGTGGGAGGACCTGAAAGAGGAGAACCCAGGTCTGCCAGAGCCATTGATCTCCAACACCACCGACCCAGGAGGTTCGAGAAGAGGTCCTCCGCTGCTGGTGAGAGAACCCCGGGGAGGAGATGATGGGCTTCCCTGGGGAGGATGGTGCTGGAGGAGGATGAGTCGAGATCCTCACCTGTGAGGAGTTCCGGAGAAGGTGGATTGGCAGATGGGCAGACGAGGAGGCCAAGGGACAGGTCCAGGAGCATGAAGTTGTAGCTCGGACCATTGAGGTCAAAGCCGCAGCCAGGGCGGATCCCTCAACCCGGAGAGCTCCCCGACGAACCCAAGTCGTCACCCTTTTTAAGGACCGTGAAGGATATGGGTTTATCCGTGAGTCTGGTGAGGCGAGAAAACTTTTGTGTCCTGGATGGACGTCGAACCCCACCTACCCTTTGGACACCCGGACAGGGATCTGCAGAGAGGGAATAAGGTAACCTTTTTGCGGAAGGAAGGAACATGGGGCCCTTATGCCATAAGCATCAGGCGGCTGCCCCAGGTACTCCATGCAAGGGCAGCTGGCCCATCCCCAGGTCCAGATGAGGATTCCGGCGTCAGGAATAGGGTAAGATGAGCACTCCAAAAGATGACCCCCGGGATGATGTTGAAGCCTTTCTGACAATTTTTGAGAGGGTCGCAGAGCGAGAAAAACTGCCACCCGGACAGTGGGCGGAGGTGTGTTGGCGCCATTTTTAATGGGAGAGCCCCAAAAAGCATACTATGACCTGGATTTACAGGATGCTTGGGAGTATGGGAAGCTAAAGACTGCGATTTTAGCACGCCTGGGTGTGACCATGACTTTTAGAGCTCAGCTGGTTCATCAATGGGCCCATCATGGCCACAAACCGCCCCGCTCCCAGATGTTTGACTTGCTACATCTTGTACGAAAATGGCTGCAGCCAGAATTCTCCACACCAGTGCAAATGGTGGAGCGGGTGGTAATGGACAGATTTGTGCACGCCCTCCCAAATCCAGTGCAAACCTGAGTTGCTCAGGGTGACCCCAGAATGCTGATGACCTGGTGGGACTGGTGGAGAGGTACCAGGTGGTGGAGAGTACCCTGGGGAAGCCACGGGACTTGCCAGCTACATATTGGGGGGTACAACAGTGTCCAACACCCAAAGGAAGGGTAATAGAGCCACAGGTGGAGGAAGCCCAAGGCCCCAAGGGGCAAGTGGAAGTGTAACAAAACCTCCAGCTGGACCATTAATCTGTGGGCGGTGTCAAGGCTCTGGTCATGTAGCCGCCCGTTGTCCCCTGACTACTGAGCGAATGGATTGTAGCTCGGGTCGGCGCTCCTCATATTATGCTTACCCGTTCTGCAGCATTGACAGCGAACCCAGAGAGGGCCCGCAGGCATGTCTTGTGGAAGTGAATGGGGCCCAAGTAACGGGTCTATTGGACTCTGGAAGTTTGGTGACCCTTGTGAGGGCCACACTTCCCCATCGACTGATACTGGGTAAAAAGGTGGGCGTCCGCTATATCCATTGAGATGCCAAGAACTACCCCGTTGCTATTGTGACCATAAAAACAAACTGCGGGACTAAGGGTACCGTTACACGACGCAATATTGCATGCAATTTCACTGGCAATTAGCTGGTTGCAGTGAAATCATGGACACATTGTTCAATTTTGTTGCCGTGTACAAAATGGAACAATGTGTCCATGATTTTGCAGCAACCAGTGAGTTGCAAGCAATATATCTCTGTGTGTATCGGTACCTTAAGTCACATGAAGTCGGGGTGGTGGAAGACTTATTGCACCCGGTGATAATCGGGCGGGACTTTACTTTGTTTTGGGACTTGTGGCAAAAGGGGGCGGTATCCAAGGGACCTTGTGAAGGACAGTCAGCCCACCAATAGACCTTGCCACTGCAGGAGGCAGAGGAGTTTCCCCTGGGTGCATTGCTCGGTGACGAGGATGAGCCGGAGTCCCATGAAGCCGACTTCCCGGAGTTGATGACATCCAGCGGGAATTTTGGGACTGCTCAAATGAGGGACTTGACACTGAAAGGGGCCTTTGGAAATGTGACTGTTATAAACGGGGTTGCCCAGGAGCTGGTGGCTGACACCAGATTCCCTCACTTCGCAGTAAATGGGGAGTTGCTATATCGTGTTACCCAGGTGAGAGGTGAGGTATTAGAACAGCTGTCGGTTCCAGGGCCCTATAGACGCAAAGTATTAGACATGGCCCATTCTCATGTCCTGGGTAGTCACCTAGGGGTAGATAAGACCTAGGAGCGGATCCTTTGGAGTTTCTATTGGCCTGGGTGTCATCGGGAGATTGTAGACTATTGTAGGTCGTGTCCCACCTGCCAGTTGACCGCATCCGTTGCTCACTTCTGAAGTCCGCTAGTGCCTTTAACAATTATAGAAGTGTCCTTTAATCGAATTGCTATGGATCTGGTGGGCCCCCTGGTCAAGTCTGCAAGAGGCCACCAGTACATCTTAGTAGTCCTGGACTATGCGACTCGGTACCCAGAGGCGATATCTTTGAGAAATTCCTCTGTTAAAAATATAGCCCGAGAATTGTTGCACATCTTCTCTAGAACGGGACTTCCAAAAGAGATCCTAACAGATAAAGGAACCCCCTTTATGTCCAAGGGAATGAGGGAACTGTGTAAAGCACTGCAGATAACCCAATTGAAAACCTCAGTGTACCATCCGCAGACAGATGGCCTCGTGGAGAGATTTGACTCACCGCCGCCGGGACTCCGGTTTAGACAGGTGTTTGCTTCTTCCTCCTTGTCACGGGGTGCCGCGCCTGCCGGTAGTGGGGCCCGGTGGTAAAGATCAAAAATGAAGAGACATCTTGTGGGAACAGATTAAGGGGTTAATTTGTCGTGACGCCACCTATGAGAGTTTCGGTAACTGTACCGACGCTGCGGGGCCTTCGGGGGATGGAATGCAGCAAGATGGAATGCTCCCCTCAGGCTGAGCAGTGATCCCCGGAGACAGAAGCTGTGCAAGATGCTCTGAGGCAGCTGCGTTTACCTTAGCATGCGGATAAACAGTTCATAAGAAGGCACAGACACTGTAAGTCTCTGTAACGGGTTCTTTACTGTAACCAGCAGGCAGTAGTGGACCGGGTGGACTCAGCAATGACCAGTGTGTTCTCAGAGATCCGCAGTGTTCCTCCATTCTAACTAAGTATGTTGCCGTTGTCGCCCAGGAATACCAGATCGGGTACAGGGAGGCTGCTTGAATGCCCTATCCGGGGTATACGTTCCGGATGCTTTGGGGAGCCTTGGGTCCCTTGGTGGGTACACCGCTGGTTAGACGACTGGATTTGGCAATGGTGGGGTACTCCTGTAAAGCGATCCCTCCACTCCTCTGGTTCGCATAGCAGAGCTGTGTGGCACCCTGGCACCTGTTGGGCACCACAGAATCCTTAGGGCACAATTGGAGCAAGTAACAGCAAAGCAAACTCACAAAATACCTAACACCACTACAACACCTTAGTACACCTGTTTTCACCCCGAGCCTCTAGGGGGAGCTCCACTGGTCACTTTGAGCCAGTTCCCCCTATAAATAGAGTCTTGGAGCGAGAAACTTCAGAGTGTGCAGTCACTTCAGAACTGTGAAGAGTGTGTGCAGTTGCTACAAGAGCTGCCAGCCTGTGTGAAACCTCTATCCTATGAGGGACTCACCAGGCCCCACCAGCCAGCTAGCAAGTGAGGAAATCCCTGCAAGTGGGATAAGAGGAAGAAGGAGAACACCTCTCAGGAAAACCGAGTTATTCTGACTCTTTCCTTAATAACCGGTTACTGGAACCGAAGCTGTGAGAGCTACCAGTCATCACAGAGAACCAGCTTACAACCACAGGGAGTCTAGCCTCCTGATCCACCTAAAGCACCTACCAGCGAGAACCCAGGGAGGAAGGTAGAATTATCATCACCCTTTTACAGTGCCCTCAGTGCTGATAACCAGGTGAAGCAAGTTCCATTGAACATACAACCCGGTCTGGGCAGGATTCCACATCCACCCGACCGCACTACAAGTAGAAAGAGAGAAGGAAGCCTACTACAACTGCTTGCTGTGAACCTCCAAGAGTGCTGACTTCACTAACCCGGTCTGGTGTACCTGAAAACCATCAGTAAAGGTACTTAAAAGACTTTGGTGTGTCTGTGTCTGACTCCTGGCCTAACAGCAGCACTACCGCAGCTGCCTCACAACATCTTGCTCAGCTCCTGGCTCCGGGGAGTCCCGCTCATCCTGTGGGGAGCGTCCCATCTTGCTGCCTAACATCCCCCGGAGGCCTAGCAGCGCTGGTAAAGTTACCAGAACACCCGCAGGTGGCGTCACGAAGACAAACTACCCCTACTGTTCAGCCATCCCCCCTATCGATCTGGACCACCGGGCCCCGCAGCCGCAGGCGCTGTTCCGTGACAAGAGGAGAGTCAACGCCTGCGACGCGAACACCCCGGTAACGGTGAGTCAGAATTTGGCATCACGAACAGGATACGAGCAGGCCCGTTATCACGGGTATTGTGTGCTATTTATTGACTGTAAATATCGAAATGTAAATTTGGTCCGCCATTGCTGCGCGAAAAGGCGGGAAAAGAAGGGGCGTGACTGTGGAAAGGGTGCCAAGATTGGCCCCGCCCTCACGCTCTGACAACTTCCCTCGTACGCAGCAGGAACCGGAAACTCCCGTGGTGCCTCACTCCTCACCACGAGGCCGACACTTCCGTTTGAAACCGAGGGAAAGGCTACGTTTAATTAAGGGGGAGCGACCATGAATAACCCGGCTCCCAACAACGCGGTACCCCCGCAACCAAATATACCTCTTGATGGACAGCAACAAGCCGGCGGTATGCCACAACAACCTGCTCCGATTATGCCGATATCTCTGCCTTATGTTCCGAGTGCGACCTGGTTACCTAAGTACAGGGGTGCACCCAGCACCTTGGAGACCTTCCAGAGGAAGATATGCCAAACGATGGACATGTACGCTATGACCGGTAAGCAGAGAGCTTCAGTTGTTATGGGACAGTTAACGGGCGCAGCCGAGCTGCAGAGCCGTAGCTGGCCTGTAGAAACTCAGGAGTCTGTGGAGCAGATATTCGCTAAATTAACCTGGGTTTTTGAACGCCATACCGAAGCTGAATTAAGACTGTCATTCTATCGTTGTAACCAAGGGGCACAAGAAAGTGTCCTAGATTATTCACTGCGATTGCAAGAAGCATTAAGACTGTTAAAGCAAGTTGATCCTGATGGTGTCAGAGATGAAAACAAAGCGTTAATTGAACAATTTATTGTGGGCCTTAGACTATCTGAGGATAGAAAGCAAGCAAGCTGGTGGTCCATACAAAATCCTGGCGCAGAGTTTGACACCTTGAGAGACTTAACAGTCTGGGGACAATGGCTTGCCGCAGTGCCCGATTCCACTTCACAGCAGCAGCAGTATACTAACACCCCTTCCGTGCCGGCAGCAGCATCTCCAATCCCTACGGTTCAGTCCATTGCACAGACTGTAACACCTGACCGGTTTGAACAACTGTGTGCTAATATTGAACAGCTGATGAAAGACGTGGCCAAGCTACAAGCTGGGAGAAGACCCAAGACAGATGCAAGGTCATCGGACAAGATTCAGCTCGCCGACAGCCCTGATGACGTCCCATGGATGAAGAAAAAGACACAGCCGTCGCGAGGAAAACCTGCAGACCACCGCAGTCCTGACAGACGCCGCACCAGTCAGCAGAACGACTTAGGAGGACGTATTCAACAGTCCCGTCCTTTAAACGGGCAACCCCTGGGCGAGAAGGGCCAACCCCAGGAGTAGATTGTCCAGGCCCAACGTCCAGCTGGGAATACAAGTATGTAGGAGACTGTCCATATCTACCAATCTTCATCGATGGCATCGCTATATCCGCCTTGATAGACACTGGATTCCAGGTGACATCCATCCCAAGTACCCTGTACAAACAGTTCTGGCCTGATGTTAAGCTAGAACCCCCAAATCCCGATATGAACCTTCAGGCAACTAATGGTTTGCTAGTTACAATAGAGGGACAATGGGAAGCTACAGTAAAGGTGGGAAGGGTCCAGCTGAAGAACCAAGGTATCTTAGTGGTTCAGGATAAACCTAACAACAAAGATCCGTATGTAATATTGGGTACTAATGTTATGGTTAAATGCATTGATGAAGTGTTGTTTTTACTCCAACAGAGTGTTGAAGCTGGTAAACCCAGAGAGAGGAGAGCAATCCAAAAGCAGATCCGAGCTCTGGTATATCAACAACAGGTAACATTGTCTAATGGTGAAATTGGCAGAGTACGGGTCACAGATCCCATTCCAATTGTGGTACCACCCAGAAGTGAAATGACGATCTGGTGTCGAGCAGCCATAGGCCTCAGAGGGCAGGACTACCAAGCTGTAGTAGAACCTGTAATGTCTGATAGTAGTCCTACGCTCTTGACGGCCAGAGGGTTGGTCGATGTGAGAAAAGGGAGAGTCCCCGTACGCATATTAAACTATGGTGATGACAAGGTCAGACTGCCTAGATATGCAACTGTCGCAAAATTGTACCAGGTAATAGATGATGCTGTAATCGATGTAAGATCCTCTGCACAAACGGTCACTGATGAACCCCCTCACTCCAAAGATCAGTTAGAGAAATGGTGTCAGGAGCTCAGTGTAGGAACTGACAATACACCTACTCACCAGAAAAATGGAGTATACCGGGTAGTTCGGGAGTATGAGCAAGTGTTCAGCAAACACCCACTTGACTTTGGGAGGATTAAAGGGGTACAACACCATATCCCCACAGGCAACCATGCACCTATCAATGAAAGGTACAGGCATATACCACCCACACACTACCAAAAAGCAAAAGAGATGCTTCAAGACATGAAGAATGCAGGAGTCATTAGGGATAGCTGTAGTCCCTGGGCCACACCACTAGTCCTGGTTAAAAAGAAAGATGGTTGTATCAGGATGTGCGTAGACTATAGGCAAATCAACAAAGTCACACACAAGGATGCATACCCGTTACCCCGCATAGAAGAGTCACTAGCTGCACTCAAATCTGCCAACTACTTCTCCACATTAGATCTTACTAGTGGGTACTGGCAGGTTGCCGTTGCAGAGGAGGATCGTGAGAAGACAGCCTTCACGACACCTATGGGCTTATGCGAGTTCAACAGTATGCCATTCGGGTTGTGCAATGCCCCAGGCACATTTCAGAGACTGATGGAGTGTTGTTTGGGCCACAAAAACTTTGAGACTGTCCTGTTATACCTTGATGATGTCATTGTATACTCTCAGACCTATGAAGATCACCTCCAGCACCTGAGTGAAGTGTTCGAGTCACTGTCCAAATACGGGATGAAACTGAAACCGTCCAAGTGCCACCTGCTGAAACCCAAGGTCCAATACCTAGGACACGTGGTAAGCGCTGAAGGCGTAGCACCGGATCCGGATAAAGTAACCGTCATCAAGGACTGGCCAGCACCAACTTCTCACAAAGAGGTACGTCAATTTCTAGGACTGGTCGGGTACTACCGACGATTCATTAAAGGCTATACCAAGATAGCAGCACCTATGCAAGATCTCTTAGTAGGTCAATCCAAAAACGGCAAAATCAGGGGACCCCCGTTCCACTGGGGCCCAGAACAGGAACAATCCTTCCAGAAGCTGAAAGATGCTCTCACTGGAGAAGAAATCCTGACGTATCCTGATTACAACCTCCCGTTTTTATTGTATACTGATGCAAGCAATGAAGGCCTAGGAGCCGTCCTAGCTCAACGCCAGCAGGGCAAGGAGAAGGTGATAGCCTACGCCAGCAGAAAGCTCCGTCCCACAGAAAGGAACCCGGAGAACTACAGCTCCTTCAAGCTAGAGTTCCTGGCCCTGGTCTGGGCAATCACAGAGCGCTTCAAGCATTACCTGGCATCCGCCCCGTTCACAGCTTTCACAGATAACAATCCTCTAACACATCTAGAGACTGCAAAGCTGGGAGCCCTAGAACAGCGTTGGGTAGCAAGACTCTCAAACTATGATTTCACTGTAAAGTACCGGGCAGGTCACAAAAATGGCAATGCCGATGCCCTGTCCAGAATGCCTAACCTTCCTGAAGAGGGAGAAGACATAGATGACCTGGAAGAGATTGAACTACCTGCTTTCCACCATTCGGGTACAGTGACGTGTCATCAGAGGGACCAGAAACGTGTAGAGAGGACATTGAACCCTTTATCCCACCATGACTGGAAGGAGGTGCAAGCCAACGATCCAGATGTCAGCCTGGTAAGGGACCTGATCACTCAAGAACACGCTAACATGGACCCTGATGCCTCACAAACTGCTAAACGCCTATGGAAAGAAAAAGGAAGGTTGTTTGTCTACCAAGGTAAACTATGCAGAAGATACCTCAATCCAAGAACCCATGAACTAATCTGGCAGATTGTAGTTCCCAAGACTGAAGTCCAAATGATCCTTGAAGCATACCATGATGATGCCGGACACTTTGGATGGAAGAAGCTGGAGAGACTCCTGAAGGATCGGTTCTACTGGGTCGGTATGCGAGGCTCAATTGACAAGTGGTGTAAAAACTGTGGACCATGTCACCTTCGAAGGAAAGACCATCTAACTCAGAAAGCTCCGTTGCAGCCAATTGTTACCACCAAACCTCTTGAAATAGTTGCTCTCGACCACGTGAAGCTTACCCCAAGTCGAACCGGGTACACTTACGCTCTCACCACTCACACTCTCTTTATATCTGATTTTCTAGCGAGTGTGACCACGAGCTTAGTGTGACAGAGCGCAAGTGCGACAGAAGTAAGTGTGTGACTTGTGATTCAGTGACTTTGGATTCAGGGAGTTTGGAAGGGAGGAATTACTGAATTGTTGGTTGTATTTTATTAATACTTTGCATTTTTTTACTTATCATTTCTGTCTAGTGCAATCCCCATTAGGAAATGAGCTCCATGATTGGCAATGCCATCCAGTGTACATCTTGCCACATGTATGCATTCCTTGACCAGCCGGTCGAGGGTGCATACTGCTGTGTGAGATGTGAGTACGTTGTGCATTTGGAAGCCCAGATACTGGATCTAAATGAACAACTGACAACGCTGAGATCCATAGACAATATGGAAAGGAGTCTGCTGCTCACTGAACAGCTGCTCAATGGGATAGATGTGGGGGAGGATGGTAGTATGGAGCTGCAGGACCGTGAGGTAGCTAGCTGGGTGACAGTTAGAAGGCGGGGTAGAGGGAAGGGTGCCAGGGAGGCTAGCCCTGATCTGGCACACCCCAATAAATTTGCTATGTTGGCAGATGAGGGGGGTGTGAGTTCAGCTACAGCACTGCTGCAGCAGGGCATGACCTCTGAAAGCCAGAGGAGTGGCTGCTCCAGTAAGGGGGAAAACAGGAGAGTAGGGCAGGCCAGACAGGTGCTGGTAGTGGGGGACTCAATTATTAGGGGAATAGATAGGGCAATCTGTCACAAAGACAGGGATCGTCGAACAGTGTGCTGCCTACCGGGCACTCGAGTCCGGCACATCGCTGATCGGGTTGACAGATTACTGGGAGGGGCTGGTGAGGACCCAGCGGTCATGGTGCACATTGGCACGAATGACAAAGTTAGAGGTAAGTGGAAGGTCCTTAAAGATGATTTCAGGGAATTAGGCTGCAAGCTTAAGGCAAGGACCTCCAAGGTAGTATTCTCTGAAATACTGCCTGTACCACGTGCCACACCAGAGAGGCAAAGGGAGATTAGGGAGATAAATAAGTGGCTCAGGAATTGGTGTAGGAAGGAGGGGTTTGGGTTCCTGGAGAACTGGGCCGACTTCTCTGTTGGCTACAGGTTCTATGCTAGGGACGGGCTGCACCTCAATGGGGAGGGTGCAGCTGTGCTGGGGGAGAAAATGGCTAGAAGGTTGGAGGAGTGTTTAAACTAGGGATTGGGGGGGAGGGTATTCATTGTATAGGAGGGGAAGATAGTGTAAACAGTAACCTGGGCACAAGTAATAAAATTGGGGGTGGCATGGGGGGTGGGGTTAGAACAGTCAATCTAGTAGGAAGGAATAGAGGTAAAGAGAGATGCATAAAGTGCATGTTCACTAATGCCAGAAGCCTCACCAACAAAATGGAGGAATTAGAATTGATTTTGTTGGAAAATAATTATGACATGGTGGGGATTTCGGAGACTTGGCTGGACGAGAGCCATGACTGGGCTGTTAATTTACAGGGCTATTGTCTGTTCAGAAATGACCGTACAAATAGGCGAGGAGGAGGTGTATGTTTATACGTAAAATCATCCTTAAAACCCATCCTGCGTGATAATATAGGTGAATCTAATGGAAATGTGGAGTCCCTGTGGGTGGAGATAAGGGGAGGGGGAAAAAATAATAAATTACTGATAGGGGTTTGTTATAAGTCCCCAACAATAATGGAAGTGGAGGAGAATATCCTCATAAAGCAAATAGATGAAGCAGCGACTCAGGGAGAAGTCATTATTATGGGGGACTTCAACTACCCTGAAATACATTGGGGATCAGAAACCTGCAGTTCCAGCAAAGGTAATAAGTTTTTGAAAACTATGAGAGACAATTACCTTTCACAACTGGTTCAGGACCCAACAAGAAGGGGGGCACTGCTGGACCTAATATTAACCAACAGGCCGGACCGCATATCAAATATACGGGTTGGAGGTCACTTGGGTAATAGTGATCATAACTTAATAAGGTTTCAAGTATCCTTTACTAAGACGTGTAGTAGAGGGGCTACAAGGACACTAAACTTCAGGAAGGCAAATTTCCAACGGTTGAGAGATGATCTTAGTGCAATAAACTGGGACGATGTCCTGAGACATAAAAGTACACAACACAAATGGGAGATGTTTATTAGCATCCTGAATAGGACCTGTGCACAATATATACCCTATGGGAATAAGCATGCTAGAAATAGGAGGAAACCACTATGGCTAAATAAAGTGGTAAGAAGTGCAATATGTGACAAAAAGAAAGCATTTTGGGAATTAAAGCAAGTAGGTAGTGATGAAGCATTAAATAAATACAGAAAATTAAATAACATTTGTAAAAAGCAAATCAAGGCAGCAAAGATTGAGACAGAGAGACTCATTGCCAGAGAAAGTAAAAAGAATCCCAAAATATTTTTTAACTACATAAATAGTAAGAAACTAAAAAATGATGGTGTTGTCCCCTTTAAAAATAGTCTGGGTGAAATGGTGGATGAGGATGAGGAAAAAGCCAATATGCTAAATGACTTTTTTTCAACAGTATTTACACAAGAAAATCCCATGACAGACAATATGATCAGTGATAACAAAAAGTCTCAATTAAATGTCACCTGCTTAACCCAAGAGGAAGTACGGCATCGTCTAAAAATCACTAAAATTGACAAATCCCCGGGCCCGAATGGGATTCACCCCAGAGTGCTGCAGGAATTAAGTACTGTCATAGATAGACCATTATTTTTAATATTTAAAGATTCCATAATAACAGGGTCTGTACCACAGGACTGGCGTATAGCAAATGTGGTGCCAATATTCAAAAAGGGGACAAAAACTGAACTTGGAAATTATAGGCCAGTAAGCTTAACCTCTACTGTGGGTAAAATCCTTGAGGGTTTTCTAAGAGATGCTATACTGGAGTATCTGAAGAAAAATAACCTCATGACCCATTATCAACATGGTTTTACGGGGGACCGTTCCTGTCAAACTAATCTGATAAGCTTCTATGAAGAAGTAAGTTCTGGACTGGACCAAGGAAATGCAGTGGATGTGGTGTATATGGACTTTTCAAAAGCTTTTGATACGGTGTCACACAAAAGGTTGATACATAAAATGAGGGCAATGGGGATAGGGGAAAATATGTGTAAGTGGGTTAAGAATTGGCTTAGTGATAGGAAACAAAGGGTGGTTATTAATGGAACACACTCAGAATGGGTCACAGTTAACAGTGGGGTACCACAGGGGTCAGTGTTGGGCCCGCTTCTATTTAATATATTTATTAATTACCTTGTAGGGGGCATACAGAGTAGAATCTCAATATTTGCAGATGACACTAAACTCTGCAGGGTAATCAATACAGAGGAGGACAATTTTATATTACAGGAGGATTTATGTAAACTAGAAGCTTGGGCTGCTAAATGGCAAATGCGCTTTAATGGGGATAAATGTAAAGTTATGCACTTGGGCAGAGGAAACAAAAGGTATAATTATGTGCTTAATTGTAAACCACTGGGCAAAACTGTCACTGAAAAAGACCTGGTTGTATGGGTAGATGACAAACTCACATTTAGTGGCCAGTGTCAGGCAGCTGCTGCAAAGGCTAATAAAATAATGGGATGCATTAAAAGAGGCATAGATGCTCATGAGGAGAACATAATTTTACCTCTATACAAGTCACTAGTGCGACCACACTTAGAATACTGTGTACAATTCTGGTCTCCGGTGTATAAGAAAGACATAGCTGAACTAGAGCGGGTCCAGAGAAGAGCGACAAAAGTCATTAGAGGACTAAGGGGTCTGCAATACCAAGACAGGTTATTAAACTTGGGGTTATTTAGCTTGGAAAAACGAAGGCTTAGGGGTGATCTTATAATAATGTATAAATATATGAGGGGACAGTACAGAGACCTTTCTAATGATCTCTTTACTCTTAGGCCTGAGACTGGGACAAGGGGGCATCCTCTACGTCTGGAGGAAAGAAGGTTTAATCATAATCACAGACGCGGATTCTTTACTGTAAGAGCAGTGAGACTATGGAACTCTCTGCCACATGCTGTTGTAATGAGTGAGTCACTACTAACATTTAAGAAGGGCCTGGATGCCTTTCTTGAAAACTATAATATTACCAGTTATACATACTAGATTCTTTGATAGGGCGTTGATCCAGGGAATTAGTCTGATTGCCGTATCTGGAGTCAGGAAGGAATTTTTTTCCCCCAATATGGAGCTTAGTGTTGCCACATGGGTTTTTTTTTTGCCTTCCTCTGGATCAACATGTTAGGCTATGGGTTTAACTAGATGGACTTAAAGTCTTCCTTCAACCTTAAAAACTATGTTACTATGTTACTATATTACCATTGTTGACCACTATTCAAGGTTCCTGGTAGTCGTTCCAGTTAAGGACTTAACTGCTGAGGTAGCAGCTAAAGCATTCCAGAGTTACTTCTGTCGCCCCCATGGGTATCCAGACCAAGTCTTGACTGACCAAGGGCCAGCCTTCGAATCAGCTCTGTTCCAAGAATTCTTAGGGCTATATGGGTGTAAGAAGATCCGCACAACATCTTATCATCCTCAGACGAATGGTTTATGTGAGAAGATGAACCACATAGTCATTGACATGCTCAAGACCTTACCAGTTGATGAGAGAAATCAATGGCCTGAGAAACTTCCAGATCTCGTGGACATCTATAACCACATACCTGTCAGTTCAACAAACTATACACCTGCTTAATTGATTCGAGCAAGACAGGGTAAATTGTCTATTGATTTACAGATGGGAACCATCGAACCCACAGAAGACTCTTCTGATGAAGACTGGGTCAGCCAACGCCAAGAACAGTACAGAAAAGTACAAGAAAGTGTTGAAAGAAACCTAGAAATCAGCAGAACCAAGCAAGAAAAAGACTTCAACAAGCACGCCTCAGCTGAACCTCTAGCTACAGGAGACTTAGTGCTAAAAAGGAAAAGAAAAACCAACAAATTGGATAACAGTTGGGAATCTGTACCCTACACCGTTATGCCATCACATTATGACAACTCTAAAACTTGCGTTATCAGTAAAGATAATGGGAATACTATTGCAACTGTTTCAAGGGACCATTTAAAGAAATGTCCACCACAGTTAATCCCAGAAGCAACCAGTTACCCTGCTGTAACTATAGATGAAGAAACTAAAGAAAACCTAGTCCTTCCAGACATTGGATATCTACCAGCTGACTGGCCACAATGCGATGGAGCATACATCATACCAGTTATGCATTTCTACCAGCCTGTAGAAAATCAGCAACCAATTCCAGTTCAACAAGAACAAGTTCAAGTGCAAGATATGCAGCCTGTTATATTGGAACCTGAGATTCCTGTAATCGGTGAACCTGCTAGTCCCACAGTAAGAGAACAAAATCCTACACAACTACCTAGAGAGGATAGTCCAGTAGATCGCTTACGTACTTACTATGGCCTACCACAAAGCAGACATAGAGAACTAAGAACCACTTCGTACACTACACCAACAGCTTTGGAAACACCCACACTACGCAGATCCACACGTAGTACATTAGGACAAGCCCCAAACAAACTTGGAGAATGGGTTTAGAATGTAGTGGAAAATATTACCTGTAAGTGTTTGTAAATAGTACCCTGTTTTCAAAACCTATAATAAGTAGTGTACAGAAGGGTGGAGGAACTGGGCCTTGTCCCAAGTATATCAAGTTGGGGACAGAAAGCGCCTGGTAAGGTATAGAAGGTTAGTACCGGCCTCCCAAGCAGAGACACCCGTAGGGAATGTATAAAGTTTAAATATGTGTGGACTTTACCTTTTTCCCTTTTCACAAACTTTGGACATTTGTCACAGGACTTGTGTGACCACTAACTTTACCTTTTCCAGCCTGCGGCAGATGGACTAGTGCCGTATGGACTGCTTTTCACCTTTTTCATATTTTTCCCTTCCTTTTTAGTGATTTTTGTATTTTTCTTTAAGACTCTGTAAATAACTGTTATAAACTGTATAGTGTTAAGTTGTAAAAAGAACTTTTTGCTCAGCCGGGAGAACTGAGGTTAACTAAGGGGGAATGTGGCACCCTGGCACCTGTTGGGCACCACAGAATCCTTAGAGCACAATTGGAGCAAGTAACAGCAAAGCAAACTCACAAAATACCTAACACCACTACAACACCTTAGTACACCTGGTTTCACCCCGAGCCTCTAGGGGGAGCTCCACTGGTCACTTTGAGCCAGTTCCCCCTATAAATAGAGTCTTGGAGGGAGAAAACTTCAGAGTGTGCAGTCACTTCAGAACTGTGAAGAGTGTGTGCAGTCGCTACAAGAGCTGCCAGCCTGTGTGAAACCTCCATCCTATGAGGGACTCACCAGGCCCCACCAGCCAGCTAGCAAGGGAGGAAATCCCTGCAACTGGGATAAGAGGAAGAAGGAGAACACCTCTCAGGAAAACAGAGTTATTCTGACTCTTTCCTTAATAACCGGTTACTGGAACCGAAGCTGTGAGAGCTACCAGTCATCACAGAGAACCAGCTTGCAACCACAGGGAGTCTAGCCCCCTGATCCACCTGAAGCACCTACCAGCGAGAGCCCAGGGAGGAAGGTAGAATTATCATCACCCTTTTACAGTGCCCTCAGTGCTGATAACCAGGTGAAGCAAGTTCCATTGAACATACAACCCGGACTGGGCAGGATTCCACATCCACCCGACCGCACTACAAGTAGAGAGAGAGAAGGAAGCCTACTACAACTGCTTGCTGTGAACCTCCAAGAGTGCTGACTTCACTAACCCGGTCTGGCGTACCTGAAAACCATCAGTAAAGGTACTTAAAAGACTTTGGTGTGTCTGTGTCTGACTCCTCACCTAACAGCAGCACTACCGCAGCTGCCTCACAACATCTTGCGCAGGTCCTGGCTCTGGGGACTCCCGCTCATCCTGTGGGGAGCGTCCCATCTTGCTGCCTAACATCCCCCGGAGGCCTAGCAGCGCTGGTAAAGTTACCAGAACACCCGCAGGTGGCGTCACGAAGACAAACTACCCCTACTGTTCAGCCATCCCCCCTATCGATCCGGACCACCGGGCCCCGCAGCCGCAGGCGCGGTTCCGTGACAAGAGGAGAGTCAACGCCTGCGACGCGAACACCCCGGTCACGGTGAGTCAGCTGGACTACTGCTAGCTTCGGTACCAGCAAACGGGCTGTAGATGGGCACGGGATGATTTTGGACCCGCATGTTGATGTCCGTAGTTTGGTTGGTAATGCACCGGGAGTAATGGTGCTCAACCGGGTGACGGTAGGGAGATGGCCGGTAGAAGGTGGCCAGGGGCCGCACGGAACTCTGCAACCCCCTCTCCTAGGTTGCAGAGCTGGGATTCTGCAGAAGGTCTTCTACGTTGCTGTTACAATCCCCGACTCTACTCTTCTCTACTCACTAATTGTGCTAAACTTCCACTACACTCTACCCTTACACTCCGCCCATCAGGACCTGATTGGCCCTCTATGCTAGGTGATGCATTTAGGGTATGGATCTCTGAGTTAACTGTGTGATTTCTGGGTCAGAGAATATTGCTGCTGCATTTGTGGCTGCAATACCCTCCTGCGACGCACTCGCTGCGGGGCGCCACAGATTAAACAAAATGTTGAAGTCCATGCTGAAGAAGGTGGTCGAGAAAGACGGTCAAGACTAGGACAGTCTCCTACCATATCTGATGTTCTCTATCAGAGAGGTTCCCCAGGCCTCAGTGGGAATCTCTCCATTTGAACTCTTGTATGGTCGTCATCCTCGAGGTCTCTTGGACATAGCAAAAGAGACGTGGGAAGCAGAGGTGACCCCCCCACCGGAGTGTCATGGAGCATGTCGCTCAGATGCAGGCGAGAATCGCCGAGGTGATGCCCATCATAAGAGAAAATCTGCTCCGAGCACAAGAGGCGCAAGCAAGGGTGTAAAACCGCTTCAAAAGGGAGAGACAGTTCAGTCCCTCCAGTCGAAAGTAAATTTCTCGCCAAGTGGCAAGGGCCTTATGAAGTGGTCGAAAAAGTGGGCGAGGTGAACTACAAGATTCACCAGCCTGGAAGAAGGAAGCCCTACCAGGTATACCACATCAACCTGCTGAAGCCATGGAGGGATAGAGACCCTATTGAAACCCCCTGTCTGGTAGGCAAGATGGAGGCCGACATCAAGAAGGTCACAGTGGCAGACACACTGTCGAGGGCTCAAAAGCAACTATGTCAAGAGTTGCTTCATCGGAACAGGGATCTCTTCACAGACCTGCCGGGATGTACTCAGGTTGTGGAACACGGTATCCTGACTGAACCACACGTGAGGGTTAACCTGAAGCTGTACCAGATCCCTGAAGCTCGTCGAGAAGTGATCTCGAAAGAGGTGACGAGAATGTTGAATCTCGGTGTTATCGAAGAATTGAAAAGTGACTGGTCCAGTCCCATCGTACTTGTGCTGAAACCGGACGGATCGTGGCAGTTTTGTAATGACTATCGCAAGTTGAACAAAGTCTCTGAGTTTGACACCTATCCGATGCCTCAAGTTGATGAGCTCATCGAGAGGTTAGGTCTAGCAAGGTACATCACCACCCTTGACCTAACAAAAGGATACTGGCAGATACCTATGTCACAGAGTGCCAAGGAGAAGACGGCTTTCTCCACACCTGATGGTTGTTTCCAGTATATGCGGATGCCATTCGGCTTGCAAGGAGCCCCGGCCACCTTCCAGAGGGCCATGGACCGAATCCTAGCCCCTCATAAGAGGTACGCTGCGGCTTATTTGGATGAGATCGTGATCTTTACCTCAGACTGGGAAAGTTACCTGCAGAAGGTCCAGATGGTGCTGCAGGTACTGAGAACTGCGGGGTTCACAATAAACCCGAAGTGCACCATCGGGAAGCAGGAGGCCAGGTATTTGAGCTGTGTTGTCGGTAGAGGCCAGATCAAGCCACAACTAAATAAAGTGGAGGCAATCCAGAGTTGGCCACAACCCCTCTCTAAGAAGTAAGTCAGAGCCTTCCTGGGACTTGTCGGATATTACCGTCGATTCATCCCGAACTTTGCTGTGAAAGCCTCTCTCTTGACCGACCTCCTTAAGGGCACAAAGTCCTCCATGGCCAAATGGACTTAGGAAGCTGAGACGGCTTTCCAGGACCTGAAGTCAGCTCTGTGTAAACAACCGGTCCTCATGGCACCAGATTTCAGCAGAGAGTTTGTACTCCAGACCGATGCGTCAGAGATTGGGCTAGGAGCTGTCCTGTCCCAGGTAGTACGTGGTGTGGAACATCCGATCCTGTACCTTAGTAGAAAGTTGTCGTCCTGCGAGAAAAACTATGCTATTGTAGAAAAGGAGTGTTTGGCTATCAAATGGACGGTGGACACGTTACAGTATTACCCCCTAGGGCGACAGTTTAGGCTGGTGTCAGATCATGTGCCCCTGACGTGGCTGAGGGACAAACGGGGAAAGGATGCCAGTGTGACCCGGTGGTTTTTGGCACTCTAGGATTTCACTTTCCATGATGAGCACAGGCCCAGGAAATTACATTGGAATGCAGATGCCCTGTCTAGGTTCCCCTGTTTGGTGTCAGATGGTGCCCAAACCCCTGGCTTTGGGTAGAGGGGGGGAATGTGTAATATGATTACTGGTACCATAAGTGATGGGAGATATGTGTCAGCCAGGTTGATGAACTCTGTTATGTGAGCTGGGGCTGATTCAGCACATCCCTCCCTCCCTGAAGTGTGGTCAGAGAAGTTAAATGTTCACCTCTGTTTTTTTTTTTCTTTGGTGTGAGTTTTGGAGTGCAACAGAGCACAGTGTGCAGCTCTGAGCCTAAGAAGCTGATCCTCAGTTTGGTTGTTTTCATATAGTTTATGACACCAATGAACCAGACGTTTACCCGGGAAGGCTTCCTGTGTCTACCTGGAATTGGCAGCTGTGAGTGGCTCTATCACAATATATACTAGCCCAAAGGAGGCCTGAGTGCACATTTAAAAGGCTCATCCTTGACTTTTTCCCTGCTATTTAGCTAAGCAATTAAATACAGGTACTTACTAACTACCTGCCTGTTCTGCTCTGCGATGTCTTTTGTCTCAGAGTAGCAAGGACTGACCGCTCCTGCTGACGTTTTTACTGCTTCCATGGTGTCACGTTAACAGGGCATTTTATTGTCATCCACTCTGCAGTTGGGCAGCAGTGAGCTGGCTGTCAATCAACATGACGTCAGTAGTGAAGTCCTATTGAAAGAGCTGAGAAGAGAAAGAACTGCTCTGCAAACATGACCTCACAGGAATTGCCACCAAGAGCAGTTAGCCGGGAGAGATTGCTGCAAGGCAGAATAGGCAGGTAGTTAGCAACTACCTGCCAATATTTGCTTAGCACCGTAAAGAAAAAAAAAAGGCTAGGTAACCCTTTTCAAGAATGTATACAATTCTTTCACCCTGTTCTGGGCATGACAGTGTTAAATAATACTGGTCTAAGTCAGTGGACACTTTTTAAATCCTTCCACACAAGTTATCATTCATATTCCAACATCATGACCTTTCACATGAATAAAAATACTAAGCGTGGTTTATGTGACTATAGGATATAATTGTCTGATTAGTCATAAGGTGGTGTGCTTGTGAATTTAGAACTTGTAAATTATCCCATGAACACGTTGCGTGTTATGAGAAGAAGCAATGGTCAATCATTCCGAGTTACCAAGGCAACATACTGAGGAAGACAAAGAGATAGGTGCGACAGACGATATTTGCATCTGCCATCAAAAATGTTCAGATAAGCAAGCATTAAAGCGGGATGACATAGAAGAGGGTTATGTATTGTCGAGTGTAGTCTTGTTAAATATCTATGGTTATCAATAAAAACATTGATTTATGATGTCTTAAATCGAAAAAGTATCATTTTTTCTAAAACCAGAAACAGCATAATTTCTGTCTATAGGAATTGCACCATTCACTTTACTACGACATTTGCTACAACACCAGACACAGTGCATAGGGCCAGAGCATTATGTAACACAGAGGTTCCCAAACCTTTCTCGCCTCGAAAGCCACATTCAGCTCTGAGAGAGAGTCTCAAACCACATCTAGTCCCCCCCCCCACAGTAGTGACACCCAGAGCCCCCATTACCGGTATAATGGCAGCCAAAGCTTTGTCACAGAAATCATACTGAGACAATACACCAAGATCCAGGGGTTCTTACCATACCCCTAGTCAGATCTTCTCTTCTGTGTGGGACTACTCACAAAAGTCAGGGAACATGAGGAAGGAGCTCGGTGCGTGGCTCCGAAACGCGTTGTAAATAAACCTTTATCACCAGTACTCAGACGTCCAGTGTCGTTGGTGTATTTACCTCTCTGGCAGCAGCGCGGACAATAAGGTACTTCGTCCGAAAAACCTGATCACAGCACCGCACCTCGTGGAAGTACAGTCCCTGCAGCAGCTGCATTGTTTGAGCGATTACGCTGGTTGTGTGCTACACAACCAGACCAGGTAAACAAATCTGATTTTCTTACAAATTTACCTGTCTATAAAGGATAAGACCCTATGTGCGCATTCTCAACCCTCTAGATATCAGCATAAAGATGGTACTGGAAGCCAAATCTGCTGATGGTGTGTCCAATCGGGGCCGTGTAGAGAGAGAGGACTGAACAATGAGGGATCCCAATATTGAGAGGAAGAGGAGAGGAAGTAGAGATAGCAAACATTACACTGAAAGAACGGTCAGAAACATAGAAAGAGAACCATTAGAGAGCCGTGTCCTTTATGTCGATTGAGTGCAGCATAGAGAGTAGGAGATGGTGGTCAACAGTGTCAAAAGCTGCAGAGAGGTCAAGAAGAATAAGTGGAGAGTGGTCACCACTACATTTTGCCATCAGAAGGTCATTGGTCACTTTGATGAGGGCAGTTTCTGTAGAATGGAGGGGACAGAAACCAGACTGCAATGGATCTAGGAGAGAGTGAGTGGAGAGGTAGTGGGTGAGATGGGTGTAGACCAGGTGCTCCAAGAGTTTACAAATGAAGAGGAGATTGGAGACTGGTCAGTAGTTATTTGTGCAGGATGGGTCAAGAGAAGTTTCTTTAAAATAGAGTTATGATAGAATGTTTGAAGGAGGAGGGAAGATGCCAGAAGAGAGGGAGAGGAGGAAGAGTTTGGTTAGGTGAGTGGTGACGACCAGAGAGAGAGACGGAGTAAGTGTGAGGGAATGGGGTCAGTGGTGCATGTTGTGGGATGAGAGGTAGAGAGGATCCTGGAGACTTCTTCTTCTGTGACTGCATCAAATATCGAGAGTGAGCCAGACAAAATGTGAGGAAGAGTGAGAGTAGCAGCGCTTGGAGGCTGGGAGCTGATTTCCTGGCGGATGTTCTCTATTTTCTCCATAAAGTATTAAGCCAGATGATTAGCACAGAGGTCAGTGATGGGGGCCTGCCCTGTAGGACTGAGGAGAGAGTGAAAGGTGTCAGAGTTTTTTTGGATAGTGAGGAGACCAAGGTGGTGAAGTAGGTCTGTTTGGTGATGTGAAGGGCAGAGTTGTAGGTTTTTAGCATAAATTTATAATGAATGAAGTTTTCTGTTGTGCGAGTTTACCTCCATAGGCGTTCAGCACACCTAGAGCATCGCTGGAAGGATTGAGTTTGCGATGTGAGCAAAGGCTGTTTTATTCTGTGTTTGGAGGTTCTGAGAGTGAGGGACGCTACTTGGTCCAGGGTACTTCTGAGAGTGTCATTGTAATGATTTATTGCCAGATCTGGACAGGAGACTGGGGACAGTGAGAGTCTGTGAATGTATGAGGATTAATGGCCTGTAGATTTCTGGATGTGTGATAGGTAGGGGTGTACTGTGGTGGGTGAGGATTTGTGAGCATGAGAGAATGTTATGGTCAGAGAGAGGAAGAGGTGAATTATCTATGGAGGAGGTTGAGCAGAGCCGGACAAAGACCAAGTCAAGTGTGTTACCGTCTTTGTGTGTCTCCAAGGTTGAGAGTTGTGAGAAGCTAATTGAGGTGGTTAGAGATTGGAGCTGGGATGCAGATGGGGAGATGGGGCTGTTTATGGGAATGTTAAAGTCTCCCATAATGAGAGTTGGTAATTCTTAGTACATGAAGTGCGGCAGCCACGTGGAAAAATGATCGAGGATGTGGTTGGTTGAACCTGGAGGGCAGTATACAACCACTACTCTGAGGGGGAGAGGATGGAATAGCCTAATGGTATGGACCTCAAAAGAGGGGAATGATAGTAGTGAGCCTGGGGGAATGACCTGGAAAGTAGATTGTGGGAACAGGAGGAGGCTGACTCCACCACTATGTCTGTTCCCAGGTCTCGGGAATGGGAGAAATGTAAGCCACCTTGAGAAATAGCAGCAAGGGAAGCATTGTCTAACTCCTGGATCCAGGTTTCAGTGAGGGCCAGGAGGTTAAGAGAGTTAATAAGGAAGTAATTGTGAATGAAGGGAAGCTTGTTGTAAACAGACTGTGGATTCCAGAGAGCGCAATTAAAAGAGGGAGATGAAGGTGTGCATGTAATGGTAATAAGGTTAGTAGGGTTTCTATGTGAGATGGGGGAGGAGTTGGCAGAGGGTAGACCAGGGTTGGGATATCACCTGAAAGGAGCAGCAGCAAAAAGAGAAAGAGCAAATAGGTTTTGGATTTAGGACATGGTTTATTATGCAAAACTTTGGTTATGATGGGCTGAGATTCTTCAGTAAACCGAAGATATGAAGAAGATGGGAGCTGTACAAGGAGTAGGGAAGGAGAGAGGAGCTGATGTGAATGAGTGGTGATGGAGGGGAAATAGGATGGTAGAAGTGGGTGGTGAAAGCACATAGGTAAACAAACAATGAAATAATAGACATGGTAAAGATTGGTAGTAAAAAGAGTTATACACATTGTTTTTAGTAACCCTCTATTTCATTACATTCCAGTCTATCCCAGGCAATTCCGGTCCATTTCAGGTGTATTTCAAATCTTGACACCTTAATCAGATACTTTTGAAGCAAACTAGTAGCAGCTCCAGATATGCTCAAAAAAGTGATTTCAGGTGTGGAGTAAGCGGGAGGGAACTGGATTCCATTAACTCATTACCAAGTAACGCTGTACCAAATGGTCGCTCACAGGCAGATTTGAACAAAGGATCTTAAACAGGAAAACAGAAAACAGCTACAGAAAGCATGGCTTCATACTGGCAATGCAATCTCATGGGGACAGCAACATAACATAGTAACATAGTATTTAAGGTTGAAGGAAGACCTTAAGTCTATCTAGTTTAACCCATTGCCTAACATGTTGATCCAGAGGAAGGCAAAAAAAAGCCATGTGGCAATACTAAGCTCCACATTGGGAAATAAATTCCTTCCTGACTCCACATACGGCAATCAGACTAGTTCCCTGGATCAATGCCCTATCAAAGAATCTAGTATATATAACTGGTAATATTATATTTTTCAAGACAGGCATCCATGCCACTCTTAAATTTTAGTAGTGACTCACTCATTACAACATCATGTGGCAGAGAGTTCCATAGTCTCACTGCTCCAGTAAAGAATCCACATCTGTAATTATGATTAAACCCTCTTTCCTCCAGACGTTGAGGATGCCCCCTTGTCCCAGTCTCAGGCCTAAGAGTAAAGAGATCATTAGAAAGGTCTCTGTACTGTCCCCTCATATATTTATACATTATTATAAGATCACCCCTAAGCCTTCGTTTTTCCAAACTAAATAATCCCAAGTTTAATAACCTGTCATGGTATTGCAGACCCCTCAGTCCTCTAATAACCTTGGTTGCTTGTCTCTGCACCCGCTCTAGTTCAGCTATGTCTTTCTTATACACCGGAGACCAGAATTGTGCACAGTATTCTAAGTGTGGTCGCACTATTGATCTGAATAGAGGTAAAAGTATATTCTCCTCAAGAGCATCTATGCCTCTTTTAATGCATCCCATTATTTTATTTGCCTTTGCAGCAGCTGCCTGACACTGGCCACTAAATGTGAGTTTATCATCTACCCATACACCCAGGTCTTTTTCAATGGTAGTTTTGCCCAGTATTTTACAATTAAGAACATAATTATACATTTTATTTCCTCTGCCCAAATGCATGACCTTACATTTATCCCCATTAAAGCTCATTTGCCATTTATCAGCCCAAGCTTCTAGTTTACATAAATCCTCCTGTAATATAAAATTGTCCTTCTTTGTATTGATAACCCTGCTGAGTTTAGTGTCATCTGCAAATATTGAGATTCTACTCCGTATGCCCCCTACAAGGTCATTAATAAATATGTTAAAAAGAAGCAGGCTCAATACTGACCTCTTTTGTACCCCACTGTTAACTTTGACCCATTCTGAGTGTGTTCCATTAATAACCACCCTTTGTTTCCTATCACTGAGCCAGTTCTTAACCCACTTACAAATATTTTCCCCTATCCCCATTGCTCTCATTTTATGCATCAACCTTTTGTGTGGCACTGTATCAAAAGCTTTTGAAAAGTCCATATACACCATGTCCACTGCATTTCTTTGGTCCAGTCCAAAACTTACCTCTTCATAGAAGCTTATCAGATTAGTTTGACAGGAACGGTCCCTCGTAACCCCATGTTGATATTGGGTCATGAGGTAATTTTTATTCAGATACTACAGTATAGCATGTCTTACAAAACCCTCTAGGATTTTACCCACAGGCTAGGTTTACTGGCCTATAATTTCCAAGTCGATTTTTTGTCCCCTTTTTGAATATTAGCACCACATTTGTTATATGCCAGTCCTGTGGTACAGACCCTGTTTTTATGGAATCTTTAAAGATTAAAATCAATGGTTTATCTATAATGGTACTTAATTCCTGCAGTACTCTGGGGTGTATTCCATCCAAGCCTGTGGATTTGTCAACTTTAGTGATTTTTAAACGGTACCGTACTTCCTGTTGGGTTAAGCAGGTTACATTTAATGTTTTTGTTATCTCTGATCACGTAGTGATCAGTAGTAGAGATGTCTTCTCTTGGATGCAAGGGTGTATGGAATGGAGTGCTGAGCTACCAGAATGCACTGCAAGGGGGAGGAGATCAGATATAGAAATGAAAATAGAATTGCAAGAATGGCATTGGCCGCTAGAGGGAGCCAAAGCATTAAAAATGAAAATTCTCCTACCTCACTGGAATGCATGATGAAGACTAGTGTATTTTTATTACAGAGATCAGTAAATAAAACAGATTAAATGCCAGGAGGCAGAACACTCCCCATCTGGCATCAACGGATGTCACTATCCTTTTCTTCCGAGGGCAACAGAAAGACCAGTTTGGATACCAGTCTGAGAAATGTCTTAGGTTCATTCCCTTTAGTCATTCTTAGTTCAACCTTCTAATGGATTAGTCTTGTAGATTGCCACTTTGTCCATGGCTGCAGGGTAGACAGATACTGTTTTTGCCACCTGTCCCAGAAAGTATTTCCAAGACTTTGTACCTTTCTCCATTGTAAAGGTCCTTGGCATTGAATCCTCCTGGATGGACCCTGGACAGTCCTATTTTCTGGGTAAGACGGGTAGCTGCAGTCAATAACAAGGGCTCCTCAGGGTCACTAGCAACTGGAACTAAGGGTCTTGCATTGATTATAGCTGTGGCTTCTGATATGAAGGTAATTAGGCTTTCATGGGTAAGCCTTGCTGCTCCTGCTTTAAGAAGAGTAGAGTTGAGGATTCATCGGACTAGACCAATCATCCATTCGCAAGATCCTCCCATATGCAAAAAGTCAGGTGGGTTGAATGACCATGTGCAACTTTGGTCACTGAGGAATCTCTCAAGAGTCTTATAGTCCAGATTTGAAAGGTATTCCCAATCCCTGTGCTGCACCGACGAAGTTGGTACCTCTGACTGACTGTATATACTTGACAGGATGATAAAACGTCTTAGAGTGTGGATGAAGCTTAATGTGTAAAGGGACTCGTTGACCTCTATATGGACAGGTCTGATTGTCATACAAGTGAACATGACTGCCCAACATTTACTATTAGCTTGGCCACCTCTAGTCTGTTGTGTCACAACTGACCATGGGCCAAACACGTCGAGACCAACGCTGGTGAAAGGAGGGTGTGGGCCGAGTCTGTCTGCAGATATATCGGCCATCTTTTGCATTTGAGCCAAACCATGAAGCCTACTATAGGTAACGCTTTTGAAGATAACACTCTTGATGAGCTTCTAAGCACCGGCAATCCACAGACCAGCAGTTCTGATGGCTCCTTCTGTAAACAGTCTGCCTTGGTGCTTCACCAGTTTGTGGTAGTGTTGTATGATTAAGTAGGCAACATTGCATTTCCCAGGAGGTATGAGAGGGAATTTCTACATAAACTCCATTTTAGCTTCTTTCAGTCAGCCTCCTACTCTCAGCAGGCTGCTGTCATCAATGAATGGATTGAGATTTCTTAATTCGCTGCTCGCTGGTATTTGAGCTTTGTTAGTAAGACATTGGATTTCTGTAAAGTTGGTTTCTCTTTGAACTGTGAGGATGATGTGGTTTCAACAGAAATCCAAGTAGGAGGTAACATTGGTATTTTTACAAAGATGCCAGCCTTAACATTTTTCTGTATCACAAGTTCTGGGAGTTCTGAACAAGCGAGCTATGTGGGTCAAGCAGGTGATGGCTTGAATAAGTGACTTCCACCTTGAGAATTTGTTGAACCTGTGAGATCCAAGCTGGATAGCAGAAGTCATTGTATGAAGTGTAGAACACTGAGGACGGATTTGAGCATCTGAGTCCTCTCCTACTAGTTCAAAGGTGTCCGGAAAGTGTTCTTCAGCGTATAACTGTTTTAGTCCTGAAAGCCACGTTGTACTTTGTAGCTGACTTGCATTAACTGCTTTGTTGCATGATCTGCAAGATTCTGTTCTGTGGATATGTAATACCACTGTTTTGGATGAACTAATCTCCTAATTCATAGCACTCCGTTACTAACATAAACATAGAATCCCCTCGTCTCATTGTGGATATATCCCAGGACTACTTTGCTGTCTGAGTAGAACTTGACCTGTGTCAGGTCGATATCCATCTCGGATGTGATGAATTCAGCTAACTCAACGGCTAGCACTGCGGCACAAAGTTTTAACTTGGGTGTAGTGTGCACTGGTTGTGGTGCAAGTTTGGCCTTCCCCATAAACAAACCCAATGTGGCTCTGACATTTGTAGTCTACAGTTTTAAGGTAGGCAACAGTGGCAATTCCTTTGACAGAAGCATCTGACAGTTTTTGGCTTTGTATTTCTGTTGATGGTACAGTTGGGTATGGTCTTGGCACATTCAGGTTGGAGAGGGCTGCTAACGAGTTCTTCCATCCTTCCCACTGGATTCTCTTCTCGGGTGGCAGAGGTACATCCCAGTCAGATATTTTTCTAGTTAAGTCTCTTAGTAGGGCCTTGCCTTGTATCGTGACAGGGGCAGCGAAACCCAGGGGATCTTACAGACTGTTGATGTAGACAGAATACCTCTACGTGTGAAAGGCTTTTCTCCTTGGCTAACCTGAAAGGTGAAAGTGTCTGATCTTAGTTTCCAGTGAAGCCTGAGGCTACGTTGCATTGGTGCGGGGTCTGAACCCAAATCCAGGTTTCTGAGGCTGTTACATAAGTCTTCAGAAGGGAATGCATCCATGCGTTCTTGGGTGTTTAAGGCTATTTTGTGAAGCCTAAAGTTTGAGCAGGCAAGCATCTCCTGGGCTCTCCTGAGAAGACTAATGGCGGTTTCATTTGAAGGCAAGGCTTACAGCCAGTCATCAACATAAAAGTCTTTCTATGAATTGTCTGACATCCGCTCCATATTCTGTTTCTCCTTCTTGGGCTAACCTTTTGAGTCCGTGAATGGCGACTGCAGGAGAAGGACTATTTCCAAAGATGTGCACTCTCATGCAAAACTTTGTGAATTCCTTAGTAGGATCATTGTCTCTGTACCAGAAGAATCTTAGGAAGTTCCTGTCTCTCGCTCTCACAAGGAAACAATGGAACATTTGCTGGATATCAGCAATGAAGGCAATGGAATCCTTACGGAAGCGCATCAGTACTCCCAGTAGTTTGTTATTGAGGTCTGGACCTGAAAGTAGAACGTCATTCAGGGATACATTATCAAACTTAGCACTGGAATCAAACACCACATTAATCTGGCCTGGTTTCTTAGGGTGGTACACTCCAAACATGGGTAGGAACCAGCCTTCTTCAGAGTCTCTGAGAGTAGGTACTATCTCTGCATGACAGTTTTGGAAAATCTTTGACATGAAGGAGAAAAAGTGATCTCTCATCTCTGGTTTCTTTTGCAGATTGTGCGTGTAAGAGGAGAAATGCTTTAATGCCTGATTTCTGTTGTTAGGTAGACGTGGTCTGTTGGTTCTGAAGGGAAGGGGTGCGACGCAGCTGTTGGTCTCATCCTTAACAAGCCACTTATCCATCACCTCTAGGAACAACTTGTCCTCTACTGACATTGCTACTTGGTTGTCTAGTTTAGTTCTCTGAAAGACTGTGCACCCTAACTGATCCTCCCGACACATTGTTGTGTGTAAAGTCTGTTAGATGCCTAGGCAGTTTGATGCTGTGTGGCAGTTTTCTGACGTTATTACAAGGGTGGAACAGAGACAGGCATCCCTTTTTCAGAGTATTTGTTAGCATAGTTGTCACAGAAGAGGGCGCGTGCATGTGTCCCAGGCATAAGTTTCCTATTATAACCCATCCTAGGTCTAGCTTTTGGGCATAGGGAGCATTGTAGGGTCCATTGATATGACATCTCACTTTATGAGCCTGCAGGTTATCTCTTCCCGACAGCAGGATTATCTGGGCCTGATGGTCGATTTCCGGTAAGGTGTGCTATGCATTTTAAGTTCGCATGGTGCATTGCTACATCTGGCATAGGAATTTCAGATCTGTTGTCTGGGATCAGGTTACATTCGATGATCGTAGGTAGTGGTAGGCAAAATTGTCCGTCTAGGGCAGGGGTGGGGAACCTTTTCTCTGCAAAGGGCCATTTGGAAATTTAGAATATCATTCGCGGGCCGTATAAATTCGCGCACCGGTACAAGGTGGCCAGAGGCGCACGGGTACATGGGGGCCAGAGGCGCACGACACACGGGTACACGGGGGCCTGAGGCACACGACACACGTGTACACAGGGGGCCAGCCTCCCTGTCTCCCCCACAGCCTCCCTGTCTCCCCCACAGCCTCCCTCACAGCCTCCCTGTCTCCCCCACAGCCTTCCTGTCTCCCCCAGCATCCCCCACAGCCTCCCTGTCTCCCCACAGCCTCCCTCACAGCCTCCCTGTCTCCCCCACAGCCTTCTGTCTCCCCACAGCATCCCCACAGCCTCCCTGTCTCCCCCACAGCCTCCCCCCCACAGCCTCCCTCACAGCCTCCCTGTCTCCCCCACAGCCTTCTGTCTCCCCACAGCATTTCCCACAGCCTCCCTGTCTCCCCCACAGCCTCCTGTCTCCCCCACAGCTTTCCCACCCCACTGCTCCCCACAGCCTCCCTGTCTCCCCCACAGCCTTCCTGTCTCCACCTCCCCCACAGCCTCCCTACTGCCCCCTGATCTCCCCCACAGCCTCTCCGCTCCCCTGCATCCCCCACAGCCTTCCTGTCTCCCCCACAGCACTCCCCCACAGCCTCCCTCACAGCCTCCCTGTCTCCCCCACAGCCTTCCTGTCTCCCCCACAGCTCCCCCACAGTCTACGCCTCCCTGTCCCCCCCACAGCCTCCTTACTGCCCCCGCTCTCCCCACAGCCTCCCTGTCTCCCCCACAGCCTCCCTACAGCCTCCCTGTCTCCCCCACAGCTCCTGTCCCCCCACAGCCTCCCCCAGCTTCGTCTCCCCCACAGCCTCCCTCAGTCCCTTCTCCCCACAGCCTTCCCCCCACAGCCTCCCATGCTCCCTGTCTCCCCACAGCCCCCCTGTCTCCCCCACAGCCTCCCTGTCTCCCCCACAGCCTCCAGCAAAACTTGAAAGCTGCTCAACACTTTATAAATAGAGAACAAAAAATAAATGCCAAGAGCAAAGCCATCACAACAATGACAAAGACACCAAAGATGATGCTTCAGAAAAAACACCGACAACATTGTCCAGACACCTCTTCCCATAGCAAACTCGCAACAGATATGCCGGTGTTCAGAAGACGTGCATATACCTTTAGAACAGGGCTGTGGATGTGGAGCAGGGGTGCCGGAGCCCGGAGGGCACATCTGCAGGACGCTGCCTGCGAGGAGTAGCTGCGGGCCTGCGGCAGCTAGCGGTGGGCGCCGCCATGTTCTTTGTGGCCGGCGCCCACTAACAGTACAGCCGGTCGGTGGAAGCTGAGACTTCAACAAAATGGCCGCGGCTAATTGGAGACCGCGGCCATTGTGTAGAGGTCTCAACCTCTATTGACCGGCTGTACAGTTAGTGGGCGCCAGCCACAAAGAACATGGCGGCGCCCACCGCTCCCTGCCGCAGCTTCTCCTCGCCAGGGCCGGGCGGCGGTCGATCGCCTAGCTGTCGTCCCGGCCCTGGCGGGCCGGATGAGATAACGTGGCGGGCCGGATCCGGCCCGGGGGCCGGACGTTCCCCACCACTGGTCTAGGGACTCGATTTGATAGTCCGTAGCTTTCCTGCCTGTTGGTGTCACAGTACCTGCACACGTTTTTAATGAGTAGAAAGTGCTTGGCCCTTTAATGTTGAATAGGTCAAAGAATGTTGATCTAGCCAGGGATCGATTACTTTGATCATCCAATAAAGCATGCAGTTTTATAGCTTTGTCCTTATGGCCCTTTGGGTACACTCTGACGGGGCATATCTTTGAACAGGAACTACTGTCTATTGTCCCTTTGGAGACTTCATTACATTGTGAAGTGATCTCTGGAGTAGCTGTAGCAGTGTTCCTTTTCTCCCTGCCATGCTCACTGTCAGCTGATGTGTTTTGTGTACTCCATGGAGCTAGGCCAGGTTGTAGAGCTGTGTTATGGTCTGTGGTGCCACACTCTGTGCATTTCTTGCAATCCTTGGCGGGATGAGCTGTGGACAAGTAGCACTTGTAGCAGATACCGTGTTGTTTCAGGAAGCTTCTGCGATCTGGCATAGATTTTCCTCTGAAGGCTCTCCATTTCAGGAGAGCATGAGGCTTCTGGTGGAGTGGGCACTGCTTGTCAGGGTCCTGCATCTTTGTCTCTGATTGGGAGTAGTCAGCAGACCTGTGATTGGAACCTGGAGAAAAAACATTAGTCTTGTGTACCACCACAGATGTTCTGTGTGGATTTGCTGCTGCTGGTGACGGTGTGGCATATGACATTGCAAAGTTAAAGCTGGGATTGTTTCTAATTCTTGTTTGTTGGTGTATAAAGTCTACAAAAACAGAGAAGGGAGGGAATGGAACACTGTGTTAGTATTTGTATGTGGGACCATGTGTGAGCCACTTCTGCAGGTTGTAGGGCAATTTTTGGACAATAGGGTACACACCTCTGACTGTGGAATGCAAGTCCCTTTAGGTCATCTTCACATTTGGCATCTTGGACTTCCATTAGCAAGTCGCTAAGTTCTCTAAGTTTCTGGGGCTCTTTGTTAGATATTTTGGGGAAGCCATCAATTCTTTTCAACAAAGCTCTTTCTATCACCTCTGCTGAACCGTAACACTCATCCAATCTCTTCAAGATCTCTCTGAGGCCAGTCTCAGGGTGGTTTATATTAATGTCATGGATTCTTACTGCGTGTTTGACTGACTCTTCTCCCAAGTACTTGACTAAGAGGTCTATTTCTTTCCTGTGTAGCAATCCCAATTTTCTAGTGACATTTTGGAAGGAAGCTTTCCAAGCGATATAGCCTTCAGCTTGGTCAGTGAATTTCATGAGTCATTTGGCAACCAGCTCACGTAGTGTCAAGAATTTAGCAAATTCTGTTGTGAGAAGGTTTTCAGCGCAGTATACTAGTGATGGGTTGCCCTGAAAGTGATGTGGGGTGCGTTCGTACCTGTTAGTATCCTCTGGGTGGTGCCATACGGTGTTGTGTTGCTTCGGTCTGACGTACGATGTGTCAGCAAGGTTATTTACATTGGTTACCTGTGGAGGGGCAAGGTAGTCATTAGCAGAGTTGTTTTGTGTGACATTTTTGAGTTTGTGTCTATCCTGGAGCTAAGGCTCATGATGGCTCCGGCTTTCTTCACTGGAGATGTCGTGTTCATGTTTTGGTACCAGTTTGGTTCAGGGAGTTCATTAACGTACTGAGATGTGTGTTGTGATGGATCTTGCATTGGAAACTCTAGACCTAGCACACTGTTTTGCCTATGCAGCTTCGTGTTTTCAGCGGCTTCTAGTGACTCTGCCTCTGCGATGGCAGCTGCAGCCTCCCTTTTTGCTGCTAGACGTTCTAAGGTGGCGTCCAGGCATGCCTTCTCTAATTGTGATCTTCACTCTTGGTCATCCAGGTGTGCCTTCTCTAATTGTGACCTTCTCTCTTGGTCAGCTCTCTCTTTCTGTAGTGATGCCCCCAAGTATGCCTTCCCTAATTTAAGTTGCATCTCTTGTTCAGCAAAGCTTGCTCGCATTTTGGTGGCCTCAGCATTTGCGCGGGCAATGGCGACCACGCTGCTAATGGATGTTGTCTTTGAGGAGGCAGAAGTAACGGATCTTGTCCTGTGTCATCTGTGGGACATGGTGTCTCGGAGGAATGCTTGGCTCTGCAGAGATTGCTGTAGCTGTACAAAGTCTCTGTGTAACCGGTTACTAGTATCCCACTAGCTGGATGGCTGCTGTTTTACTGTTCTGTCCTCACTAATTGGGCCGGGGGTTCATGTAGCTATTCAGGTAAACTGCTGCACCAAGGTCCAATAAGGAGATTGTGGTTGAATTTGTGTTTTTATTGAACGTAACAAGGAGAATACAATCAATCAGTGGATGGTTCAGCAGAATACACATTATACATGGTTATACAATATGCATAAATGTTTACAAACTAGCAACTGACCTTAGGGCACTAAAGACTAAACTAGGCTAACATTAAAACAGAAAACAGCTACAGAAAGCATGGCTACATACTGGCAATGCAATCTCATGGGGACAGTAGTAGAAATGTCTTCTCTTGGATGCAAGGGTGAAGGGAATGGAGGGCTGAACTACCAAAATGCATTGCGAGGGGGAGGAGAATCAGATATAGAAATGAAAATAGTACTGCAAGCATGGCATTGGCCGCTAGAGGGAGCCAAAGCATTACAAATGAAAGGTCTCCTACCTCACTGGAATGCACAATGAAGATTTCTTCATTCTACTAGTGAATGTCCCTATGGTATTATTATTAGAGAGATCAGTAAATAAAGCAGATTAAATGCCAGGAGGCAGAACAATAACACTAGTATAACACTAGTATAACGGGACTAGTGCGGGGAAAGGTGCGCAATAGAGGGTGTGAGCTCATACTACAACCTCTGGCAAAAATTATGGAATCACCTGGCTCAGATGATGTTCATTCAGTTGTTTAATATTGTAGAAAAAAAGCAGATCACAGACCTGGCACAAAGCTAAAGTCATTTCAAATGTCAACTTTATGGCTTTAAGAAACACTAAAAGAAATCAAGATAAAAAATGTGGTAATCAATAAGGGTACCTTTTTTCAGACCAAGCAGAGGGAAAAAATTATGAAATCACTCAATTCTGATGAATAAATTATGCAATCACCCTCTAAATTTTCATTTCCAAAACTAACACCTGCATCAAATTAGATCTGCTCGTTAGCCTGCATCTAAAAAGGAGTGATCACACCTTGGAGAGCTGTTGCACCAAGAGGACTGACGTGAATCATGGCTCCAACACAAGAGATGTCAATTTAAACAAAGGAGAGGATTATCAAACTCTTAAAAGAGGGTAAATCATTAAGCAATGTTGCAAAAGATGTTGGTTGTTCACAGTCAGCTGTGTCTAAAATCTGGACTAAATACAAACAACTGGGAAGATTGTTCAAGGCAAACATACTGGTAGACCAAGGAAGACATCAAAGTGTCAAGACCGGAAACTTAAAGCAATATGTCTCCAAAACAAATGAGGAACGAATGGGAGGAAACTGGAGTCAATGTCTGTGACCGAACTGTAAGAAACAGCCTAAAGGAAATGGGATTTACATACAGAAAAGCTTAACAAAAGCCATCATTAACACCTAAGCAGAAAAACACTAGGTTACAATGGGCAAAGGAAAAGCAATCGCAGACTGTGGATGACTGGATGAAAGTTATATTCAGTGATGAATCGCAAATCTGCATTGGGCAAGGTGACGATGCTGGAACTTTTGTTTGGTGTCGTTCCAATGAGATTTATAAAGATGACTGCATGAAGAGAACATGCAAATTTCCACAGTCATTGATGATATGTGGCCGCATGTCAGGTAAAGGCACTTGGGATATGGCTGTCATTACATCTTCAATAAATGCCCACGTTTACATTGATATTTTGGACATTTTTCTAATCCCATTAATTGAAAGGATGTTTTGGATGATTAAATCATTTTTCAAGATGATTATGCATCCTGCCATAGAGCAAAAACTGTGAAAACATTCCTTGAAAGAAGACACATAAGGTCAATGTCATGGCCTGCAGATAGTCCAGATCTCAACCCAATTGAAAATCTTTGGTGGAAGTTGAAGAAAATGGTCCATGGCAAGGCTCCAACCTGCAAAGATGATCTGGCAACAGCAATCAGAAAAAGCTGGAGCCACATTGATGAAGAGTACTGTTTGTAACTCATTAAGTCCTCAGAGACTGAAAGCTGCTATAAAAGCCAGAGGTGGTGCAACAAAATTCTAGTGATGTATTTGAGTGTTCTTTTGTGTGTTTGTTTTTCATGACTCCATAATTTTTTCCTCAGAATTGAGTGATTCCATAATTTTTTCCCTCAGCTTAGTCTGAAAAAAATTACTCTTACTGACTACCACATTTTTAATCTTGATTTCTTTTAGTGTTTCTTAAAGGCATAAAGTTGCCATTTGAAATGACTTTAATGTTGTAGAAAAAAAGAAGATCACAGACATGGCGCAAAACTAAACAACTGAATGAACATCCGCCGAGCCAGGTGATTCCATAATTTTTGCCAGGGGTTGTACAATTCATATTACCTCCACTTCTACAAAGCAGAATGAAAAAGAAACCTCTGCTTGGTTGACGTAACCATTGTATACTCGGCAGGAGCAGTCTGGGACCACTCTGTGTCAGCAGTTAATGCTGCCGAGCACTAAAGGCAGGTGGGTGGCAACAGTCTGCCAGTTACTGCTTAGGCACATTAAAAAAATATCCTTTATACACTAATGTCTTGCAAGTTACATAAAATGTAAAATGTTGTATAATGCATTGTGATACATTTACCACTATTTAATCCATATAAATTCATGTCTTCTTTTATGCAATGTTAATAGACTGCAGTTTAGGAAATCTACATTTGCAAGTGGCAATTGAAACAATTCAATGTAACTATTTACAGTCCTCTTGAAGAAAGGATAATTTTCACCTTTTGCTTGACCCAGGGCACATCTGCAATGTAATACGACTGTGATTGGCTGTTGGGTCCCTCACACATTTAGTAGTGTTAAAATTAATAAATGATTAAAATAAATTATGTAGCACTCCGCTGTATTTTTGATTCTAAGTGTAGATAAAGCAGACAGCTACGGGCTGCAATCCCAAGCTGCCTTGCTTTACCTTGGTTGGCAATCAAAATACAGAGAATTTAAAAACATGCGTAGGCTCCCGCTGTATTTTTATCACCAGCCAGGTAAATCCAAGCAATTGGGGGCTGGGATTCACAGCGTGGTAAGGCCCAAGCATTCTGGGACCCCATGCTGAAACTGCAGCCCGCAGCCGCTCCTGAAAATGGCACATTGTTTCTTAGCGCCATCTCCAGGCACTTAATCGAGCTCATCAAGCAGCCCTGATGGCAGTGGCACACTGGCTAAAAATGGGGTAAGGGCTAGCTTTGTATTATCAGCTGGCACTAAGCCCAAAATTCATGGTGTCAAGCCAAATTAGACATGGCCACCATGAATTTCTAGTAAACAGTAAGAAAAAAAAAACATAACAAAGAGAATTTTTTTTATTAGAAATAAAACAAAAAACACATTTAGAGATTCCATCTTTATTAGAAAAAAAAATTCTCAGACCGACGTAGTCCACAGGGAGAGCAATGTCAGCTCTGCTTCATTGCTCTGTACAGAAAAAGGTCTCTACACAGCGAGAAGCAGGCTGACACTGACAGTGACAGTCAAAGTTCAATCGAGTTCATAGCTGACCCTTGAACTCGGGTGAACTCTGACATCACCGCGAACACTGCTGACACCGGCCAAAAGTTGTAGAGCGCCAAGCAGTGCAGTGAATATCCCGGAAGTAAATGAGCGGCTCCGGAAGTTGATGCAGCTTGGAGGCAGCAGGACAGCAGGACATGCCGTGGGACCGGTAAGTATAATCATAATGTGCTTTCTTTTACAGCCCCCAGACCTGAACTGTAACACGAGTTTCCCAGAAAAACCCATGTTTGGAATCTTGTGCATGAACACTGGGTGTTCGGTATGGATCCCAAACTTTACAGTTCGGGTTTGCCCATCACTACTAGCCAGATCTCACACCTCACCGCTCCGCTGGGCACTCCAGTATTCTTCTCTGTATTGTGACTTTGTTGTAGATCAGGTGTCACAACCACTGAAAGCTTCTTGTAGGGCTGACTCCTTGGTGGATGAAATGGGCCTTTCCATGACTGGCTGTGTGGGCACCTTTGTACAACTTTAGAGCCTCTTTCACTGAACCTCAGTGGCGAGGCAGCTCCCTCACTCACCTGAAGTATGGAAGATGTCTCCACTAACTCATTGTCATGTCACCGTCAGGCTCGGTGACTGTTCTCCCTGCCCCATCCACTAGGCGGTGCCAGATTCCTTTGGCTAATGGTGCCGCTATTAGGGGGGCCATGTCTTCATTGGCACCTGCTCCTTTGGTTCCTGACTCTGCCGCTGGGCATAGCCATGTTCTTCCTGTGAGTGATGCTGGTGACAGGAGAGAGGTCCCTGCAGAGGCATCTGGAGTGTGCCTGCTTCATTCTTCTGTCTTGTTAGTTCCAGTCAAACATCACCATCTGGCCTGGCTGTAGGGGCAGTCCAGATGAGGCTATCAGGTTGTAAGCTCTGGCCTATGAGAGAGAAGCGCACCCTTCAAATATCTTTGGGCCTGTCCTCCAAGCCGTCAGATATATTCTCAGTTTCCCAGTGATCTGGTTTGTGCTCTATTATATTGACTGACCTTTGCCTGGATTTTGACCCTTCTACCGCCTGATGTTTTTGTACCTTGCTTCCCTCCTGTTTTTTCACGCTGCCTGCTGATTTTGTACTGACCTCCTAGTCTTGTCCCTTCCTGGCAACCTCCCTGCTCCAGTCTGCTGCTCACCTATAGGCCGCTAACCCCTGGGGTCTCAGAGTTCTTGGGGCGCTGCCTTACCAACTGCTCAGCCTTTGCAGTGGATGGTCGTCACACTCATGACCTGTGGAAACTCTCCCTATACCACCTTTTTATCGTCACACCTCTCACTTTATTTCAGGAGCATCTCTCCTCCACAGCCAGCTGTTCTGTCATGCCTGGGAAAGTCATAGAGCCAACCACCATTCCATAGTCATAAGTCATGCAACATTCCAAACCTTTACATTTTCTCAGTTTTCTCAATTTGTACAACACTGACTTAAAGGCATTGTCCGGTCTGAAACTGATAAGTGGAGTTACTTGATGTGACTGAAAACTTACCCATCCTCCCAGTGCCTGCACTGCATGTGGTGAGTATTCACAGTTGCTAAACCAGAAACAGACCACAGTTATACGGTATGCATGTGTGGCGCCCCGCACCGAGTGCGTCACAAGAGGGTATTGCAGCCAAAACAGCAGTAGCAGCAATATTCTCTGACTCAGCGCTCACACAGTTAACTGAGAGATCCATACCCTACATGCATCACCTAGCATAGAGGGCCAATCAGGTCCTGGTGGGCGGAGTGTAAGGGTAGTGTGTAGTGGAAAGTTTAGAACAAACAGTTAGTTTCTGGAAAGAGAGAACTCTCCGAACAACGTAGGAGAAGGAGCTAAACCAACGAGCTCTGCAACCTAGGAGAGGGGGCTGCACAGTTACGTGCGGCCCCCTGGCCGTTCCCCTGGCCATCACCCTGGTTGAGCGCCATTATTCCCGGTGCTTCTACAACCGATCTGTGGGCATCCACGTGCATTCCATCCCCCGGAGGCCCTGCAGCGCCGGTAAAGTTACCGGAACACTCATAGGTGGCGTCACGAAACAATTTAACCCCTAAACTGTTCAACCCATGACATCTCTCTTTTTGATCTGTACCACCGGGCCCCTCTACCGGCAGGCGCGGCACCCCGTGACAAGGAGGAAGACGAAACGCCTGTCCCCCGGAGTCCCGGCCACGGTGAGTCAGAATTTGGCGTCACGAACAGGATACGAGCAGGCCCGTTCCCTAACTGGTATCATGTGCTTAAAAGACTTTATTTCATCAAAATGGACTTTGTTCGTCCCAAAAAGAACTTTCCCGCCTTTTCACCGTTGGGGCAAGATGGCGCCCAAGATGGCGTCCCAGCCATGAGGATCCGCCACGTGCAAGCCTAGGAGTGAGCCTCCGCCCCTCTTCGTGGGAGGGCCAAGGCAAAGGCGCCAAAATCATTGTCCGCCCTGATTGCTCGAAACAACCATGGGGGCGGACAAAAGACTTTTTCCCACAATTGGACTACAAAAACCCCCAAGGAAGTGGGAGTGTCAGACCCTTCTTCACCAGCTCTCGGACAGAACGGTTACCGGTTGAGACGGGTGTGGTTCCTCCAAGAAGATGACCAGCACAAGACTCTATGACCTGATGCAACAGGTGGAAGCCGAGGCCAGAGCAGCCATAGGCCATCCGGGTCTGGGTCCTGTCCTAACCGTCGACGGCAGCCCCGACTTCTGGCAGGAGGCTTTGCAAGACCTCAGAGTGCGGCTAATGGAAACAGTAGAGTGGACGATCCGCTGTTGGAGCGCTAGCTTGGGCAGCAGACTACATCGCGCGATGCAGCAGAGCCGCTCGGGTGCAACTACTCCAGGACCGGACGACATCTCTAGTTTCACCGCCTCACCAACGTCCACCACCTGTCCTGCTTCGTCACCGGAGCCCATAGACTGCGTCATCCGGTGGAGACCGCCAGCTACCCCGTCCCTGGGTCCATGACCGCCGCCGAACCGGTTCCAGAGCCGGAGCTTCCAACCAGCTCCCCTGAAGAAGTGGATACTCACCTGGTTCCTATTGTGGAACCCACAGCCAGTTTCTATACCACCTCAGAGACTGTTAACCGTTTCTCCCACGAACCAGAGGCCTCCTCTGCTACTTCAGGAGCCTACCTGGTCACCGGGATTGAAACGCCAATGCCAGATATAACAGATGAAGAGGCAGGCAGCCTTGAAGCCCTGCAGGACAACCCCGAGGAGAATTCTGCAGCACAGCCGCCCATTGACCCGGAGGAATTTCATTCAACATCTCTACCTGCTGAGCAGCCCGATGTGATCATTGAGGGAGAGATGGATGATGACGACGACGAGATCCACAGCACCGCTGAGGACCTCTACACCGGATTTGCCTGGGGAGATACCGTGGATACTTCGGCCGAGCGACCTGCTCGGGTGTGTTGGTCGGGTGCTGCTGCGGCGCCTTCTCCGGTGCCGTTTAACCGGGTGCCCATCCAGACTGCCCACCAAACTCAAGCCGTTCAGCAGCCTGCACGCCGCAGTGACTTTACTCACACTCCGTACCGCGCAGACGAAGATGTACGTCGCATCCGCAGGGAGGAGGGGCGGGCTCGAATGCGCGCCAACATGGAGGCTCGCGCCGAGGCTCGCCGCCAACCCCCGTTACCTGATGAACTCTGCAAGACAGGTAGAGTGAGCACCTTCAACCTATCTACTGGGTGGAGTTTTGCCAGGGAGGAGGGCGTGTATGAGGAAGTGTTTGTGGGGCGCCGTGATGTGGAGTCGCACTTGCCGAGAGGGCATCCAGACTGTGACTTGTATAGAGGGGACATTATAACCTACGAGAGGCATGCGTGCTACGATGGGTGGTTCGCTATACGGGTGCACAATACTGCCCTTCATAAGTGACTTGCTGTTCGAACTTTGCAAAGAGACTTCTCCCTGTTTAATCGCTAACACCGCGACTTGGTGGCTACAGCCTGGACTCAAACTAGGACAGCCGACCGCCCACCGGGTCCGCGAATATGTTAACCTGTTTTCTTTTCGCTTGCAACATCTAAAGCAAGTGTTTACCTGTTATTAATAAAAGTGTTACTTTTATTACCTGTTATAAAATACAAAATCTCTCTGTAATGTTGGGTAGCGCGACACTTGGGGACAAGTGTATTTCACCAAGGGGGAGTGTGGCGCCCCGCACCGAGTGCGTCACAAGAGGGTATTGCAGCCAAAACAGCAGCAGCAATATTCTCTGACTCAGCGGTCACACAGTTAACTCAGAGATCCATACCCTACATGCATCACCTAGCATAGAGGGCCAATCAGGTCTTGGTGGGCGGAGTGTAAGGGTAGTGTGTAGTGGAAAGTTTAGAACAAACAGTTAGTGTCTGGAAAGAGAGAACTCTCCGAACAACATAGGAGAAGGAGCTAAACCAACGAGCTTTGCAACCTAGGAGAGGGGGCTGCACAGTTACAGTTACCCCTAAACTGTTCAACCCATGACGTCTCTCTTTTTGATCTGTACCACCGGGCCCCACTACCGGCAGGCGCAGCACCCCGTGACAAGGAGGAAGACGAAACACCTGTCCCCCGGAGTCCCGGCCACGGTGAGTCACATGTTCCGGGCCACTGCGACCAGAGCCCCTGACTAGGCGACACAGCCATGGTCAATACAAGTGTATGGATAAAGGTAGCACCCACTAGGTGGCTGCTCCCACTAGTCAGGCATGAGGCCACGCCCACTAGGTGTCAGGCACATGAATACCACATAACTGTAGTCCGTTCGTGGCTTACAAACTGGCGAGTGCTCACTGCACACAGTGCAGATGCTGGGAGGATTAATAAGTCTACAGTTACATGGAGGGACTGCAGAATTGTCAGTTTTAGGCTGGGCAACTCCTTTAAAATATTTCCATAGTCACCAGGCTTACACTCTCTCTGATTAGTGTAAGCTATTATGGTCAGCAGGGATCTCTCGCTTTTCTGTAAAGTGTAAGCTCTTATGGCCAGTGTGATCCTTTCTCTTCTGTAGTGTGTAAGGTCTTATGATCAGCTGGGTTCTCTTCTCTATGTCTCTTTTGTTGAGTGTAAGCTCTTATGCTCAGCTAGCTCCTCTCTGTCTCTCTGGTAGAATGTAAACTCTTATGATCAACAGGGATCCCTCTCTCTATATTCTGTAGAGCGTAAGTTCTTATGATTATTAGTTATTATTATATCGCCATTAGATTCCATGGCGCTTGACATATGGAAGGGCAAACAGTACAATGAGCATGGACAAACAAGTCGCACAGATACAGAAGGGGAGAGGACCCTGTCTGCGAGGGCTCACAGTCTACGAGGAATGGGTGAGTATATAGTAGGAGAGGGTAGAGCTGATCATGTGGTGGAGCAATGGACCAAGTCTCACTGTAGGTTGAAGCTTTGTCGGAAGAGGTGAGTCTTCAGGTTTCTTTTGAAGGTTTCCAGGGTAGGCGAGTGTCTGAAATATTGGGGGAGAGAGTTTCAGAGTATAGCGGATGCACAGGAGAAATCTTGTATGTGGTTGTGAGAAGAAGAGATGAGAGGGGAGGTAGAAAAAGAGCTATTGAGAGGATCGCACTTTATGTCAGGGTAGGTATTGGGAGACCATATCGGAGATGTATGGAGGGGAAAGGTTGTGGATGGATTTTTATGTCATGGTTAGTGTTTTGAACCAGGTCCTCTGAGAGAAGGGGAGACAGTGAAGGGCTAGGCAGTGAGGGGAGACTAGGGAGTAGTGGGGAGACAGGTGGATTAGTCAGGCAGCAGAGTTTAGGATAGATTGGAGTGGCGCAAGAGAACAAGTGGGGAGGCCAGTGAGCAGGAGGTTACAGTAGTCGAGGCGGGAGATAAGGGCATGAACAAGTGTTTTAGCAGTGTCTTTGTCAAGGAAACTATGGATCTGGAAAATGTTTTTGAGCTGGAGTTGGCAGGAGGTGGCGAGGGCTTGGATGTGAGGCTTGAAGGAGAGGGCAGAGTTGAAGATTACCCTGAGGCACCTAGCATGAGGGATTGGGGATTGATTTTCTGTTTGAAGAAAGAGGCAAAGTCGTCGGCAGAGATGAGAAGAGGGGGAGCAGGTGCAGGGGGGCGGAGTAGAGAGTTGAAACATTTGAATAGTTGTTTGGGGTTGTGAGACAGGGAATTAATTAGAGATGAGAAGTAGGCTTGTTTTGTAGCAGTAAGTGTGGCCTTGAAGTTAGCAAGGGACTTTTGTACATGGCGAAGTGCACCACAGAGTGGGATTACTTCCATCTCCTTTCGGCAGCCCTGGACGTCAATCGCAGTTTTTTGGTTAGGCCGGAGAGCCAGGGTTGCCTGTGTATGCGAGTTTTGTTGTATGTGAGGGGGGCGGCCAGATCGAGGGCTGTGGCTATTGTGGTGTTGTAGAGAGTGGCAGAAGCGTCAGCGTCATTTGAGGAAGCTATGTCTGTGACACACCCTCTCCAGGGCAGTTACTAGTTGTTCTCACTTCTTCACTTCTCGGTTCTTTTCACAGGGACAGATGGGGGCTAAGTCCCGATCCCGTGACCCTGGTGGTGTCATTTTAATAAGGGCGGTGATGTTAGGGAAAGTTTGAGAGGATAAAAGGGGTATTCGTGACGTCACCTGCGGTGTGCGACCAGGGCGGCCGCCACTGCTGCAGAACCTCTGGGGATGGTGACTGGCAGCTTAGATAGTCCTGTTCACTGCAGGTGGAGCGCAATCCCCAGGGCAGTGGAGTGGTTCCCCCGGCTCGTACCTCAGCAGTTGGTCACTCGGTCAGCAGTACCTCCAATGTCATAGGCGGCTTCTGCGGCTGATGGTCGCCGCATATAAAAATCTCTCACATCACAGCTGCAGTTCCTTTACTTTTGCTCAGGTGTTAAACATGGCCGCCGGGTGCACTCTCTGCCAGTCTCAGGTACTTTGCTCTTTCTCCAGAGCCGGGTCAGTACAGTTTAGCCACGGTTAGTGCCCTTACTCTTCCTTCTAAGTGTCACAGTCTCTGGTGGGTCTCTCCTCTCGGTGTTATAAGGGGTAACTTTCATCTGAGGTGAGCAGGTCATCACTCTGCCCCGCAGGCTCTCAACACCCTCCGCAGCACAGACCTCAGGTACCGGTAGCCACGGGTGCTTCTGTGTGTCCCAGAGACCATTAGGATCCCTCCTGGGCACTGTTCCCTTGGCCTTCGTCCTTCCTCAGGGTCCACCCATTGTCCCAGGGGCCTATCACTACAGGTGTGCTGTGTTTTGGGCTCAACCATACCATCCCGACACCTGAAGAACATGAGCACTACACTTCCTAACCGCAGAAGTGCAGTACCTCTGTTGGCAGTTTACCCAGAGGGGCGCCACATGTGCGAGAGGTAGAAGGGACTCTGAGAATGAGTGAAAATCAATAAGTTGGAGATTTCTATGGGGATGTGTGAATTTCCGGAGAGGGGGAAGCGTAGAGGAGGGGCAAGGGAAAAGAAAGTCAGCAGGTTATGGTCGGATATGGAGAGGGGTGAGTATGAGAGGTCAGTGATTGAACATAGGCGGGAGAAGATAAGGTCCAGCATGTGGCCATTGTTGTGGGTGGTGGAGGAGGACCATTGAGAAAGGCCAAAGGAGGTGGTTAGTGATAGAATTCTAGAGGCAGCAGGTCAATGAAGATGTTGAAATCGCACATGAAGATAGTGGGGATGTCGGAAGAAAGGAATTGGAGAAGCCAGGTGGTGAAGTGGTCGAGAAAAGTGGTGGTAGATCCTGGGTGTGTGGTAGATGACAGCCAGTTGAAGGTTGCAGCGGGAGAAAAGGTGGACGGAGTGCACCTCAAAAAAGGGGAGGGTGCCAGAAGGTGGCAAAGGAGCAGCTGTCAAACATGAGCAAGCCGACTCCTCCTTAAAATCAGCTGGGTCCTCCCTCTCTCCTGTAGCGTGTAAACTCTTATGATCAGCTGGGTCCTCTCTGTCTCTTCTGTAGCATGTAAACTCTTATGATTAGCTGGGTTCTCTCTTTAGAAGAGTGCAAGCTCTCATGATCAGCTAGGTCCTCTCTGTTTCTTCTGTAGAGTGTAAGTTCTTATGATTAGCAAGTTCCTCTCTCTCTGTTCTGTAGGGTGTAAGCCCTTATGATCAGCTGCGTTCTCACTCACCTGTAGAGTGTAAGCTCTTATGATCAGCTGGGTTCTCTCTGTCTCTCCTGTAGAGTGTAAGCTCTTATGATCATGTAATAGCCCGCAGGTGACGGGATACGCAAGGACTGCACGGAACACAGAGTGTTAAACAAATGCACTTTTAGTACGATTGGGGGAAAAGTGCGGGAAAGAAGGGGAAGGAGTGGGGAGGTGTGGCAAAAGTAAATACAATATATATAACCACTGTGACTAGTTTGCCGAGAATGCAAGGTCTTTGAATGTCTTTAAATAAAGAAATGCAAAGTCTTTATCAAGCGATACGCAGAGTGTTTGTTTTCTTTCTATTACTTGTATATCGAACTGCAGAGTCTTTTCCTATCTGTCCCTAACTAAAAGAGTGTGCACACTTTACTGCGAGTTTTACTGCAAGTTTTACTGTGCGGTACCTCGTTGCCGTTGGGGCCCGTAATTCGCTGGCAGGAGCCTCCCGAGTTCAGTCCTTGTTTGGATCTCTGCTTTGCTTGTGCAGTCTGGCTCCTCACTCCACATCCAGTCTCTTTAGGTCTGTGTCTCTCTCTGCAACACACGTGGAAGTTGTCTCTCTTCTCCTTCTGGAGACCCCACCCATCATCTCCTGGACTATTCCATGTCACTCTCAGCAGCAGGGGGGTTTATCTCTGCTATCCTTTCTTTTTGGCAGCAGGTGGCAGTATAACCCAAGGAAGAGTCCACAAAACATTTATATACATGGTTAAAGGACTGTTAACAAGTTTTACATTTCCCCCCTTCTTTAACATCGGCCGTCCTGGCCGATACTCTCCTTAGGCCCTCTGCACAGGAACACACGATGGCAACTTCTACCATGCTCTACAACCTGCTGCCTGGGAGCCAATGTCTTACAACCGACTCCACTGACAGAATTCACAAATTCATCTGCCAAGTACCGATCAGGGGGAATACCAGCATTAGCCCATTCAGTCCTTCGTGGAGCTACGGCTAATTCACCAGACGCTGGTGCAGTAGCAGGGAGTACAATATCCTCGTCATCATCTCTGGAGATTGGTGGCTCATGCTCTGCAGGGGTGGCACCTGCATCTTGAACGGATGGGGGGATGGACCTTCCCCAGTCTGTTGGGTTGGACGGGGCTTGCCACCATTCTTCATCGTCAGAGCCCTCCTAAAGAGTAACAGGAACGGGTACAGGCACAGTCCCCAAGTCGCTTTGTCCGGTCCTGTCTTCTGAATAGCAGGGCCTCAGCATGTTACGATGCAGGATGAGAGTGCCGCCTCCCCGCTCGCTTCTCACTTCGTACACTGGCCCGTCAGGAGAGACTCTTCTGGTCACAATGTACGGCTCTGGTTTCCAGCGCTCACTCAACTTGTGTCTCGGGTGTTTCTCTGCAACTAGCACTCTGTCTCCTGGTAAGAACGGAGCCTCACATACAGGTTCCTGCCGGGGGTATATCTTTTCTTGCAACCGCTTGGTGACAATTCGATGGATAGTCTCCAGCCATCGACGTTGACAGTCAACCCAAGACCCTACGCTCTGACTTTCACTGATCTCGGGGGGAGCCAGGTTTAGTTCTTCAATGCCTCTTCCAGCTCTTCCGAACAATAGCACGTATGGGGCATACCCAGTGGTGGAGTGGACATGGTTATTGTATGCCCATACGAGTTCTGCGAGGTAACTGGGCCAGTGACTCTTACGATCATCTTCCAATGTGCGTAGCATTTGTAGGAGGGTCCGGTTAAACCTCTCGCAGGCTCCATTGCCCTGTGGATGATAAGGCATGGTTCTTGACTTTTGCATCCCGTAGGATCCTTTGCAGCTCTCTCATGACACTGCCCTGAAAGCAGGCCCCTTGATCAGAGTGTATCCTTTTAGGGCAGCCGTATACCCGGATAAAGTCATCACTGATGGCTTGAGCAGCTGATTCAGCTGTCTGATCTCTGGTGGGCGTCACCACCGCAAATTTTGAGAAGTGGTCTGTCATCACAAGGCAGAACTGATAGCCCGGTGGGAGTGGCCAATCTTCAGGTAATCTATCATAAGTACTTCCAACGGCTCTTTGGTGACAATGGTCTGTACTGGTGCTCCCTGTGGGAGAGCTTTATTTAACTCGCAGGAACGACACAGTTTACAGGCCTTCTCCACTGCCCGAAGCATCTGAGGACAGTACACTATTCTTTGCAACCACTGGTAAGTCTTGTCTGGCCCAAAATGGGCTCCTCTCTCATGCGCTTCTCGGGCCAATGGTACTGCCATCTTCTGGGGTATCACCACTTGCCACCGTACTTCCAGCTCCGTAGTTAGGTGCACCTTCCGATACAGCATCCCTTCTTGCACCGATAGCTTGTCCCACTGGCTGAGAATCTGTAGGGCCGCGTGTGACAGCATGGCCCGTATTTCCTTCCATGCTTACGCTGCCAGATTACCCACTCTTTCACTTGAAGCAGTTCTGGATCAGATGACTGGATCTTCACCCATTCCTCTCTGGTCTGGCCAAGCAGGCGCGATGTTGTGCCCGACGTAATCTCCAGTATACAAGCCTCCACCACTTGGGCGGTGAATTTACTGAAGTCTGGAATATCATCTTCCTCTAACTGCTCATCTCTTTCCCCCACTGGGGCTTCTGTGGTAACACGAGAGAGGGCATCCGCATTCTGATTTTCGTGCTTGGAACGGTACTGCACATGATAATTATATCTGGAGAGTCGTGCCAACCACCTCTGTTCCATTGCCCCCAGTTTGGCGGTGGAGATGTGAGCCAGTGGATTATTATCCGTATAGACTTCAATCTGAGCTCCCGTGAGATATTCAGAGAACCTTTCGGTTATTGCCCATACTAGTGCCAGTAACTCCAGACGAAAAGAACTGTAATTCTCAGGATTGCGTTCGGCTTCTCACAATGTCCGACTTCCATATGCAATCACCCGTTCGATACCGTCCTGTACCTGGGCCAGTACTGCACCCAGACCGTAGAGGCTCGCGTTTTGTATATAACTGAAAGGGGAGGTTGTAGTCTGCGTAGGCAAGCACAGGGGCACTGACCAAGGCCTCTTTCAGTCGGTGTAAGTTTTCTGCTTGTCTTGGTCCCCAGCGAATTTTCTGTGCCTTTGGTCCTTTCGCAGTTCCTCGGAGCAATTCATGCAAAGGTTCTGCCTCCTTCGCGAAGTCCTTGATAAAGCGACGGTAGTATCCGGCCAGTCCCAAGAAAGCTTGAACTTCCCTCACTGTGCTGGGTGTGGGCCATTGTAGCACTGCTCTCACTTTCCCATCGGACGGCTGCACGCCGGCCTCCGTCACCTTGTGCCCGAGATATTCAATCTCTTTTTGAAAGATCTGGCATTTTTTTGGTTTCAGTTTAAGCCCATGGTCCCGTAACCATTGAAACACTTGACCCAGTTGTTCGAGATGTTTTTCGAAGGTTGCTGAGTACACTACGATGTCATCCAGATAAATCAACGTGGCTTCGAAGTTCATGTCTCCAAGGCAACTCTCCATGAGGCGCTGAAAAGTTCCTGGGGCATTATTTAGCTCAAACGGCATGCGATTGAACTTGAAGAGTCCCATGGGCACAATGAATGCGGTGTTGGCCTTGTCTTTCTCTGCCACAGGGACCTGCCAATATCCGCTTGCTAGATCAAGGGAGGAGAAGTAGCGTGCCTTTCACAGTGCAGACAGGGACTCCTCTATCCGGGGCAGGGGATTGGAATCATGAACAGTGTATCCATTAAGCTTGCGGTAGTCAACACAGAAGCGAGTAGACCCATCCTTTTTTTTTGACCAGCACGATTGGGGCAGCCCATGGACTCTGACTCTCTCTTTTCACCCCGCTCTTCAGCATCTGTGCCGAGAGCTCTTTCACCTCTTGGTAATATTTTGGGGGTATTTGTCTGTACCTTTCTCTGATCGGTGGTGCATCTCTCGTGGGTATTTCATGCTGAATCTTGTCAGTACAGCCGAAGTTTTCTGCATGATGGGAGAACGTGGCTTGATTCTCCCAGATGAAGTCTTCTATGGCCTGGGCTTGCTCTGAAGTGAAGGGGGTCAGGTCCACTTCCATCTGCCCTAGGATAACTTGACTGTTCCACTGATCAGTGGGCTTCTCTTCTCTCTCTATAGAAACAGCCAAAGTCCAGGTCTCCCCTGCCATGGGCTTCAATTCAATCAATTCTGTGTTCGCCACCTCTTCAGGCGCTAGGTAGACATGGGCCAGAACAACTCCCGAGGTCAAGGTGTAGGCCTGTTCACCGGTGTTCACGCAACGGAAAGGGACTCTTCCATTTCTTACTGTTGCTAAAGTGCAAGCCACCAACGGTTCGTCTCCGTTCTCTTCACCACGGTAAGGTTCCACCAACACCTCCATCCCCTCGAGCATACGATGGGCCCCGACTGGCAAGGTGAGGACTGTCTCCCGATTTGGAGGTAGAGTAATTGTTGTCTGTTTTGGGACTCGAACCCTCCCCACTGGGTAGTGGCTCTCACCATTCCTTCACAGCCCCCTGGCACGGATAAGGTGTTGGAAGACCTTTTGAGCGGGCCTGATAGCAGCAGTCATTTTCCAGTAATCACAGCCTTCCTTGTTGAAGAGCAACTGGTCTAGTTCCTTCAGGATGTTCATGCCCACGATAGCCTGCACTTCTATGTCATACCGGCCCTCCGTTAACACGATCCCTTTTTGGCCTAAGTTCTGACCACAGGCACGTATGTTTATCCACACGACCCCTACAACCGGAATGGGAAGATTATTCGCAGCCTTCAGTCTGATATGTGTCCTTTTATCAATGGATACAGTTTGTCCAAAGTGTTGATAGAAGAACTGTTCTGGCATGGTAGTCACTTGAGACCCAGTATCCATCAGGCATCTTGCTGCTTTCCCTTCAAATTCGGCCCTGATCGTTGGCGTGCTGGCTGCTATATCTTCAGGGCGGTTGTTTTCTCTAAGCTCAGTTGGTCCCCCCCCATGTGCCCGACCAAGGAGGGAGGTACTAGTTTAACGGCGGTCTTTCTTGAGACATCCTCTCCGGGCAGTGCCGTGATATATGGTCCCGATTTCCACAGCTCCAGCATTGGTAGTCTCTAGCGGGTCTAGATCGTCTCTGCTCGATCTGTCCCCTCTCTTCTCGATAGGTATACATGCAGGTACCCGGCCGCGGTGCTGCCGTTCGTACGTCTGACGCCGAGACTTGCATATTCTTCAGCAACTCTTGTAGATCGGTAACAGTCTCTTGTAACTGATCCACTTTAGCTTCAAGCTGGCTTAGTTCTCAGTTTCTCTCACTCGGGACTACCTTATGAGCACAAACGTCTCCCCCCGCGTTCTGCGGGTCGCAGTTTTCAGCTTGTGTGTGGGAGACTGCTTCTGCCAGTATTTCCTGAAAAGTTAATTTTTTTCCACCCTGAGCCGTTCACGGAGAGCACTTCTGATCTTGGGGTTATGTAATCCTCTGAGGAATTGTTCTCGCAGGGTACGGTCATTGTAACCAGGGGTTTGTGCTAGCTCTGGCTCTGCTGTAAGCATTTGTCTCATTATTCTCTGGAGGGCATTCACATACTGTGGCAAGCCTTCTTCTTCACCCTGCAGCCGGTAGAACAGTTGTGCCTGCAAATCACCTGCTTCTGGCTTCCCGCCATACACCCTCTCCAGAATCTTCACCACCTGTTCTAACGTCTTTTTTTCACTCTCAGGACGCAATAAAACAGTCTCTTGAGCATGGCCCTCAAGGGCAATCAACAGTATCTCCCCTTGGTTTTCTGCAGTTACTCCTGCTACTTTCAACATGCCCCTCACTCTCTGCGCCCAGTCATGGAGAGGTACATTGTTGCCAGTAAATTTTGGTATATGGGTCAGCATAGCACCCAGGGACAGTTGCCTTGCTGGTATTCCCCCATCAGGTTGTATTGGAACATTTCTATCAACAACATCCCTCTGTCCTTCCATTGTTCAGTACCAGCCTGCGTATCCTGCCGACTACGCCAAGTGTAATAGCCCGCAGGTGACGGGATACGCAAGGACTGCACGGAACACAGAGTGTTAAACAAATGCACTTTTAATACGATTGGGGGAAAAGTGCGGGAAAGAAGGGGAAGGAGTGGGAAGATGTGCAAAAGTAAATACAATATATATAACCACTGTGACTAGTTTGCCGAGAATGCAAGGTCTCTGAATGTCTTTAAATAAAGAAAAGCAAAGTCTTTATCAAGCGAGATGCAGAGTGTTTGTTTTCTTTCTATTACTTGTATATCGAACTGCAGAGTCTTTTCCTATCTGTCCCTAACTAAAAGAGTGTGCACACTTTACTGCGAGTTTTACTGCAAGTTTTACTGTGCGGTACCTCGTTGCCGTTGGGGCCCGTAATTCGCTGGCAGGAGCCTCCCGAGTTCAGTCCTTGTTTGGATCTCTGCTTTGCTTGTGCAGTCTGGCTCCTCACTCCACATCCAGTCTCTTTAGGTCTGTGTCTCTCTCTGCAACACACGTGGAAGTTGTCTCTCTTCTCCATCTGAGACCCCACCCATCATCTCCTGGACTATTCCATGTCACTCTCAGAAGCAGGGGGGTTTATCTCTGCTATCCTTTCTTTTTGGCAGCCTGTGGCAGTATAACACAAGGAAGAGTCCATAAAACATTTAAATACATGGTTAAAGGACTGTTAACAGGTCTTACAATCAGCTGGGCTCTCTCTGTCTCTTATGTAGAGTATAATGTAGGACCCCTTCAATTAGGCTGGCACTAGTGATGTTGCATGAATTTTACATGTATGGCACCATGCCCACAGTTAAGAAGGGAAATTTTTGCTTAGACCCCCAATTTGCACCAAACACAATCTGAACTCCAGGCCAGGGAAATGCTGGGCAGAAGAAACTCACATTCAAAGCAGTCCCCATGTACTGGCTGGAGGGAGGAGTTTATTTAGGGTTGGGAGGCAGAGGGAGACAGTTCTAGCATCTAGGAGAGTGTCTAGAAAGCATGATGGAGAGAGAGATGCAATCAAGTAGCTGGGAAGCTAGGACGACACGTGGAGTGAAGTGCTAGTCCAAGGGCCTGAGGACACAAATCTGTTGCCAGCCATCCAGGCATGACAGGGGAGCTAGCTGCAGCAGGGGGACCAGCCTCAATTTGGTTAGTCGGGCAATTCGGTCTTTAAGACCAGCCGAGAAACTGGAGGTCACTGGGCTGCATGTACGGTGACTATCATAATTGACTTTCCCAAGGCTAAGGAACTATATAGGGTCAAGAGGACTAGCAAGGAAGTCGCTCCCAGGATCCGCAGTCACCTGCCTGCTGGGACTGGCAACCACAGGACACTTACAGGAGTAGTAACTGTCAGGAAATGGAAGAAAAGGGCAGCAATGAAGGTCATATTCCCTGTGTTTCAGCAGAGTGGATCCTGAATACTTCTGGGCTGGACTGTCTATGTAATTGTTGGACTATGTACCCTAGCTGGGTGGTAGCCTGGTTCAAACCAAGTTAATGGTAAGAACTGCAAGAATACTGTGTGTTGTCTGGTCCTTCCTGCATCTCCCTGCATCTACTACAGAGCCACCACCTGACATCACAATCCTGCACTCTTCATCCATCCACCCTTCTTCACCCACCAAGGGATCCCAGCTCTAACTGGAGAGCGCTTACCACCTGGCTGCTATACCATCCCTTGGGGGTCCCCCACAGCAGCCCCTGGCCACCTTCAGGCAAGAACTCCAGTTGGCGTCACAACAAACTTTTCCCCTTTAAATATCCCCTTTTCAGTTGCCGCCTTGGCCACGACCTCCAGGGAAGTCCACCGTGACATCCCCCAAACTGTTAACCCCGGCCCCATGACCACTGCAGTAAGTTCTTATGGTCAATCGATTCCTCTTTCTCCCTCTCTACCTCTCTTTCTCTCTGCACTCCCTCATGTGTATTTTCCGAGCAATTACAAGCTATCCAGCATTGAGATTTGCATGAATTTATTCAGCGTGAATCAAATCTTTTGTGAAAATTCAGTGAAGCTGAAGAATTAGAATTTGAAAAGATCTACTCATTTTCATTACCGGCTGATATGCTCAAAGAAACTATCGCCATCATGGCAGGACACAATAAGTAGCTTTTTAATAACAGTAAAGGCTATAAAATGGCTGCAAGTCACTTGTCAAAGGGTGAAGGAAAGCCTTTTCTGACCCTTGTACAAACTCAAGTAATGACATCTCCAAACTCCAGACACATACTGCACATTATTAGCCTATAAATTAATATTCCACTATAGCGCTTCCTGTTGTTTCCTTCACACAACCCTGAAATATGCTTTAATTCATGAAGAGGAAATATCTACATGCATCCTGGCTAAATGTGATATTTCCTATAACATTTTCTGCAGACTGCAGTGGGAGGTTAAATAAGTCCAGATCTCATCCACAGGCTAATGAACGGAGATGGGCTCCGCAGCTCTGTATATATCACATTACTCTACCTCAGAATACTAATGTACACTAAGGTGCACTGCCAGCCATTAGCAGATGACCTATGGGCAGAATACAATTATACAGAGTGATAAAGGCGAATCATCTGGCTGCTATGTGGCTATCGGAGAGAGGTGGCCCAGTTTGATCCTTTTAACAATGTTCCCTTTTTTCAATGTATGCCCATGTTCCACTATAAAACTGAAGTAATAAGTGCACTCAGCTAATCTTAATGTATAGTAGATGTCATTTAGTTGATGTTTTGTTAATAACTAGATGTGGGCCTGATGTTCTTGCATGGGGAGGGCAGTGACATCATGATGGGGTTAGCACTGTGGCACTTAGGATTGTGGCTGTCTCCCCCCTGTGTTTCTACCCCCATCCCCGTGCTCACTTCCAATGCATGTAGATAAATGTATTTTGGTATCTGGTAAAAAATGTGTATGGTGTCGCTGTATTTTCTATTGCCAGCGCAGGAAGACCAAGCAGCTACTGGCTACCAGCCCTTACTGCTTGGTGTTAGCTTTGCTGGCAATGAAAAATGCAGGCTGGGGACTCAAAATCTTAGCGTGGTAAGGCCAAAACATCCTGTGCCCTCCCCCCTGAAAACTGCAGATTGCAGCCGCCCCAGAATTGGTGCCTCCATGAGAGACACCAAATCTGGCAGTTACCCCACTCTTCCAGCTGCTGTGTAGCAGTGGCAGATTGGGTAATAAAGGGGTTGATATCAGCTTTTTTTGGCAGCTGACATAAAACCATTTGCTAATGTCAGCCATTAGTATGACAGTCGGCCATTAGCAATACTTTCAGTAAAGAGGAAAAAAAACAGAGAGAGAGAAATCTTTTATTACAAACAAAATAGACAGAGACCCCTCGTTATCCATTGTTATGTGCTCCCACCAAGTTTCCCTCTGACATAATCCTTTAATCTTGCAGTGGGGTGGTATGATGCGTCACGCGGCCGTTATCTTTGTATACCTGAGTGTTCAAAGATGGCGGCGGCGTGTGTATCTGTGTGCATGTGTGAGTATGTGTGCAAGCATGGGTATGCATATGTGTGCATGTATGCACATATGTATGCGCATATTTGTGTATGTATGCGCGTATGTGTGTGTATGTATACGCATGTGTTTTCGTATATGCATGTATGCGCAAGTATGTATCTGTATGTGTATGCATGTGTGTGTGCTCATGTTGTGTGTGTATGCACATGTTTGCATGTATTTATGTACATGTGTGTATGTGCATGTATTATGTGTATATGCGTTTGTGTATGTGTGTGTGCGTGTATGTGCCTGTATGTGACTGAATGTATGCATGTGTGTATGCATGTGTGTTTGCATGTGTGCATGTTCATGCATGTGTGTTTATATGCATGTGTATGTATATGTGTGTGTTTACATGCATGTATGTGTACATGTATATGTGTGTATATGCGTATATGCATATGTATGTATATGTGTGTGTACATGTATGTATACGCATGTCTGTGTGTGTAGTGAGATACTGCACCCAGCCACAGCTGGCAGGAAAGTCTGTGGCTTGCGGCCTCTGCTGAATGAGTTGGGGTGAGTCACTGTCTGTAGAAACCAAAGGGTGCCCGCACCCCATCTCCTGGGCAAGCCTCAAGCCGCAGACTTTCCTGCTGGCACCAGTGGGTGCAGCTAATAGAGATGTCCAGCAGGGTGGGAGAGTGGTTGTGACGGTTGATGTCTAGTGGGATGGAAGCGCAGGTGATGTCTGGCGAGCATCTCCGGAGGGGTTCGCCAGCTGGGCTCATTTGATGGGGTCGTCCGGCGGGTGGTCCGGTGGTTGCCCCACTGGTGGTACTGCACAAGTGGCTAATACCACCAGCAGGTACCATATTGGGATACCCATCACTTGCGTATCCCAATAGCATCCAGCATATTTCCAGTCGGCACGGTGAATTGTGGGATTTGCCTCATCCTGATGGAAGTGAGCAACAGATATCATGAGTTAAGTATTTGTGAGTTATTTTTAAATGGAAGTAACTAAAATAAAACACTACATAAATATAAACACTGTCCATTATTATACTGCAGAACCGTTATGCAAATATGTCAGACAATGCTGCATACTGTCAATATTTCTCTTAAATTTATATGCAGAAGCTATTTTCAGGAAGGCTGAACTTACCAAAAAAGAAGAAGGAATCAAAATTGGTGGAAGAAATATCAACAATAGTGATGAGCGAGTATGCTTGTCACTACTCTGTACTGGCACGAATATCTCGGCGAGTACCGAGTAATCTCGAAATACTCTTGCTATGCTCGGGGTCCACCGCAGCCAGAAAGTCAGGAGGAGGACCAGGGTGCGGAAGTGGAAGACGACGTGGTGGATGATCCAGTAACTGACCCAACCTGGCAGGAGGACATGCAGAGCAAGGACAGCGGTGCACAGGGGGAGTTAGGCGTAGCATCACAACAGGCCGGAAGAAGCAGGGTGGTGTCTGCAGGCAGAAGGCAGGCAACCGTTTTCCGGAGCAACAACACAACAGAAGTTGCCAGTACAACTGTTAGGTCTTCCAGAGTCTGGCTGTTTTTTAAGGTGTCTGCAGATAATTCCAAAAAGGCCATTTGCAACACCTGCCATGCCATCATCAGCAGGGGTAGTAAAACTAGCAGCCTGACCAGCACCAGCATGATCAGGCACATGTCAGCAAAGCACCTTACTTTGTGGGATGTACACCAGAGTCCAGAAGCAGAGTCTGCGGGTGACACCACTGCGTCTTCCACTGTTGTGCGTGCAAGACAATCCCCTGTCCATACTGCAAGCGAAGATGCCTCCTGTCCTTCACCTGTACTTGCACAAGCAGAAATAGCACCATCATCAGCCACATCCTTGTCCCAGTGCAGCGTTCAGTTATCCATACACCAATCTTTGGAACGCAGGCGCAAATACGATGCCAACGCCCCACATGCCACAGTTCTAAATGCACACGTTTCGCGACTGCTTGCGATGGAAATATTGCCTTTTAGGCTGGTGGAGACGGAAGCATTCTGTAACCTGATCGCGGTGGCTGTCCCACGTTATTCGGTCCCCAGTCGCCACTATTTTTCCCGGTGTGCCGGCCCTGCATTACAGAAGCATGTGTCACAAAACATCATACGTGCCCTAAACAACGCAGTTTCAGGCAAAGTCCACCTAACCACGGACACGTGGAAAAGTGCTTGTGGGCAGGGCCAGTACATCTCACTGACGGCACATTGGGTTAATATTCTGGAAGCCGGGACTCAGTCTGAGCTTGGGACGGAACACGTCCTTCCAACACCAAGGATTGCAGGCCCTAACTCAGTCAGGGTTTCACCCACAGTGTACAGCTCCGGAACGTCACGCACCTCAGCCTCCTCATCCTCCTCCACTTCACCCTCCACACCAGTCCCAACCTGGAAGCACTACAGCACTGCGTCGGCTAAGTGGCAACAGGCTGTGCTGAAGCTAATATGCGTAAGTGACAAACCCCACAATGCTGAAGAGTTGTGGACAGCTCTGAAACAGTAGGCAGATCACTGGCTCACACCGCTGAACCTACAGCCAGGCATGGTCGTGTGTGTCAATAGCCGGAACCTTGTGGCTGCTCTGAGGTGAGGCGAGCTGACAGATGTTCCATGCGTGGCCCATGTGCTCAACGTCGTGGTTCAGCGGTTTATTAAATCCTACCCGGAGCTGTCGGATCTGCTCGTCAAAGTACGCCGCCTATGTGACCATTTTAGAAAGTTACCTACTGCCGCCCTTGCCGGCTTTCAGCGGCGTTTGCAGCTTCCGGCTCACAGACTGGTGTGTGATGTCCCCACGCGTTGGAATTCCACACTGCACATGTTGGTCAGGATTTGTGAGCAGAAGAGGGCAGTTGTTGAGTACCAGCATCAACTAAGCCGTTTGTATACGGTTCAAACTCCACACATAAGACCTTAGGAGTGGACATGGATGTCCGACATATGTACCATCCTCCAAAACCAAGATGGTGAGCGGCGATAACGCCATCATTAGCGTCACCATCCCGCTTCTCTGTCTTCTAAAACGCTCTCTGCTCAAAATCAAAGACGATGCATTGCAGGCGGAGAACGATGAGTTGCAGCAAGAAACCGTACTGGGTGATTACACACAGCCCAGCCTCATCTCATCCCAACGTGCATTGGAGGACTATGATGAGGAGGTTGAAGAAATAGAGCTACTTTCATGCGGAATTGACGGTAGTACATGCACAACTGTCAGACCGTCGGTTCAGCGTGGATGGCCAGAGGACAGGGGAGAGGAGGAGGAGGGGGAGGAGAAGGATGAGGCCAGCATGGACAGTCATGCTGTTGTTGAGGACCCTGAAGTCTTGCCTGTTAACAGTCTGGCGCACATGGCTGACTTTATGGTATGTTGCCTGTCTCGTGACACTCGCGTTATCAACATCTTGGCAGACACTCATTACTGGTTGGTGACACTTTTAGACCCACGCTACAAGGAGAACTTTATTTCTCTTATTCCTGAGGCGGAGAGATCTACAGAAATGCTACAATACCAGAAGGCCACAGTCGCGGAATTAGTAAAAAAATTTCCATCTGAAAACGTTAGCGGCAGAGGTTACGATTCGGTGGACAATCAAGGCGTCCGGCCGAGAGAGGAACAAGTCCAATCCAGCAGAGGTAGGGGAACACTCTCAAAGATCTGGGACACCTTTCTCAGCACCTCCCGTACCACAGGCCCTGAGGTGTGGAGTAGTGTCACAAGGACTGCAAAGCTTTGCGAAGATGCTGAAGGAGTACCTTGCCGATCGTACAAAAGTGCTCCTAGACTCCTCTGTGCCTTATAATTATTGGGTATCCAAGCTGGACACGTGGCAGGAATTGGCTTTCTACGCCTTGGAAGTCCTGGCCTGCCCTGCCGCAAGCGTTTTGTCAGAGCGTGTTTTTAGTGCCGCAGGTCGAATCATTACTGAGAAACGCACCCGCCTGTCAACTGAAAATGCTAACAGGCTGACTCTGATCAAGATGAACAAGGGTTGGATTGGGCCTGACTTCACCACACCACCACCAAAAGATAGCGGAATTTTAATTCTGTGCCGGTAAATTGCCATGCACCTCCGCACACCCACACATGGGTACACACTTCAAGACTTTGGCTACTTGCTGTACTGCTTCTCCTTCTCATCCTCCACCATCATACGATCAGTGCAACCGTGGTTCATGATGCCACGAAAACATACTTTTTTTTACATCATATTTATAATGATGATGACCCTAACAGTTCAAAAGTTAGGCAGTAGTTTCATGTATACCCCCCAGGGGTAAATGTTTTAGTCCATGCTTACAGAATGGTCATTACAAGTAGAGGAGACCCGCTCCTTTGTAATGGGAACAATATTTAGAGGCTCTCCTCCATGTTTCTTTCCAGGGGCATCAGAGTGCCATTCAATTTTTGACTGCCCTGCCTAGGGCAATACTACATAAGACCCACTTCCTTAAAATGGGCACAATATTTAAAGAGACCCTCATGCACATCTCTATCCAGGGGCATTGGGGTGCCTCCCAATTTTTGGCTGCCCTGCCTAGGGCAATACTACAAATGACCCACTTCCTTAAAATGGGCACATGGGCAGCATCCAGGGTCATGTGACCGGCCGGTCGCATGACGTCATCGTTACTGCGACGGACGGGGATCCAGGATGCAGCCGAGGACGGGAGCATGGAGGACGGAGCACGGAAGACCGGCACGGTGCAGAAGACCAGGGACGGTAAGTTAAGCAGCAGGGGGGGGGCTTACAACGGAGGGGGGCGAGTGCCAGCATTTGGGGGCCTGTATACCACTGGGGCTGCTATATACCACAGGGGCTGCTATATACCACTGGGGCTGCTGTATACCACACCACTGGGGCTGCTGTATACCACTGGGGCTGCTGTATACCACTGGGGCTGCTATATACCACTTGGGCTGCTATATACCACTTGGGCTGCTATATACCACACCACTTGGGCTGCTGTATACCACTGGAGCTGCTGTATACCACTGGGGCTGCTGTATATACTGCTGGGGCCTGTATATACCACTAGGGAGGCTGCTATAATACTGCTGGGGCCTGTATATACCACTGGGGAGGCTGCTGTAATACTGCTGGGGCCTGTATATACCACTGCGGAGGCTGTTGTATACTACCACTGGGGAGGCTGCTGTATACTACCACTGAGGAGGCCTGTATACCACTGGGGAGGCCTGTATACCACACTGCTGGGGGCTGTATACCTGTGCTGGGGTCCACTCTCGGCTTATACACGAGTCAATAGGTTTTCCCAGGTTTTGGGGGCAAAAGTAGGGGGGTCGGCTTATACACGGGTCGGCTTATACACGAGTATATACCGTATATGCACTGTGCCTCCTGAATATATATATATATATATATATATATACAATTTGGTTCCTGAATATTAAAAAGTATATATACTGTGCCCCCTTAATATATAATTATACAATGTCCCCATTGAACATAAAAAATATACTCTGTGTCTACAAAAATATATTTATACCATGTGCTCCCTGAATACAATGAATATACACTGTGCCATCTAAATATATACGGTAATTATACACTGTGCCCCCTAAATATAAAAAAAATATGCCCTGTGATCCCTGAACGTAGCGCGTTTCACTATTTTCTCCATGTTCTCTGCAATGACATAATTGTACCAATAGCCTTATCCTGGAAATGATTTAATGCATTGGATGTGCTGTAAGAAGAGTGGGTTTTGCCTTTGCCCTGTGATCATTAAGTGATCTTTTTTTTCATATGCCGCCATTTTTTTGTGGAGTATTGTAGTACCCCAGTTGGGAAAAGGTTCATGACTATAATTGTTAATGAATTTTGAACAGTGGAAGCAAGGCTGAATTCACCTACATACCCACTATTGTCTATGGGTGATCCTGGACTAGGGATTTATGTAATTTGTGTGTATCTGTAACGTGGCCAGGGGCGGTAGTCGTAAATGAGAGTTGCGCTTCTCTGCTCACCCCAGCATGCTATAGACACAGGTGGTGTGGAGGTTTTACCTGATCATAGCAGCCATTCTCAGACACAAGCCTGCTTCAGATTGTCCAGTGCACACTGTGTGGTTTCACACTCGGCGTTATTAAAGACAAGTCCACAGCAATTCAAAATTGCACTCACCTTACGTATGACACAGCTCAAACATCAGTTCACTTTGAGTATGACAGGCTCTAAAAGATAGTTTCTCACAAGGTATTGATATTCTTATACAATACGACTCTTCTGTTGTGGTTACAGATTAAGTCACCCCGGTGATTAAGATGGGTAGCGGGGGCCTGATGCCTCACTCTCCACTGGGTATCCAACTTTACTGGCAAATCTGGTTTACCTTGATGGACCTACCTTACTCAGCTATGTTACTCATTCAGGATAACTCCTTGAGTCTACCCTCAGTACCAGTTTACTCAGTCAACACTGTCCGCACCATTCACACTAGTCCTCTGGATGGGGAGAAGCACACTCTCTGGTCTCTCAAGTTCAGTTCTTCGAAGCTAAGCGGCAATATGGCTTCATCACCTCGGCTTCCTTTTGCTCAATTCTTTTGCCTTGGATCAGCCCTTACACCACAGTTTCTTCTGTTTCTCTGTACTCAGTACTTTTCTCCACTCTACAACTGATCTTTCACTACTCCGCCTAAACCTGGAAATACCCAACTTTATATCCCTCTTCACTATGGGACGGCTTCTCCAGTTATCTCCTCCATTCGTGTCACTATATCTGAAGCCTTGTCTTTCCCTTCTAGTTAGGGAACTCAGGACTGGTGATATCTAATAGTGGTTGTAGCACTGGACCTGTAAAGATACACAGGGGATATAAACACATTACTACTACTATACATAGAGATACACATTAAACAATGATGTCTTCTAGGGGTTATATCACAGACCTCTCTTATATTTTGATATGATAATCAGTAATCAGTGCTGTAAGAATAAATGGAGGATACTAAGGTAGGGACAAAGCGAAGGCTGCAGGGGGCCAACACGCTGCCCAATGTTATGTGGTCAGAAAAACACTTCAAAGTTGTATATGATTTAGGGAAGGGCCTACAGGATGAGTAGAGTGTAAAATGCCTCGCCTACAGGCTAATGACATGTAAATTGGAAGCTGAGTGGGAATATGTAAGCGTGCTAATATTAATTCAGTATTCTAATATAGACGTGAAGTTTTACAAACATTTACTACGAATGGTACTTTTAGGTTCTGTAATTTTTAAAATGCTTATTTACAAAAGATATATTATATATATATACACACTAGATGGTGCCCGATTGTAACGCGTATATCAGCGCTATAGTATATGGCGGTACATTACAGCAATGTATAGCAGCGCTATGGTATATGGCGGTACATTACAGTACATGTATAACAGCACTATAGTATATGGCGGTACATTATTGTACATGTATAGCAGCACTATGGTATATGGCGATACATTGCAGCACATGTACTCGTATAGCAGCACTATGATATATGGCAGTACATTACAGTACATGTATAGCAGCACTATGGTATATGGCGGTACATTACAGCACATCTATAGCAGCACTATAGTATAGGCGGTATATTACAGTACATATACAGGTGCACTATGGTATATGGTGGTACTTTATAGCACATGTATAGCAGCGCTATAGTATATGGCAGTACATTACAGTACATGTATAGCAGCACTATAGGATATGGCAGTATATTACAGTACATGTATAGCAGCGCTATGGTATATGGCGTTATAATATAGTACATGTATAGCAGCACTATGGTATATGGCGGTACATTACAGCACATGTATAGCAGCACTATAGTATATGGCGGTATATTACAGTACATATACAGGTGCACTATGGTATATGGTGGTACTTTATAGCACATATATAGCAGCGCTATAGTATATGGCAGTACATTACAGTACATGCAGAGCAGCGCCATGGTATATGGCGGTACTTTATAGCACATGTATAGCAGCACCATAGTATATGGCAGTACATTACAGTACATGATGTGAGGTAGCGACACGGTGAACTCGCTTGCTGCATAATGACACCAACACGTGCTTATAATTTAACAAATGACTATACGTTTATTTCTCACATACATATCATAACCCGGGTAGCATGTATAACACATCGTACATTTCACATAATACATTACATTACACATATTATAGACAACATACATATAACATAGAAGCCTATTGAACTTATAAGTCTTACAGTAACCGGGACCTGTAACCACATCTCCTTCAAACCCTCGGAGCACTAACGACAGCTCCCATGGTAGTCACGGCCACCGGCCTATCTAAGCTATACACATACAGTTACAATAAATAGTTATCTCCACTTATCAACGGGCCCTGTGGATCCCAATGGCGGTACCAGCTGCCTGGCTTTATTTACCCAGCACAACACTTTAATACTACCCATAATACAGGCTCCAGCCTGACTGGGACCTTACACACCGCACCATCATAACACATCCATGGATCACATACATCCTCACACACGCTCACAGCCCAACATAATACATCCATGGACTATGGCTCCTCTGGGTCCATAACAGGGATTGGCAACCTGAGTACCCCGGGTAAACCATGCGTCACCAAGGCCTCTTCACCACGTGTCCAGGCCACCAGCCGCCACCAAACCTCCATACTCAGGCAGGTCTCCAGGTCGACGACTGTGCCCCACGCCTGAGTCGAGCACCCTCCAGGATCAGCCTTGGTTCCCTACTCTAGGAGCCCTCTTAACCCCTGCGTCTGGCCACAGGTTCACACACACCGTTAGGACAGGTACCTCCCGCATGCAGCAGGCCAAGCCTCCCTCTCGTCCCAACGGGACGGATCGCCTCCAATATACCATCCACACTGGCTGGGTCTCTCCCACATACTAAACTGAACTACCATTGTCCTTTCTCGCCACTTGGCATCGCACATGGCACTCAGTCCACCATTGCATACGTGGACTGCTATCTTACCAGGCATAGATCCGGGCCTAGCAACCTGAGTCACGGGTACACCATGCATCTCCAAGGGCTCCTTCCCGGACGTGTCTCGCCACACGTCCAGACCAGCGTCCACCTGGTTCAGCCATGGTTTCCCCTCTCTAGGAGCCATAACGCCTCGTTCCTGGCCACTGGTATGGAGCTGGCAGGCTCCCTTCACAACCTCACATCGCAGAGCTCAGGACTGCTCTGCTTCCCATTCATCTCTAGTCTCTGGTCTGCAGTCTCCTCCACACAGACACCTGGGCTAGCTCTTATCGTAGCTGCCACACCCACACTGACAGACCCACACTGGACTGTTAGCATTTAGCACATATTGCTCTTTCGGCCAATCATTGGTCTCATGAATACTTCAGCTATTAACTCACTGTGTACCGGACAGGATTAACACAACACACACACAGGACAACAGGCTCATGTGAACAGGTTCCTGAGCCGACAATCCATGTGATGCACTCCGGCCATGGGACCATGCTGGCTGTGCCTCACAATGTATAGCAGTGTTATAGTACAGTATATGGTGGTACATTACAGTACATGTATAGCAGCGCTAAAGTATATGGCGGTACACTACAGTACATGCAAAGCAGCACTACAGTATAAGGCGGTACATTACAGCACATTACAGCCCTATGGTATATGGCGATACTCCGCTCCCCGCGGCCCCCTCACTCCTCCTGACCCCGCTCCTCCACAATAAAAGTAAAAATAAAAAAATCCTCAGTGACGATACTCACCTGTCCGCCGTCTCGCTCCACCTCTGTCTTCTAAGTCCTACAGGCCTTTAGGACCTGTCGCTGCCTGGGAAACCGATCAGCTGATCGGTCACATGACCGCTAACTCCCGGGGCGGCAGGATGGAGCAGGGGGGCAGAATTGAGCAGGGGGGCAGAATGGTGATGGGTGGAGGAGGGCAAGATGGTGGCGGGGAGGTAGAATGGTGGTGGGGGGCAGGATGGTGGCGGGGGGCAGGATGGAGGCGGGGGGGCAGCATGGAGCGTGCGGGGCAGAATGGAGCGAGCGGGGCAGGATGGAGCGAGCAGGGCAGGATGGAGCGAGAAGGGGGGGCAGGATGGAGCCGGGGGGGGGGGAGAGGATGGATGTGGGGGGGCAGGATGGATGTGGGGGAGCAGGATGGATGCCATGGGGCAAAATGGGTGTGAGGGGGCAGGATGGATGTGGGGGGGGCAGGATGGATGTGGGGGAGCAGGATGAAGCCAGGGGAGCAGGATGGAGGCGGGGGGGCAGGATGGAGGCGGGAGGGCAGGATGGGGTGGGCAGGGCATGGAGCCAGGGGGGCAAGATGGAGCTAGCAAGGCATGGAGCAAGGGGGGGGAGGATGGAGGCAGAGGGGCAGGATGGAGCCAGCAGGGCATGAAGCCAGGGGGACAGGATGGAGCGAGGGGGCTGGATGGTGGCTTGGGGGCAGGATGGAGCGATCGGGGCAGGATGGAGCCAGCGGGGCAGGATGGTGGCGAGGGGGGGCAGGATGGCAGGGTGGAGGTGGGGCGGCAGGATGGAGTGAGCGGGGCAGGATGGAGCCGGGGGGGGGGGGGGGCAGGATGGAGCCAGGGGGGGGGGGCAGGATGGAGCCGGGGGGCAGGATGGATGCAGGGGGGCAGGATGGATGCGTGGGGCAGGATGGAGCCGGCAGGGCATGAAGCCAGGGGGGCAGGATGGAGCCAGGAGGCTGGATGGTGGCTTGGGGGCAGGATGGAGTGATTGGGGCAGGATGGAGCCAGCGGGGCAGGTTGGTTTTGGGGGGGGGCAGGATGGAGCCGGGGGGGCAGGATGGATGCGGGGGGCAGGATGGAGTCGGGGGAGCAGGATGGATGTGTGGGGGCAGGATGGAGTCGGGGGGTTCAGGATGGAGCCGGGGGGGGCAGGGTGGAGGTGGGGGTCTTTTGCAGCAGTCATGTGACAGGGCGGGCTGTGTGATGTCACATCAGCCCGTCCTGTCACATGACCGCTGTGTGTACAGAGGGAGATGACAGGTGAGAACAGCGGGAGTCGAGGAGAGGCAAGGGGGAGGTGAGGAAAGGCAAGGGGGAAGCGAGGGGAAGGCGAGGAGAGGCAAGGGGGAGGCGAGGTGGGGGCGGTGGGTACCGGTGTCGGGGGTCGCCGTGGCCATACATGTAACCTGGCGACAGCGACGCTATATAATCGCTACTATATAATCGCCTAATTTTGAACTATATAATCGCCTAATTTAGAATGCGCGCGTCAGCCAATGAGCGCTGTTGTGTGATTTCGGCATCAGACAGAAACGATTAGGAGATTATATATATATATTTATATATATATATATATATATATACTGTATGTGTGTTATAGAAATGGAGTGGGAGCTGTATAAATACATAATGGCTCCTTGGAAACATTTTCTAGCCCCGAAACATAACAACATATTGAGAATCTGATATTCACATTACTAGCGTAGCTTGAAATAGTTGTTTCTCTCTGTTTTAGGGCAGTGTAAAAATCTGTTAGTGGCGTGCACACAGAAGCCAAATGTTTTTTCATGGTACAGCCTAGTTTTTCATCTGTTTTGTGAACATTTTCGAGTCCCGTAGGCTGTATCTGTGATGTCAATTTGAGGTCAGACCGCTCTGCTCCATGCACAAACAGCATATGTTGCAGATTATTCTTTATCGTGCGTGAATTTCCTAATTTATTAAGAGGATTATTTGGAGAGAATTGATGCTTTTCTCAGACAGAAGGCTAGATTATATATTCTGCACCTAACTTCAAATATGAAGCAAGGAAATACCTGAAATAACAGGATTATGGGATCAGTAATATCAAACACAATATTTTATAGCCCCATATATTCATTACATCAAGGTTGGATGACAGAGGAACCTAAATGAAGTAAGAGGTGATATATGCGTTAGTTAATAACATCTATAATTAATAGTAGAAGTTGATATTTTCATATCAATTATCTGTGTTTCACACATTTTACCATGCGTGAGTTTCATAGCCTAATAAAAGGATTATTTGGAAAGAATTAATGCTTTTCTCAGATAGAAGACTAGATGACTTATTCTGCATCAAACTCAATTTATTTCAGGAAATACTTGAGATAACAGGATTGTGGAAATAAGTAAGACACATTATTTTACTACCCTATAAATTTGCTAGACCCAATCTAAGAAACCTAAGCAAAAAACCTAAGTAGAAAGTGATAGATGAGTTATTAAAACTATAATATCATTGATAGGACTCGCTCCCACTCGCATATAAAACAAACAAGTGCAATGCGAGTAAAAAATTGCATTGCACTTGGACCCATGTTATTCTGGAGCACTAAGGGTTGGGATACCCAACAGCTGGGCCAGTAGTCAGGATCACGGTGGCAGTGCCCAGTGCTGTGGCCCTAGCTCACATTGAAAAGGGAGAATAAAAATGGAGAACTAAAAATAATAAAGAAATCAATACATTTTGTGATGCCAGTTGGGATAATAAGCCAGATATGGCAATATGGCTGACACTACAAGAGATCCCTGGAAGATAGTTGGAGTGACAGTGTAGATGTTAAACCCTTTCCAACTAAGGCTGGCTCTCAGGGGATGGAGAGGGTAGTGATGGTAATGATGAGAGGCAGAGAGAAAAGAGGCACACAGAGTCAGTCTCTTTGCTCTTGATGTTCAAGCAGATCAAGATTAGTACAAAGTCCACCAAGCAGGTGGCCTGGGCAGTCTGATAAAAGCTGTAATAATTAAAGAAATGACCGGCATCACCTTTGTGTGAGGTGCTAGCTAGAAAAAACATGTAAATTAAAGAATATATGAGTCTGTCGACAGGGTAGGGGGTACTTGGATATCGGGACAGGTGGTTACTGTGGTGGGGATCACGGCTGGTCAGTTCCCGGTTCCGTGCCATGGACCCTCAATGGCGGGTGGGGTGATGATGATGGGGGAATTGTAATGTGATGCCACCTGTGGTACCTGGTAATAGGGTTACCAGCGCCGTGGCCAGCCGCTGAGGTGATGGAAATGCAGCTTTGGTAGTACAGCTCCCCACAGGCGGAGATTTACCTCAGTGCAGCGGGGTGGAAGATGGGAGTCGTAGTCTTCACCTCTGTGATGCTGTAGAGGCCCTCCGAGCGACGGATGAAAGGAGACCAGACACCAGATCAGCTCAAACAGTTCTTTACTTGTACAAGGTGAAATTGGTACACTGTACAGTCTGGTTAAACCGGGGGCCATAGCTGCGGATTTTGGAGGCTTTTCCAGAGTCTGTCTGAGGTGTCCTTAAAATGGCTCTCCTGGTCCTTTTCCCTTCTGTGCCCTGATGGCCTTCTGTACTCCCACTCGTGAGTCTAGTCTCTAGTCTTCGGGTTCTGTTGCCTAAAGTATCTCTACTTCTCAGCGTCTTGAACCCAGCTATGGGACTGATGTTGGACTGCTTGATGGGTGCTGTGGCTCCCTTATGTTGGGCCCACAGCCTGCCAGTCTGCGGTTAGGGTTAGACCGTAACTAACCGCCTCGGTTCCGGTGTACCGGTGATGACCTGGGTCTCCAGCTGGCTGCGACCAGTCCTGGAGTGGCCCCCTTCTCCGTCAGGGTCACCCCTCTCCTTAGAGGTGCCCTCCTGTCATGGTTGCAGGATCCCCTGCGTCCGTCTTCTCTGCTCTCTTACACCGTCTGACTGACTAGTCTTCTAACTGTCACTCCTCATCTCCCACTCATCTAGGCTCCACCCCCTGGGACCTACTGAATATACGGTCTCCTGTACTAAGGTGGCCTATTGTATGGGTGTTGGGTGCAGACTCTGTATGGTCCTCCCTATCCACGGCTACAGAGGCACTACACCTTCTATTTGTGGTGCAGTACCTCCCTGTGGCACCTTGCCATAGGGGCGCCACATATATCTGCTTCAACACTACACACTATGAGATATATGAAATAGCATACTGGTTAACAATGAATAGCAGGGCTGTCTGTACAGATAATACTGATGTAAATAAAAGGACATTGCAGAAACTGATTGAGAATATAAAGAAACTTGAGAAGACTTAGCTTTAGCTTTTGTTTTTTGATTTACTAAACCATAAAGTATACAATACAGGTTTACGGTCCTGGGCGAGCACCTACGTACATGGTTTGCACAAATAATCGCTAAAAATATGGTATAACACATACGTACATAACAATTGCATCTATCCTTAAATAGATGGATGTGATTTACTATTGTTTCTTTATCAAGGTCACTCATGTATGTATCTTGTCTTACCCAGTGAGGTATTTGTAAAAGTCGGAAATCCCTAACTGAAGGTCCTAAGGTGAAGGGACTGTGAACATTAAGGTGGGTTTACACCCTTCAATCGCGTTCCGATATCGCAGTTCAATGGCGCGGGAGCGCGCATTTAGTGCACGTTTCTCCCGCATCATATTGAATGTTTACACGCTGCGATATCGGAATACAACGTCCGTGCGATGTCTCCGCCTCCCAACCCAGGATCGCATACTTAACATGGGAGTGAATGGGTGACGTTTCAAATCGCATCGTAATTGGGCATTTACACAGCACGATCCGGCTTCAATCGCTATGTAATATCGGAGCATTGAATAGCATGCTCATTCAATCCCCGATATCGCATTGACATCGTTCCTGCATCTAATTGGACGTTCACACCATACAACGCAGGAACGATATCGGGTCCAACGATTGAACCACGTGACTTTTGATTGAAATCGTACTACGATATCGCGACGTGTAAACCCGCCATTACATTTTTGTTTCTAATTATACTTAGAGAACCCAGGAGATTATAATCCTAGATATGCTAGTATTTTCTGTTATACATAGTTTTGCTGATTGTAACCCTGTACACCACTGTATATTACCTGTGTATCTGATTTTGTCTTTTGTTGTTTAATAAATTGTAGAAAAAAACTGAATTCCCTGATGAAGGCTCAATGAGTCGAAACGTTGGGAAAACGTATTTCATTGATGCAAAAAAGCAAGAAAAATAATAAATTTTTTTTTTTGCTGGAACATATATCTCCTCTTTTTTCTGTTATGTGTGTGCCAACTATTCTAGAATAATATTGACTAACATTGGTCCGACTGCAATGCGATTTTTAGTCACATTGCAGTTGTCTGAGTTTCATACCAGTGTGTCCGAGCCCTGATTATTGTTATTATTATTCCTCCCTAGCCATACACATGTACACTCTGATATTCCTCCCTAGCCATACACATGCACACTCTGATATTCCTCCCTAGCCATACACATGCACACTCCGATATTCCTCCGTAGCCATACACATGCACACTCCGATATTCCTCCCTAGCCATACACATGCACACTCCGATATTTCTCCCTAGCCATACACATGCACACTCCGATATTCCTCCCTAGCCATACACATGCACACTCTGCCATTACTTCTTACCCATACACATGCACATTCTGCTATTTCTCCCTAGCCTTAGGCTGTGGTCACACATGCCAATCCGTTTTTCATAGTGTTCCGTTTATCAAATCCGTTTTTTTAGGTGCTTTTTAAGCCTTTTGTGCTGTTTTGCTTTTTTTGGACTTAGCCATTTTTTGGCAAAAAAATGCTAGTAAAATTGGATCTGTTAACGGATGGTGCCTATTTGTGCCATCCGCTAATGGATCAGTTTCCCATAGGGTCCCATGTTACCAAAAACGGTCTGTTTTTTTCCAGCACCCAAAAACATTGCTTGCAACGTTTTTTGGACCCTTGGAAGAGGTCTTCAAAAACGGAATGACCCATAAAGTGCCCCATCCGTTAACGGACCGTTTTTTTGGACTTAGAAAAAAAAATGTTTTTCAAACTAGGAAATACCAACTTATAATGTTAAAAAATCTCTTTATTTGTATCAAAGATTAAAACGTGGTAAACAAACCAAGGGGAATTAGACAAACATATACACATTTATATACATTCCTGGGGTTCAGCATATATAATTACTCTAGTAATAACATAGAAGGTCTTAGACTTTTGCCAAACGAGATAACAAATCAGTCGTCCATAGGGTATGGCTTTGTAAGTATAGAAGTTTATACTCTAGTGTCTCGTGCCAATAGCAGGAGAGGGACAACTTATAAGAGGGAAATAAACAAATTTCAAACCCCTATATGAATTTCGAACAGTGTTCTGAAACATCAACTAATGAAGACCTTCCATTAGATTACTGAGCTCCCAGTATACATATAGATTAAACCTCAACGCTTGACGCGTTTCGCCTTCTCAGATGTCAGAAGGCTCATCAGAAGACTTTGGGTTTACAGAATTAATTTACTGAATGCATTCAGAGACACAGGATGACTACATAGGGGTTTATCTATGCCCTAGTATGTCCAACTCTTTGGTTGCCCTATTCATGACCATACAACAGATACCTTAGAAAAATTACGTGGTCTCTCTATCTATTGCTTATTGACCCTTTTGGGTATTCTTGCCCTATCGAAGAACTTGTTTATTTGGCATGTACGGTTATAAGACGGAACATTAATTCTGTAAACCCAAAGTCTTCTGATGAGCCTTCTGACATCTGAGAAGGCAAAACGCGTCAAGCGTTGAGGTTTAATCTATATGTATACTGGGAGCTCAGTAATCTAATGGAAGGTCTTCATTAGTTGATGTTTCAGAACACTGTTCGAAATTCATATAGGGGTTTGAAATTTGTTTATTTCCCTCTTATAAGTTGTCCCTCTCCTGCTATTGGCACGAGACACTAGAGTATAAACTTCTATACTTACAAAGCCATACCCTATGGACGACTGATTTGTTATCTCGTTTGGCAAAAGTCTAAGACCTTCTATGTTATTACTAGAGTAATTATATATGCTGAACCCCAGGAATGTATATAAATGTGTATATGTTTGTCTAATTCCCCTTGGTTTGTTTACCACGTTTTAATCTTTGATACAAATAAAGAGATTTTTTAACATTATAAGTTGGTATTTCCTAGTTTGAAAAATATAATAATTGGTACCTCCTAATATAACTAGTCAATTGACTGATAAACTTAGAAAAAAAAATGACAACATTTTTTCCAAAAAACTTTCCCAAAGCAAAAACGGCTGGCAAGTGTGACCACAGCCATACACATGCACACTCTGCCCTTCCTCCCTAGACATACACATGCACACTCTGTTAGTCCTCCCTAGACATACATGTGCACACTCTGCCAGTCCTCTTTGGCCATACACATACACACCAGCCATACACATGCACACTCAGCCATTGCTTCCTAGCCATACACATGAACACGCTGCCATTACTTCTTACCCATACACATGTGGCGCACCTATGGCAAGGTGCCATAGGGAGGTACTACACCCCAAACAGAAGGTGTAGTGCCTCCGTAGCCTTGGATAAGGAAGACCCTACAGAGTCTGCACCCAACACACATACAATAGGCCTCCTTAGTACAGTGGACCGTATATTCAGTAGGTCTCAGGGGGTGGAGCCTAGATGAGCGGGAGACGAGGAATGACAGTTAGAAGACTAGTCAGTCAGGTGGTGTAAGAGAGCAGAGAAGACGGACGCAGGGAATCCTGAAACCATGACAGGGGGGCACCTCTAAGGAGAGGGGTGACCTGGACGGAGAAAAGGGCCACTCCAGGACTGGTCAGAGCCAGCTGGAGACCCAGGTCATCACCGGTACACCAGAAACGAGGTGGTTAGTTACGGTCTATCCCTAACCGCAGACCGGCAGGCTGTGGGCCCGACATAAGGGAGCCACAGCACCCATCAAGCAGTCAAATATCAGTCCCATAGCTGAGTTTACGACTCTGAGAAGTAGAGAGACTTTAGGCAACAGACCCCGAGGACTAGAGACTAGACTCATGAGTGGGAGTACAGAAGGCCATCAGGGCACAGAAGGGAAAAGGACCAGAAGAGCCACTTTTAGGACACCTCGGACAGACTCTGGAAAAGCCTCCAAAATCCGCGGCTACGGCCCCCGGTTAACCCAGACTGTACCGTGTACTGATTTCACCTGGTGCAAGTAAAGAACTGTTTGAGCTGATCTGGTGTCTGGTCTCCTTTCATCCGCCACCCGGAGGGCCTCTACAGCATCACAGAGGTGAGGACTACGACTCCCATCTTCCATCCCGCTGCCCTGAGGTAAAACTCCGCCTGTGGGGAGCTGTACTACCAAAGCTGCATTACCATCACCTCAGTGGCCGGCCTCAGCACTGGTAGCCCTAATACCAGGTGCCACAGGTGGAGTCACGTTACAATTCTCCCATCATCATCACCCCCACCCGCCATTGAGGGTCCAGGGCATGGAATCGTAAACCGACCAGCCGTGATATCCACTGAGGTAACCACCTGTCCCGGTATCCGGGTACCCCATACCCTGTCGATCGACTCACACACTCTGCTGTTCCTCCCTAGCCATACACATGCACATTCTGCTATTTCTCCCTAGCCATACACATACACACCAGTCATACACATGCACACTCTGCCATTCGATATTTTTATGATTTTGCCGTGTATTTTGGAGGTGTATCTGCTGCTGAACCCTGAACCATCAGACCGGTAAGAATATTTCTGTTTAAAATATTTTGATATTGCTGCTACTATTGAATTACTTGTGCACTATATGTCAGTATTATTGCATACTGTATTTAGGTATTATATTGTGATATTTTTGCTGATTTTTTGAGCACTGTATGTATTAATAGGTTTGTAATACTTGGAGATGGTAAATTGGAATTATTTGGAGACTGTATATTAGTATTGTTTGGGTATTTTATGCTGGTATTGTATTGTTGGCATTATATGGATACTGTATATCAGTGTTATTTTATTTATAATTTTTAAGCACTGAATATTGGTATATTTTGGTATTATATGGGCACTGTATTTTGGGATTTGGTTGGTGTTGAGCACTATAAATCAGTATTTGGTTAGTATTACATGGACACTTTATGTCCTTCCTTATTTTGGAAGCATTATTTTGGCACAGTAATAGTCATTATTGCTATTTTTGCAATAATCATTTTGTGATTTACTGTATACACATTATAATGGTCAATGGATCAATGTTCTTTTGAAAAAATGGCTTGGCCTTTTTTTTGATGAGGGTTAATGGGAACCTGTGTAGAGTTTAGAACAATGAGGACAGATATTGCTTTTGGACTTTTTTCCGCAGGGGGGGAAAGCTCTCTTATTGTAAACAGAGTGTTTTATTCATATGTAACTTTTAAAGGGAATCTGTCAGGTGAAAAATCCATATGTAACTTGCATCATTTTCTAATTCCTTTCTCTAAGCTCTCTCTGCTCAAGTATTTCTATTATTTATTCTTCCCTCCTATCATCTGTAAACTTCAAAATAAAATATTCATTCCATCTGGCAATCACAGTGAGCTCTCTGCTGCCCACTCCCCAAGGAATGAATATTCATGCATCATTACCCTGTCTTGCCTTTCTCTGATCTGTATGAACCTATACTGTGGCCACTGATTTACAAGGTTAAACTCAGAATTTCAAAAAAACCTATACATCAAATGAGTTTAGAAGCCAAAAAATGAGGTACAAAATATCACTTTATTGGGACAATACATACATATTAATTTTTTTTTTGCATAAGATGGAATATTCAAATATAAAATCCCTCCAGAAACCAAGACACCCCAGTATTTTGTTACCAATGACACAGAATATTTGTTCGCAACTAAACAAGGCTCTTTTTTATTGTCAACATTTTATGTAAACAAAATAAGCTATACAGACTAAAAAATCCTATTAATAATAGGATATTTTCCCAAGGGCAGTTGCAAGGGTTACCAGCTCAAAGAAATAAATAGTGAAAAAATAAAAAATAATTGCAATAAGTGCAAATTAGTGCTATTAAAGTTGGTGAATATATATATATATATATATATATATAATATATACAGTGTTGGCCAAAAGTATTGACACCCTTGCAATTCTGTCAGATAATACTCAGTTTCTTCCTGAAAATGATTGCAATCACAAATTCTTTGGTATTATTTTCTTTATTTAATTTGTCTTCAATGAAAAAAACACAAAAAGAATTGTCCTAAAGCCAAATTGGATCTAATTCCACACAAAACATAAAAAAGGGGGTGGACAAAAGTATTGGCACTGTTAGAAAAATCATGTGATGCTTCTCTAATTTGTGTAATTAACAGCACCTGTAACTTACCTGTGGCACCTAACAGGTGTTGGCAATAACTAAATCACACTTGCAGCCAGTCGACATGGATTAAAGTTGACTCAAACTCTGTCCTGTGTCCTTGTGTGTACCACATTGAGCATGGAGAAAAGAAAGAAGACCAAACAACTGTCTGAGGACTTGAGAACCCAAATTGTGAGGAAGCATGAGCAATCTCAAGGCTACAAGTCCATCTCCAAAGACCTGAATGTTCCTGTGTCTACTGTGCGCAGTGTCATCAAGAAGTTTAAAGCCCATGGCACTGTGGCTAATCTCCCTAGATGTGGACGGAATAGAAAAATTGACAAGAGATTTCAACGCAAGATTGTGCGGATGGTGGATAAAGAATCTCGACTAACATCCAAACAAGTTCAAGCTGCCCTGCAGTCCGAAGGTACAACAGTGTCAACCCGTACTATCCGTCGACATCTGAATGAAAAGGGACTGTATGTTAGGAGACCCAGGAAGACCCCACTTCTTACCCTGAGACATTAAAAAGCCAGGCTGGAGTGTGCCAAAACTTACCTGAGAAAGCCCAAAATGTTTTGGAAGAATGTTCTCTCTTTTTGGGCAAAGGCATCAACATAGAGTTTACAGGAGAAAAAAAAGAGGCATTCAAAGAAAAGAACACGGTCCCTACAGTCAAACATGGCGGAGGTTCCCTGATGTTTTGGGGTTGCTTTGCTGCCTCTGGCACTGGACTGCTTGACCGTGTGCATGGCATTATGAAGTCTGAAGACTACCAACAAAGTTTGCAGTATAATGTAGGGCACAGTGTGAGAAAGCTGGGTCTCCCTCAGAGGTCATGGGTCTTCCAGCAGGACAATGACCCAAAACACACTTCAAAAAGCACTAGAAAATGGTTTAAGAGAAAGCACTGGAGACTTCTAAGGTGGCAGCAATGAGTCCAGACCTGAATCCCATAGAACACCTGTGGAGAGATCTAAAAATGGCAGTTTGGAGAAGGCACCCTTCAAATATCAGGGACCTGGATCAGTTTGCCAAAGAAGAATGGTCTAAAATTCCAGCAGAGCATTGCAAGAAACTCATTGATGGTTACCGGAAGCGGTTGATCGCAGTTAGTTTGGTTAAAGGTTGTGCAACTAAGTATTAGGCTGAGGGTGCCAATACTTTTGTCCGGCCCATTTTTGGAGTTTTGTGTGAAATGATCAATGTTTTGCTTTTTGCTTCATTTTCTTTTGTGTTTTTTCATTGAAGACAAATCGAATGAAGATAATAATACCAAAGAATTTGTGATTGCAATCATTTTCAGGAACAAACTGAGCATTATCTAACAGAATTGCATGGGTGTCAATACTTTTGGCCCACACTGTATATATATTTATAATATGCTGACAAGCTATATATATATGAGAAAAAGTTTAAAAACGTAAGTTTTTTTAAAAAAACTCAAAATTCTTATTATTTTTTTTAAATCTGAAGTTCTTAGCACACACATTGACCAATGTCTGCTTGCTCATTGACTGCGACAAAGTGACTTCAGGTCCGATGAGTCCTAACGCTGACACCCAAGTCCTCCTTGTCCACCCTACCCCACTACTAAGTGGGCAGACACCATCTAGACCCTAGATCACCAGTAGGCAATGAGGGTGAAAATTGCAGTAATGGAGCCAGCAACTCCACACGACACAAAAGAGAAAAAAACTGCACAGCACTCACAGACAATGTGAACTGGTGCCAGCAGGGATGCTGGGATAAACTACTAGGGAAAAAGCCTTGCAGCACTCAGCTACTACCAATGATGTACATATGCTGACAAGCTATATATATATATATATGAGAAAAAATGTAAAAACTTACGTTTTTTTCAAAAAATCAAAATTCTTATTATTTTTTTTTAAATCTGAAGTTCTTAGTACACACATTGGCCAATGTCTGCTTGCTCATCGACTGCAACAAAGTGACTTCAGGTCCGATGAGTCCTAACACTGACACCCAAGTCCTCCTTGTCCACCCTACCCCACTACTAAGTGGGCGGACACCATCTAGACCCTAGATCACCAGTAGGCAATGAGGGTGCAATTTGCAGCAATGGAGCCAGCAACTCCACACGACACAAGAGAGAAAGAATTTTGAGTTTTTTGAAAAAAACGTAAGTTTTTAAATTTTTTCTCATATATATATAGCTTGTCAGCATATGTACATCATTGGTAGTAGCTGAGTGCTGCAAGGTTTTTTCCCTAGTAGTTTATCCCAGCATCCCTGCTGGCACCAGTTCACATTGTCTGTGAGTGCTGTGCAGTTTTTTCTCTTTTATATATATTATATATATATATATATATTATATATATATATACGGTATATAAAAAGTGACTAGTGCAAGTAAAAAAGAAATCCACAGTGCCAATCTGTAGAATTATACTCAAATATAATCCATGCCAAAAGGCTGTGCAAACTGAAATATGTGCAAACTGAAAGGTACAGGATAACGAAGTAAAAAGATCAAAATCAAAAGTACAATATCTTTTATATACGGTAAGTGGTCTGGTAAACCTTTGATTCAAATTACCCTGGGATTTTATCTTTTCAGAAAGGAGATGTGTTTAGCTAGATCAAGTCTATCACCTGAGGCTTTAAAGACCTGCATCTATTGAATACTATAGTTAAAGGGGTTGTCCGGGCTTATTTTTTATTTCATATTTATATCTAGGCTGCAAAATGTTGACAATCTGCAATATACATGTTGTCAACATTTTGCAGGGTTTCCTAGATATAACACATTTACTGATGGCAGAGAGTGTCCAGGGGGTGTGATTGTGCATGCTGGTCGTTTACACCTACTCTAGCACAATCACACCCCCTCCCTATTCCTAGTATGGCCAGCCACCCCCAGGCCATACATGCCCGCCCCTTGCCCACTAAACACTATGTAATGAAACACCCCCAGGGCTCCTACAGGCCGCCCCAGCCCCTAAATCACCACCCACCCTCTGCAAAACAGCGGTCCCCAGTGCACTGATACAAGGTGCCGAAACCGCTGCTGTGAAAGCGATTCCGGCACACTGTGTCAGTGCAGCAGGGGACCCGCTGCATATGTGTGCTGCTCACCCGACATTGTCCTGTGCAGCCGGTCCCGGTCCGCCTTGGTCCCGGTCCGCCCTGGTCCCGGTCCGCCCTGGTCCCGGTCCGCCCTGGTCCCGGTCATCTGCAGGCGGGCTCTCCACACTGCAGCCGGGCTCCACACTGCAGCCGTATCTGTGCTGTGTGTGTGGAGCGGTGCCCGGCGCCTGATCTCCCCAGACCTCCAGTACAATAGAGCAGAGGCTGTGGAGCGGTCCTCTCTAAACCGCTCCACCAGCTCTATGGTACTGGAGGTCTGGGGAGATCAGGCGCCGGGCACCGCTCCACACACACAGCACAGATACGGCTGCAGTGTGGAGAGCCCGCCTGCAGATGACCGGGACCAGGGCGGACCGGGACCAGGGCGGACCGGGACCAAGGCGGACCGGGACGGCTGCACAGGACAATGTCGGGTGAGCAGCACACATATGCAGCGGGTCCCCTGCTGCACTGACACAGTGTGCCGGAATCGCTTTCACAGCAGCGGTTTCGGCACCTTGTATCAGTGCACTGGGGACCGCTGTTTTGCAGAGGGTGGGTGGTGATTTAGGGGCTGGGGCGGCCTGTAGGAGCCCTGGGGGTGGTTTCATTACATAGTGTTTAGTGGGCAGGGGGCGGGCATGTATGGCCTGGGGGTGGCTGGCCATACTAGGTATAGGGGAGGGGGTGTGATTGTGCTAGAGTAGGTGTAAACGACCAGTATGCACAATCACACCCCCTGGACACTCTCTGCCATCAGTAAATGTGTTATATCTAGGAAACCCTGCAAAATGTTGACAACATGTATATTGCAGATTGTCAACATTTTGCAGCCTAGATATAAATATGAAATAAAAAATAAGCCCGGACAACCCCTTTAAGGGTGCCACATAAGTATAGGGCAAGCAAGAAGAGATCATTAAACTTGCTCAAAACATTAAAGGAGAACTTGTGTTCATTCCCTCATGTAATATTGCATATAGATATTCCAATTTATGCCAAATACTCACATCTGCACCCTATAATAATGTGCAAAACAACACTCCCTTCCTCCAGGAATTAGATGCTAATAGCAGTCTTATTTTTAGCCAACTAGGTGATTGTATACATAAATTACATACACGCTGGCCCAAGATGCGCATACATATACAGGTCATCAAATCTACAAAGAGGGGGTCAATCATAAATTATCGGTCTTATGGGATATGTGCTCAGCCTTAACGCGTTTCGCTGTTAGGCTTCTTCAAGAAGGGTGTAAGGTGTCACGGTATGCTGCCTTTTATATCCGCCTGTCGCCTCGTGATTGGCAGCGCACGCCACACCGCATCCGAGGTTGAAAGCCTGGAATTCAGTGTCTCACGTCACTTCCCGTCGCCGCCCACTAGTGACGTCATGGGAGGTGGAGATCAAGAGCTATGTGGTTGAGGCGCGTCGCCCAAACAACAAGCTGTCAGACCGAGCAATGTGTGCGCTCTCACATAAGGACAGTTCATGCAGCAGAGCTGGTCTAGTGGCTCATTGCTGCAGTCACAGGGACAACAAAAAAGGACCCATCATGGGTTCAAAATCCATCAAGTCATTAATCTAAAGTGTTAATAAAAATTGTTGTACCAAATAGAAGGGAATGTTTTACATTTGTTGTGTTTTAAAATTAGTGCAAAAAGTGACAATCATATTTGAACAGTATTAATATAAAGTGCTTAAGTGTATACCAAATACATGCTATAAATAGTGAAAAATTCAATTTATTGTCATTATGTGTTGTTTTAGCATCTTATAATAATTTTAATATTCAAAGCTGATTTAATTGAATATTATGTAGTGAAAAATTATAAAAAATATATGTAAGAATGATATAAAATCAAAAAATTAATTTATGCCAATTTTTTGAAGAAGAAATTACAAAATAATAAAAAATAATAAAAAATACAAAAAATATGATAAATAAATAAAAAAAAAATTTAAATTAAAAAATAATAAATAGATAATAAAAATAAATCTATTATATAATCACGAATGGGTTTTTTGCCCCTTTTGAGTCCGCTCACGCTGCGAGTCAGCGTGGTCATGTGGATACGCCCGAAGCATTGGCCGCGCAGCGGCCATTGCGAGCAGTTCTAAGGCGACTCGCTATGCCCGCGCAGCGGGCATGGCGAGTCGCCTTAGCAGCGCGAAGCATTGGCCGCGAAGCGGCCATTGCGAGTCAGAGACTCGCTCTGCTAGAATCCCGATGCATGTGCATCGGGCACCCATCTAGTAATAAATAATTAGATTTGTAAAGAAAAATCAATTGAAAAAATATTGATGTAAAATATACTCAAAACTAATAATAATTTATTACATGGGAATCTCGTGTCATAAAAAACATTTTCATAAACATTTTTTTTAAAGATTTCTTGACCTCCTTGTTGCCTGAATTATGTAGAATATGTGATTTTTTTACTACAAACACAAAAAGTGCAGGCCCCCATCACCGACCTCTGTGCTGATGACCTGGCTTCCTACTTCATGGATAAAATAGACAACATCCGCCAGGAAATCAGCTCTCAGCCTCCAAGCACTGCCACCCCCATTCTTCCTCACATCCCCTCCGGTTCACTTTCCACATTTGACCCAGTCACAGAAGAAGAAGTCTCCAGGCTCCTATCTTCCTCTCGTCCCACCACATGCACTACCGACCCCATTCCCTCACACCTGCTCCAGTCCCTCTCTCCAGTCATCACCACTCATCTAACCAAAATCTTCAATCTCTCCCTCTCTTCTGGCATTTTCCCCTCCTCCTTCAAACACTCGACCATTACTCCATTATTAAAGAAAACCACTCTCGACCCAACCTGCACAAATAACTACAGACCAGTCTCCAATCTCCCCTTCATCTCTAAACTCTTGGAGCGCCTGGTCTATTCCCGCCTCACCCGTTACCTCTCCGCTCACTCTCTTCTAGATCCATTACAGTCTGGTTTCCGCCCCCTTCACTCCACAGAAACTGCCCTCATCAAAGTGACCAATGACCTTCTGACAGCAAAACGTAATGGTGACCACTCTCTGCTTATTCTCCTTGATCTCTCTGCAGCTTTTGACACTGTCGACCATCAGCTCCTACTCTTTATGCTGCACTCCATTGGCATAAAGGACACTGCTCTCTCCTGGCTCTCCTCCTATCTTTCTGACCGCTCTTTCAGTGTATCTTTTGCTGGCTCCACTTCCCCCCCTCTTCCCCTCACTATTGGGGTCCCTCAGGGTTCAGTCCTTGGCCCTCTCCTCTTCTCTCTCTACACGGCCCCGATTGGACAGACCATCAGCAGATTTGGCTTCCAGTACCATCTTTATGCTGATGACACTCAACTATACACTTCAGCCCCTGACCTTACCCCTGCGGTAGTAAAGAACACCAATGACTGTCTAGCTGCAGTTTCCAATATCATGTCCACTCTCTATTTGAAACTAAACCTTTCCAAAACTGAACTTCTTCTGCTCCCCCCATCCACTAACCTCCCTAAATCGGACATCTCTCTCTCAGTGTGCGGCACCACGATAACGCCTAGACAGCAAGCTCGCTGTCTGGGTGTTATATTTGACACCGATCTCTCCTTCTCCTCCCACACGCAATCTCTCGTCCGCTCCTGTCGCTTACACCTGAAGAATATCTCTAGAGTCCGCCCCTTTCTCACCCTGGAAACAACAAAAACCCTCACCGTGGCCCTAATCCATTCCCGCCTTGACTATTGCAACTCTCTATTAAGCGGCCTCCCCCTCACCAGACTTTCTCCTCTCCAGTCCATCCTTAATGCAGCAGCCAGGATCACCCATCTGGCCAATCGTTACTCAGATGCCTCTGCTCTGTGCCAGTCATTGCACTGGCTGCCCGTATACTACAGGATCAAATTCAAATTGCTTGTTCTCACCCACAAAGCTCTTCACAGTGCAGCTCCCCCCTACCTCTCCTCCCTCATCTCTGTCTATCACCCCACCCGCTCTCTACGTTCCTCAAATGACCTTCAACTAACATCTGCACTAATCCGATCCTCCCACTCCCGGCTCCAAGACTTTTCCAGAGCTGCACCAAACCTCTGGAATGCTTTACCCAAAGAAATCAGGACTATCCACAACTTGCATGGCTTCAGACGATCCCTAAAGACGCATCTTTTTAAGGCGGCCTATCATACTCCCTAACATGTCCATTGTACTGTAGACAGTGAATGGGCTATCCTCTGGACATTATTCTTCTACAAACTCCACCAAACCATAAAGGTCTACACAGACTGATGACCATTCATGTAAGCTTAGCCCTATACCCCATTTCCTCAAGATGCCTGGACCACCAGTGCAATAAGCCCCGGCACCTTGTACAACCCCTATCCCGTTGTAGATTGTAAGCTCTTTTGAGCAGGGTCACCTTCATTTCTTGCTTTATTTATTGTATTTTTTTTCCACATTGATTCTATGCCTATTGTTTTTGTATCCAATGATTGTACTTTATTTGTTCTCTATTGTAATTACTTACTGTATATTTTCTGTACGCTAACCCTACATTGTAAAGCGCTGCGGAATATGTTGGCGCTATATAAATAAAGCTTTATTATTATTATTATTATTATAAAATTTATTACATTTTTTTTTTCTTTTAGTGCAAGATTTTTTTATATTTCTTTCTTTTTTCAAGTTTGTACTAAAATTGGACCAAAAGTATGTCCAATTCTTCTTCCTCTTCATAGCTCCATAGTTCTAAAAGAATGTTAAAATACATAAAATGAGTTAAAACATCATTAAAAATAATAAAAGCATACCTTTCTTTCGTAAATACGGTGCAAAACTAAGAACATCGTTTAAGCCGGTAGGTTTGAGACTCCCAATCTTATATTTCCATCTTGTCTCTAGTTGGGCTACCGTATATACTCGTGTATAAGCCGACCCGTGTATAAGCCGACCCCCTACTTTTGCCCCCAAAACCTGGGAAAATCTATTGACTCGTGTATAAGCCGAGGGTGGACCCTAGCACAAGTATACAGCCCCCAGCAGTGTGGTATACACCAGTCCCAGAGGTAGATACAGCAGCCTCAGTGGTAGTATACACGCAGCCCCAGTAGTATATACAGCCCCAGTGGTAGTATATACAGCCCCAGTGGTAGTATACAGGGCCCCAGAGGTATATACAGCCCCAGTGGTAGTATATACAGCCCCAGTGGTAGTATATACAGCCCCAGTGTTAGTATACAGGGCCCCAGAGGTATATAGCAGCCCCAGTGGTAGTATACAGGGCCCCAGAGGTATATAGCAGCCCCAGTGGTAGTATACAGGGCCCCAGAGGTATATAGCAGCCCCAGTGGTAGTATACAGGGCCCCAGAGGTATATACAGCCCCAGTGGTAGTATATACAGCCCCAGTGTTAGTATACAGGGCCCCAGAGGTATATAGCAGCCCCAGTGGTAGTATACAGGGCCCCAGAGGTATATAGCAGCCCTAGTGGTAGTATACAGGGCCCCAGAGGTATATACAGCCCCAGTGGTAGTATATACAGCCCCAGTGGTAGTATACAGGGCCCCAGAGGTATATAGCAGCCCCAGTGGTAGTATACAGGGCTCCAGAGGTATATAGTAGCCCCAGTGGTAGTATACATGGCCCAGAGGTATATAGCAGCCCCAGTGGTAGTATACAGGGCCCCAGAGGTATATAGCAGCCCCAGTGGTAGTATACAGGGCCCCAGAGGTATATACAGCCCCAGTGGTAGTATATACAGCCCCAGTGGTAGTATACAGGGCCCCAGAGGTATATAGCAGCCCCAGTGGTAGTATACAGGGCCCCAGAGGTATATAGCAGCCCCAGTGGTAGTATACAGGGCCCCAGAGGTATATACAGCCCCAGTGGTAGTATATACAGCCCCAGTGTTAGTATACAGGGCCCCAGAGGTATATAGCAGCCCCAGCGGTAGTATACAGGCAGCCCCAGTAATGCAGGGCCCCCCCAGCCTGACTCCGGTCACCTGTAAAGCAAACTATACTTATCAGTGTCCCGCTGTCCGCGCCGCCGCTGCCGACATCGCGATCCTCCATCTTCATGCGACTCCTTCCTGTTTCCTGTGCGCGTCGCAGGGAATGACGTCATTGCCGGCGACGAGCACAGAAACAGGAAGGAGTCGCATGAAGATGGAGGATCGCGGACGGCAGCGGGAAACTGATAAGTATAGTTTGCTTTACAGGTGACCGGAGAGACGCTGGGGGGGCCCTGCATTACTGGGGATGCGGGGGCTGCTGTATACCGATGTATACATCGGTATGTACCGATGTATACATCGGTATACAGCACTGACTCGCGTATAAGCCGAGGGGGGTACTTTTCAGCCCAATTTTTGGGCTGAAAAACTCGGCTTATACGCGAGTATATACGGTAATTTGGTTTACAAATTCCCTCCTCTTTCATTGCATGGGATGAAGTCTATGCCAAAAGCTTTCAGCAGGCTCCCATTACAATTGTGTTCCAATATGAAATGTTTTGCCAGTGGTTTCAGAACTGACAAATCTTCATCTTTCTAGGCATTATTTATTGCTAAAACATGCTCTCTGATACGCACTTTAAGTGGTTTTGAGGTTAATCCCACGTACACCTTCCCACATGGGCATATCACACAATACACCACGTGTGTGGTATTACACGTGATATGTCTTGTTATTTTGTATTGTGTCCCCTGATCTGCTGTAGTAAAGTCGAGTTTCTTAATCATGTTTGGGCAAGCTATACAATCTCTACAGGGGTAAAACCCACATTTAGGGCCTTGTGTACCAAATTGCTTCGACGGTTTGGGTGCTCCATAATTACTGTGAATTAAGAGGTCTCTTAGATTACTGGACCTCCTATAAGTGATAGATGGTCTTTCTTTCAAACATTTGGCTAATGTTCAGTCAGCTCGCAGTATGTGCCAAAATTTATTCATAGTGTTTCTTACTTCTTCGGATCTACAATTAAAAGTAGATATGAATCTTACGTCTTCATGAGATGTGGGATGTAAGAGGTTGTCTCTCTTCCTTAACACAGCTTGTTTGAACCCTCTTTTTACACTCCGTCTTGAGTATCCCCTCTCTTTGAACCGTGTGGTCAGATCATGTGCCTGTTCAAAAATAGCAGTGTCTGATGAGCAGATCCGTTTTGTTCTCAGGAATTGTCCCATAGGGATACTATGGATTAATGCATGTGGATGTGAATATGATGCATGTAACAGTGCATTCACTGATGTATCTTTTCTGTATACTTCAGTCTGTAGGACACCCTGATCATCTTTTCGTATCTTAACGTCCAGAAATTCGATTTCCCTGTTACTGTAATTATGTGTAATTTTTATATTAATGTTGTTCTTGTTCAGGGTGCTTATAAATTCCAGAAGGTCTGCATCCGAGCCCAGCCAAATCATGAAGATGTCATCTATATACCTTGTCCACATTAATACATTCTCACTTTTAGGAGCCGGTTGACTCTGAAATATCTCCCTTTCCCACAGCCCCAGGAGCAAATTTGCATAAGAAGGGGCAAAGGCCGCCCCCATTGCTGTTCCCTGGACCCCTTTAAAGAGAAAGTAATTGTGTGAAAGAGCAAACTCCAAGAGCTGTAAAAGAAGTGTGATGAACTTCTCATCTAATTTGGTGGTATTCAGGAAGAATTTAGCTGCTCTAATTCCATCGGCATGTTTAATTGATGTATACAGTGACTCAACATCGCATACCACCATTCTCATATTATCTTCCAAGTGTATATTGGAGACTTTTCTAAGGAAATCATTGGTATCTTTGGTGTATGATGGCAAAGTCTCTACCAATGGTTTAAGATAAAAATCTAGAAACTTACCAATTTGTTCACAAAGATTCCCGTTCCCCGACACAATAGGTCTTCCGGATGGCGTTGTTGAGTTCTTATGTATTTTAAGTAGTAAATATAAACATGCCGTTCTGGGCTGATCGTTGAATAGTCCTTCTTTGGTTTCTTTATTAATAATATCATCTTTATAAGCAGTTTCAAGAATATTCCGTAATTCTGCTTGAAAGGAAAGAGTTGGATTAAAAGTGAGTCTTTTATAACATCTTACATCTCTCTACTGTCTGAATGCCTCCTTTTCATATAGATCTTTCAGCCAGATTACTACATTTCCTCCTTTGTCAGAAGGTTTAATCACCACATTTTTAATTTTCTTCAGTTCACTTAGAGCTTGTCTTTGAGGGATTGTTAAATTATCCCCTTTAATGCCTTTGGGAATATTATTTAGTTCTTCAGTTGCCAGATGAATAAACAGTTCTATATTGGGGTAGAGGTTCATTTGGGGAAATTTTTTCTTCTTTGGAAAATTAAACTTACTTGCTTCACATTCATTTGTATCATCCTCTCCCAATTCTTCCAAAATTCTACAGATATTCGATTCAGTGTCTCTTATATCTTCAGGAGTTACTGGTCTCTCATGGATTTTTTTGAGAGCAAGCTTCCGAGCAAATAGATATAAGTCCTTTACTGTGGAGAATAAGTCAAAGGGTGTTGTTGATGGAGAGAAGGACAATCCTAGGCCTAGCACCTCTTCTTGTGTTTTCGTCAGAACTACATTGGAGAGGTTAATTACCTGCATCTTGGAGGTGTTTTTCCTCTTCCTATCTTAGAATTGAGGTCGTCCCACCTTCCGCTTCCCAAATCTCCTATGTGTATCTGCTCTATAGTCAGAGGTCTCCCCTTCTTCTTAAGTGGAGGACATAGATTATATAAATGTCTCTCCCCTATTGAATCTATCTGGATTTTCTACAGGCTGCCTAGGAAGATGCCATCTGTATAGTCTTTTTAGTTTATAGTCCTGTACGTCTCTTTGTAACTTATTCAATTTCTGCTCTTTTACTTCCTTCTCCCATGCAGTAAACTGCCTGTCTAAATCCACTTTATACATATCTAGAGCATTCCCAGATAGGGATTCTTTCAAAATATTCTGACTTTTTTCTATCTCCTTCTCAACCCCCTCAATAGTTTTGGTATTAATTTCAATCAATAGTTCTATCAGGGATTTTGAACATTGATTACAAATCTCTCCCCACCTATTCCGGAATACAATATCCTCTACTGGAAATGATGGGAGGATTTTAACCCGTAGGTCTCTGGGTATTATATTTTTGGCTAGATAATCTTCTAGAGAGGCTCTCCCCACACCATGTGCGCAACCGTTTTTTTGACAGGTGCTTGAGAGAATTTTTCATCTCAGCAACCTGTCCTCCTTCAGCTACATTTAGAGAGATCTCATCATTAAATATGCTGTCTATACTTGTTTTCCAAGTAGTATCTCTAGACTTCATATCCATGATGCAGGCCGTGTTGTGCTGTAATAATACAGAAAAGACAATATTAACCTACCGGTATACTGTGGCCACTGATTTACAAGGCTAAACTCAGAAATTCAAAAAAACCTATGTATCAAATGAGTTTAGAAGCCAAAAATTGAGGTACAAAATATCACTTTATTGGGATAATACATACATATTACTTTTTTTTTTTACATAAGATGAAATACTCAAATATAAAATCCAACCAGAGACCAAGACACCCCAGTATTTTATTACCAATGACACAGAATATTTGTTTGCAACTAAACAAGGCTCTTTTTTATTGTCAATATTTTATGTAAACAAAATAAACTATACAGACTAAAAAATCCTATTAAGAATAGGACATCTTTCCAAGGGCAGTTGCAAGGGTTACCAGCTCAAAGAAATAAATAGTGAAAAATGAAAGAATAATTGCAATAAGGGCAAATTATTGCTATTAAAGTTGGTGAAAAAAAAAAAAGAAAAATATATATATATATACACACACATATATATTCATTATATATATATATATATATATATATATATATATATATATATATATATATATATATCCTATATATAAAACCCGCAGGGATTTGTGACGTCACATCCGTCACTTTGTCCCAGCATCCGGCTATTGTGCCCAGAGGTACACCTGCTCAGGGTGACCCAAGATAGCGGCCGTAAGCGGGAGTACCCTGGCGACCCACACTACTCAGCACTCACCCCCCCAACCCACGTCCACACACACGTATACCCTGACACAACACTATCGTACCTCTACCCCCACCCACACACACTCACACACACTTATACTCTCATGCAGACTACCAGCCTCCGGTATACTTACCCCACCGCGCTTGGCCACACCCACCTCGCAACAGGCTCCTCCCACCTCGCGGGGCTCCCGACAAGCTCCGCCCACCTCGCGGGGCTCCCCAAGCTCCGCCCACCTCGCGGGGCTTCCCCAAGCTCCGCCACCTCCCGGGGCTCCCGCCAAGCTCCGCCCACCTCGCGGGGCTCCCCCAAGCTCCGCCCACCTCGCGGCGATCCCGACAGGCTCCGCCCACCTTGCCCCGCTCCCGCCTGGCTCCGCCCACCTCGCCTGCGCTGACGACCGAGCCTCCATCCTGTCCTGACCACCGAGCCTCCATCCTGTCCTGACCACTGAGCCTCTTCCTGGGCTGACCACCGAGCCTCCGTCCTGCGCTGACCACCGAGCCTCCGTCGTCTGCTGACCACAGAGCCGCCGTCCTGGCCTGACTACCAACCCTCCGTCCTGCCCTGACCACCGAGCCTCTGTCCTGCGCTGACCACCGAGCCTCCGTCGTCTGCTGACCACAGAGCCGCCGTCCTGGCCTGACCACCGAGCCTCCGTCCTGCACTGACCACCGAGCCTCCGTCCTGGGCTGACACCGAGCCTCCGTCCTGCGCTGACCACCGAGCCTCCGTCGTCTGCTGACCACCGAGCCTCCGTTGTCTGCTGACCACTGAGCCTCCGTCCTCTGCTGACCACAGAGCCGCCGTCCTGGCCTGACCACCGAGCCTCCGTCCTGGGCTGACCACTGAGCCTCTGTCCTGCGCTAACCACTCTGCCTCCATCCAGTGCTGACCACTCTGCCTCCTTCCTGAGCTGACCACTCTGCCTCCTTCCTGCACTGACCACTCTGCCTCCTTCCTGCACTGACCACTCTGCCTCCATCCTGTGCTGACCACTGAGCCTCCATCCTGCGCTGACCACTGAGCCTCCATCCTGCGCTGACCACTGAGCCTCCATCCTTTGCTGACCACTGAGCCTCCATCCTGTGCTGACCACTGAGCCTCTGTCCTGCGCTGACCACTGAGCCTCCGTCCTGCGCTGACCACCGAGCCTCCGTCCTCTGCTGACCACAGAGCTGCCGTTCTGGCCTGACTACCAACCATCCGTCCTGCCCTGACCACCGACTCTCCGTCCTGCGCTGACCACCGACCCTCCGTCCTGGGCTGACCACTGAGCCTCTGTCCTGCGCTGACCACTCTGCCTCCATCCTGCGCTGACCACTCCGCCTCCATCCAGTGCTGACCACTCTGCCTCCTTCCTGAGCTGACCACTGAGCCTCCATCCTGTGCTGACCACTGAGCCTCCATCCTGCGCTGACCAATGAGCCTCCATCCTGCGCTGACCACTGAGCCTACATCCTGCGCTGACCACTGAGCCTCCATCCTGTGCTGACCACTCAACCTCCATCCTGTGCTGACCACTGAGCCTCCATCCTGTGCTGACCACTGAGCCTCCATCCTGCGCTGACCACTGAGCCTCCATCCTGTGCTGACCACTCAACCTCCATCCTGTGCTGACCACTGAGCCTCCATCCTGCGCTGACCACTGAGCCTACATCCTGCGCTGACCACTGAGCCTCCATCCTGCGCTGACCACTGAGCCTCCATCCTGCGCTGACCACTCTTCCTCCATCCTGCGCTGACTACTGAGCCTCCATCCTGTGCTGACCACTGAGCCTCCATCCTGCGCTGACCACTCTTCCTCCATCCTGCGCTCACCACTCTGCCTCCATCCTGCGCTGACCACTCCATCCTGTGCTGACCACTGAGCCTCCATCCTCTGCTGACCACTGAGCTTCCATCCTGTGCTGACCACTCAATCCTGTGCTGACCACTCAGCCTCAATCCTGTGCTAACCACTGAGCCTCCATCCTGCGCTGACCACTGATCCTACATCCTGCGCTGACCACTGAGCCTCCATCCTGCGCTGACCACTGAGCCTCCATCCTGCGCTGACCACTCTTCCTCCATCCTGCTCCCACAACTCTGCCTCCATCCCGCGCTGACCACTGAGCCTCCATCCCACGCTGACCACTGAGCCTCCATCCTGTGCTGACCACTGAATCTCCATCCTGCGCTGACCACTGAGCCTCCATCCTGCGCTGACCGCTCCATCCTGTGCTGACCACTCAGCCTCCATCCTGTGCTGACCACTCAGCCTCCATCCTGCGATGACCACTCAGCCTCCATCCTGCGCTGACCACTCAGCCTCCATCCTGCGCTGAACACTCAGCCTCCATCCTGTGCTGACCACTGAGCCTCCATCCTGTGCTGACCACTGAGCCTCCATCCTGTGCTGACCACTGAGCCTCCATTCTGTGCTGACCAATAAGCCTACATACTGCGCTGACCACTGAGCCTCCATCCTGCGCTGACCACTGAGCCTACATCCTGCGCTGACCACTGAGCCTCCATCCTGCGCTGACCACTGAGCCTCTATCCTGCGCTGACCACTCTTCCTCCATCCTGCGCTCACCACTCTGCCTCCATCCTGCGCTGCCCACTCCATCCTGTGCTGACCACTCAGCTTCCATCCTGCGCTGACTACTGAGCCTCCATCCTGCACTGACCACTGAGCCTACATCCTGCGCTGACCACTGAGCCTCCATCCTGCGCTGACCACTGAGCCTCCATCCTGCGCTGACCACTCTTCCTCCATCCTGCGCTCACCACTCTGCCGCCATCCTGCGCTGACCACTCCATCCTGTGCTGACCACTGAGCCTCCATCCTCTGCTGACCACTGAGCTTCCATCCTGTGCTGACCACTCAATCCTGTGCTGACCACTCAGCCTCCATCCTGTGCTGACCACTGAGCCTCCATTCTGCGCTGACCACTGATCCTACACCCTGCGCTGACCATTGAGCCTCCATCCTGCGCTGACCACTGAGCCTCCATCCTGCGCTGACCACTCTTCCTCCATCCTGCTCTCACAACTCTGCCTCCATCCTGTGCTGACCACTGATCCTCCATCCTGCGCTGACCACTGAGCCTCCATCCTGCGCTGACCACTCCATCCTGTGCTGACCACTCAGCCTCCATCCTGTGCTGACCACTCAGCCTCCATCCTGCGATGACCACTCAGCCTCCATCCTGCGCTGACCACTCAGTCTCCATCCTGCGATGACCACTCAGCCTCCATCCTGTGCTGACCACTGAGCCTCCATCCTGTGCTGACCACTGAGCCTCCATCCTGTGCTGACCACTGAGCCTCCATCCTGTGCTGACCAATAAGCCTACATACTGCGCTGAACACTGAGCCTACATACTGCGCTGACCACTCCATCCTGTCCTGACCACCCAGCCTCCATCCTGCGCTGACCACCCAAGCCTCCATCCTGCGCTGACCACTCCATCCTGTGCTGACCACTTAGCCTCCATACTGCGCTGACCACTCAGCCTCCATCCTGCACTGACCACTGAGCCTCCATCCTGTGCTGACCACTGAGCCTCCATCCTGCACTGACCACTCCATCCTGTGCTGACCACTGAGCCTCCATCCTGCACTGACCACTGAGCCTCCATCCTGCGCTGTCCACTCTGTCCCCATCCTGCGCTGACCACTCTGCCCCCATCCTGCGCGCAACACTCTGCCTCCATCCTGCGCTGACCACTCTGCCTCCATCTTGCGAATACACTTTGCCTCCATGCTGCACTGACCACTGAGCCACCATATACAGTGCTAACCACTGAGCCACCGTATACAGTGCTAACCACTGAGCCACCGTATACAGGGCTAACCACTGAGCCACCATATACAGTTCTAACCACTGAGCCACCGTATACAGTGCTAACCACTGAGCCAGCGTATACAGTGCTAACCACTGAGCCACCATATACAGTGCCAACCACTGAGCCACCATAACAGTGCTAACCACTGAGCCACCATATACAGTGCCAACCACTGAGCCACCATATACAGTGCTAACCACTGAGCCACCGTATACTCTGCTACCCACTGAGCCACCTGTATACACACAATTCATTTCACCGCACTCCCCTAACCATTAGTAAATAAACTATATATGGATTCTAGACTACCCGATTCTTTAGAATCGGGCCGCCATCTAGTATATATATATATAAAAAGTGACTAGTGCAAATAAAAAAGAAATCCACAGCGCCAATCTGTATTATACTCAAATATAATCCATACCAAAATGCTGTGCAAACTGAAATATGTGCAAAATGCAAAGGTACAGGATAACAAAATAAAAAAATAAAAATCAAAAGTACAATATTTTGTATATAAGTGGTCTGGTAAACCTTTGATTCAAATTACCCTGGGATTTTTTCTTTTCAGAAAGGAGATGTGTTTAGCTAGATCAAGTCTATCACCTGAGGCTTTAAAGACCTGCATCTGTTGAATACTATAGTTAAGGGTGCAGCATAAGTATAGGGCAAGCAAGAAGAGATCATTAAACTTGCTCAAAACATTAAAGGAGAACTTGTGTTTATTCCCTCATGTATTATTGCATGTAGATATTCCAATTTATACCATATTCTCACATCTGCACCCTATAATAATGTGCAAAACAACACTCCCTTCCTCCAGGAATTAGATGCTAATAGTAGTCTTATTTTTAGCCAACTAGGTGATTGTATACATAAATTACATACACGCTGGCCCAAGATGTGCATACATATACAGGTCATCAAATCTACAAAGAGGGGATCAATCATAAATTATTGGTCCTATGGGATATGTGCTCAGCCATAACGCATTTCGCTGTTAGGCTTCTTCAAGAAGGGTGTAAGGTGTCACGGTATGCTGCTTTTTATATCCGCCTGTCGCCTCGTGATTGGCAGCGCACGCCACACCGCATCCGAGGTTGAAAGCCTGGAATTCAGTGTTTCACGTCACTTCCCGTCGCCGCCCACCAGTGACGTCATGGGAGGCGGAGATCAAGAACTACATAGTTGAGACGTGTCGCCCAGATCATCATGTTTCGGCATGCTGTGTCTATGTTCCATCATTTGATCATGGATTAATAAACAAGCACCTTGGAATTTTATATCAATTGGTCTTTTCCTTTGAATTATTTTGGATGGTCTACCGGCAAGCTGTGAAGGACGGGCACCTACCATGATATTGGAACTGAAGCTTTGAAATCATCTTGAGTGTGGTGAACCTTTATATTCTTAATTTTGAAGTTACGACTTGCCTATTTTGAACACATGATAGGAAGAAAGAAATCACTGAAGAACATCATAGTAGGAAGAATAGAAGGAACAAGGCGGAGAGGTAGACCACCAACTGATGACTTGGTACTATCAATATAATGGGAGACAAGACTTAGCTAGGTTTGTACAAAATCGATCTTCCTATAGAGCTTTCATCCATCAAGCCGCCATGGATCGAGATTTGGCTGAATGCTGGTAATCATAATAATTATTCGTATTGATAAGGCATTCTGTCTTGGTATTTTAGCGTGATCAAGTGGAGGCCTTTCGTGCATGAGAGAATAATAATAAGTGTCATTCTATGTCAGCATTATTCCAAAGGGTTTGGAGCCCCCAGAGGATATATTTACAGGAACATATTAATACACAGTCAATACAACTTTAATATCATTGGCTACTAAAATTATTTATGTATAGGTGGATCAATCCTTTGATGTTTTGATGTCATATATTTTGAGAGAACACAGTTTTCCAAAAAATGGCGGGGTATGTAACTATTATTGTTCCTTATTAGCATCATAGCAGTACTTAGGACATTGCAGAGTCTTATAATGTGTGCTGAAAGTCTTGAAAAGTGTATCAGATTTAATTTCAATATCACAAAATGGTGTATTCATATTGCACAATATCAGTATTATATTAAAACAAATTCAAAGATTAGTGATTGTCCAGTTCATATGTCAGATCATTTCCTTGACATTATACACCCATCAGAGCTAGTATATTGACATTCATCTCATTGCTTCAAATCATCAGATTCCAAACTTCTACTGTCCACTTTGATATTTTTTATGATGATAATAGAAGATGAGGAACATTGAAGAACATGTGTCCTATTTTTTCCTTTGTGACTTATGGTGGGTTTACACGCTAGAATATCATAAACGACATCCTTGGAACGATCACGTGACTGTGATCATTCCGACATCGTTAGTGCGTTGTCACACACAAGAATATCGTTTACGATATCCTATGCGGCAGCGCACCAGTTAAATAGGAGAGCAAGGAGTGAGCGATGTAATAAAGCGGCAGGAATAGGAGCTTTTTGAACAATATCTTTAAAAAAACTGTCACACTGAACGATGCATTAATTGGACGACGAACGATAGATTTGAGGTCAGGATCTCAAATCTAGGATGAACGAGCCAACGATCTTTTCATCCTATATCATTCGTTTACACGCAATGACACCCGAACGATATCTTTTCAACGATCACAATTCTGTGACGGTTCAAGGATATCGTTCAGGATATCCTAGCGTGTGAACCCACCATTAAGCTCCATTTACTTTGATAGGACTGATTAAAGGGGAACTCTGGAGAGAGAAAACTTTTTAGTACAGTTGCTGCTTTGCTACATGATTAAGCAGAGCTGCACACTGCAGTTCTAGGATCTATAGATCTCTTATAATTCAATAAAATCATGCCTGCTCCATTGATCTCCCCCCTCCCTCATGGGACAGAAAATTGAGAACTTCATGCAGCAGCAGAGAACAGGTGGTGTGTCAGGGGTGTAGATGCTGGGAGCTGCAGAATTAGCCTACATTCCAGTGAGGAGTGATGTTGATGATCCATTGAAAGTTGGAGTGATAGGAAGATACCATGTTCCCATGGGGGAGGGGAGACCATGCAGAACTAAATAGATCAATGTAATGATTTACCTCTGCTCTTATCCTCACAATAACAGTACTCATTATGTATCATCTTACTGCAGAGGATCACAGCATGTATTTGTATCTTCTTGGTGACATGATTGCTATTTCAAGCCTGTATCCCCCTGTCACCCGTCACTCACATAGGATGGTATATCAGGTACAGAATTGTGTATGTGACCATGGGGTTAGCAGCCACACCCCATGCCATGCCCCCTCTGTATACAGAAATGTGAGGGGGCTGGAATGTAGGATGATCCTGCAGCTCCCAGCATCCATGCCTCTGACACACCTCCTCTTCTCACCAGCAGCATGAGACTGTCAGGCTGAAAATGTTCTGTCCTATGAGACCAGGGGAAGGTCAGAGCGGAGGAGCAGTTATGATTTTATTGATTTATAAGCGATCTATAGATCCTGGAACTGCAGTGTACAGCTCTGCTTCATCATGTAGGAGAGGAGGAACAGTACTAAAAGTTTTCTCCCACTGGAGTTCCCCTTTAAACATTTGAAGGTTCCATAGACAAGTATGAAGATGTAACCATGTATGCACATCACCCTTCTTTCTTAAATAGGGTTTAACCCCATCCTTGATCAATGGGCATCCCAGCAGTTAGACCACTTAATGATTATACCTTGATCTGTAGATAAGTAAAAATATATATGCAGTAAAAGCAAGATAAAACACTAAGTTCACAGCTTTGGAGCATATACATTTTACTCATGAGGGATAAATATGAGGATTCTTTTTCTTTTTCTTTTTTTTTACTTAAAATCTAAAAAGATATTCATTTTACTCTACATCAGATTTATTCTTTAAGTACAAGAATTAGTAATATATAATTGAACTTTTTTTTAATCGTGATTCGTGAGGTTTCTTTCAATGTCTGATTTAGGAAAGCATATTACAAGTGGCTAGTCATTTACACTCACTTCATACAACTCAAGGTGTGGAATACATTACTGAGGTGACAGTAGCTTAGCAGGTGGCCTTAAAACATGGCATGGGATTTATGTTCACTGATTGTATCATTATCTCATTGTTAATGGAATTTACCTATGTTATACCAGTGGGGCCATAAGGTATTCATAGCTACAATTTAGCAATTTTTGTGACTAACATTGCTGATGACACCTTTGTGTTATATGACCTGGTCTATTACTTCTCATATGTAACTAGGCACGAGAATGCAATGGCGCAGACAATGAGGAGACAGTGGTAACTAATCCAACAATGGTTTATTTACATTGCACAAATAAGAAAAACATGTAACTTTGGAATGAGGTAAAGGAACAGCACAGTTGGTAGAAATAAAATTGATTATATGAACACTCACGGGTGCAAGCGTGGGAGAGTGGACCTACTGGGCCATGGTATCGATCTCGGCTTGGAGGGGCGTAATTAAGCACCTACCTCATCTTCACTTGAGTCTCTGATGTTAAGGTTAGGCTTGTACCTGAATGTAACCTTCAAGTGTTACTCCAGGGGTTGGCGCCTAGGTACCTTGACAGCTGACCCCAGGGGTTGGGGATGAAGGAACGGGCATGAATGTAGGCAGGAACAGTCTTTGGTGCAGTTGGGTACAGACTGAACAGCTACTACTGCAGGTGCAGAGAAAATGGTGGCATGGCTGACTCAAGCAGGTGCCACTGGTATGGCGGCATGGCTGGTTAATGCAGGTGCGGTAGGTATGATGGCATGGCTGGTTCAGTGGAAATGGCAGTTGCAACAGATAAGGCAGGCTCATCTGGTATAGCGCTATTACTCTACTCCTGTCATTATATAACGGCCATTGTCAATTACATATTATTCCTAATTCTAAAGCCCAGGAAGCATCAGTGTCACTCCTCTACCCGTCACCATCGTCTATTATCTAAACATGAAACAGCACACAAGCTCCAGTGGAGGGTAACAACACTATCCGCTAGGACACAATTCCAGGTTGAGGTTTGCAGGAAACTTCACATGCTCAATATGCTGACCGCCTTCATTCCTTCAAGTGCAGTACCAAGTTCCAGTCCCCACTAAGTACTGTAAATCTGCACAGAAGGAAATGACTCACAAACATTGGCATGGTCAGGTGGTCTCTCGAAACGGTCAATGATCTTCTCCTAGAACTGGCCTTAGATCTTCCTTCAGAACCAGTCACTTATCTTCCTCTGAAACTGGCCACAGATATTCCTCTGGAATTGGCCACAGATCTTCCTCTTAAACCTCTGGTTGTGGCCACAGCTCTTCATCTGGAACAGGTCATGAATCTTCCTCGGCAACTTGTCACAGATCTTCGGCTATAAGCCGGCTCCACTGCTCATACGACTATCCTGCTACAATCAGGCAGGAACTTCACCTCTTTTGGGTTGTCCAGAGCTTTTATAATTATTACCTGCACCACAGCTGTCACCTGACTGTGTGCCTCCTCTCTTCTCTTCCCTGGGGGAATGTACTCTTCACTCTTTGGTTCTTCCCACTGTCATTGTCTCTGCTTTTCTCTGGTCTCTCATCTTTTAATCAGCAGATGGTAATGTTTACCCGCGTTTACACCTTTATTCTCTTACACATACTCCATGCTTACATCTATTAACCCCTTCATGACCTTGGACATACCTATACATTTTAGGTCGTTGGTACTTACCAACCTTGGACATATAGGTACGTCCTGGAGGTTTTGCAGCACCGAAGCTCCTCCAGCTGCACTCTCTGCTAAGTCTCCAGCTGATGTGCCGCTCCTGGCAGTTTAACCCCCTAAATGCTGCGATCAATTTTGATGACAACACTTTAATGACCTAAATGCTGCGATTGACATTGGTCGCAGCCTGATCATTGCCATGGTGACCCATCAGAAAATGAAAAGCAAAAAAAATGTTTTAATTATTCCAATTTTTCTATTTATGTAAAAAGAAACAATAAAACTACACATATTTGGTATCGCCACATTCGTAACAACCTTTCTATAAAACTGTTAAACTAGTTAACCCCTTCAGTGAACACTGTAAAAAATAAATAAATAACAATGCAAAAACTATGTATTTTTATCATACAGCTGACAAAAAAATAATAAATAAACGCGATAAAATTGAATAAAACGCGATCAATAAGTCATATATAAATAAAAATTATACCGCTGAAAACATCATCTTCTCCAGCAAAAAATAAGCCACTATTAAGCCCCATCAACCAAAAAATAAAAACGTTATAACTCTCAGAATACACCAATGGAAACACTTATTTTTCTATAAAATAGTATTTATAGAGTAAAAGCAGCAAAACATAAAAAAACTATATGAATGTGGTATCACTGTAATTGTACTGACTCAGAGCTGTCTTATCACTTTTACAACATGGTGAGCGGCCTAAGCTAAAAAAAAAAAACAATTCTTGAACTGCTGTTTCTTCTTGATTCTACCTCACAAATAGTGAAGGGTCATTCCATGTCAAGTGATCCAAAAATGAATATTTTTTTTCCCTGACGTCCTCAGATTTTTTAAAATTTTTTTCTATATGAAGAACAACTTTATCTAATTACAAAAAAAAAGTTTTGAATTTTTTTCTTTATCAGTTAATTTTTTACAGATTTTTAAAGTTTTAAAAAAGTGTGAATTTTGGCCTGGTATGGCTTTACATTTTCTATCATATCTCGGGCTAGAAATAAGATAGAGAAACAAAATAAACACCAATCTACTCAGAACTGTCCAGGCTTTCATCAGATATGTCACAAGAGGATCTTTGTTAATATTTTACCCATGTGATCGCAAGCGCAAAACTTTAAAACGCATTTCCGAAAAATCGGCGCGCTTTAAATATTTCAAAAACTGCCCATGTGTCTGCTTTGCTCTTAGTCACATCTGTACCAAATTTCAAGTTGGGATCGCAATGGGATCATATTTTAACATATTTTACTAGTAATAGCGTCAATGGGTCATTCCATATCAAGTGATCTAAATATGAATATTTTTTTTTACCTGACGTCTTTAGATTTTTTTTTTTCTTTTTTCCTTTATGAAGTACTACTTTAGTTAATTACAAATTAAAAGTTTAGAATTTTTTTCTTCATCAGTTAATTTTTTACAGATTTTTAAAGTTTAAAAAAAGTGTGAATTTTGGCCTGGTATGACTTTACATTTTTTTTATCTCAGGCTAGAAATAAGATAATGAAGTGGGAGAGGCATCATTTTACTCAGAACGGTAACAGCTTTCATTTGCGATGTTACAAGACTATGTTTCTTTATATCAAATTCAAACTATTGACGGGCAATTGTGAAAAAATGACTGATTGTGTTCTTGGTGATTTTTGAATTGACACTATAATAGTTAAATATTTTGCACTTAGGTCCAATGAATGCGTCCATGGGGTCAAGCTGGGACAGAGTCATCACAAATTAGCCTTATTTGCAGATGACCTGCTACTTTACATCTCCCAGCCCCTGGTCTCCATCCCTTCGGTCTTAATGGAGTTTGAACGGTTCGGACAATTGAGCAACTTTAAAGTGAATTGCTCCAAAACCGAGGCACTCAATATTTCTTTGCCTGGAGAATTGGTTTCTCATCTATCTAAACAGTTCCCATTTAAATGGAAAGTAGAAGCCATTAAGTACTTGGGAGTCCTTATACCAAAAGATCTTAAACAAATATTCAATTTAAATTATCAACCCCTTTTGACTAACGCGGAATCGGCATTTACCTCCTATAGACAATTAAAGCTATCCTGGTTCGGGAGAATAAACGTAGTCAAGATGGATGTCTTGCCCCGACTCTTATATACTTTTCAGACAGTTCCTGTTCTATTGGATAGAGGCTTCCTCTCCAAAATGCAATCTATGATCCTTAGATTTGTCTGGGGGGGCAAGAGGTCCAGATTGCGAATGAATATCCTATCCTTGCCCAAGACCAGAGGAGGGGTTGGACTACCCAACATACGAGCGTACTTTGTGGCTTCCTCTCTTGTTAGAGCTCTAGATTGGCATTATCATGCGTCCTCCAAGAAATGGGTAGGGGTGGAGCAAGAGGGTTTGGGGATTCCGCTGAAACACCTGCTTTGGATTTCCCCTAAAGACTCCACAGACCTAGTACCTTTGACAGACATGACCAGAAACACATTGAAGGTATGGCACCTAGTGACGAAAACCCTCCACTTAAACGACAGACTTAGCCCTTTGACTCCCCTTTTTTCCAACCCATCTTTCCCACCCAGATTTGATAGGCAGAGATTTTTATGTTGGCGGATTGTGGATGACACCCGAGTAGGAAAGACTCTGTCCAGTGGTGGTTTGCCCCCGATGGCAGAGCTACAACTCAAAGAACCTACGAGACCTCTTAAGTGATTCGAATTTCTCCAATACAGAGCATACTTATATTCAGCTGACCACTCTTGCAGGGTAAGATTGACGCCCAACGTATTGGAGAGGTTATTCCAACTGGAGGCTCCACCGAGGCGCAAAATATCAGTTCTATACCAGGCCTTAGGGTCCATGAGAGAGCAGGGCACCCTTTACTTCCAACGTGCTTGGGAGAGGGAATTGGGGTGTAGCATTTCAGAAGCTAATTGGCAGAAATGCTTTATATTTACTCACTCACTAGCTAGCGCTTGTTCTGCACAAGAAAGAAGCTATAAGCTGCTCACTAGATGGTACGTGTGCCCGACGACACTCCGGAACATGTTCCCTGGAACCCCTGATACCTGCTGGCGCTGTGGGGAAGAGAAGGGTACAATGATACACATTTGGTGGAGTTGTGGGGAAATCCGGCGGTTCTGGTCTGAGGTTTTCAATGCATACGCCCGGATAACAGGTAAACAAGCCGAATGCTGCCCAGAATCGGCAATGTTATCCATTTTTCCAGGTCCTATTGGGCTACAGAAGAGGGATATTCTCCGCTTTTGCATCTCGGCTGCTCGTGCTGTGATCCCGAGGTTCTGGAAATCAAGCCGGGCTCCATCTCTACTTGATTGGTTCAAATAATTGATGGACATATATCGAATGGAGGAGCTCGCAGCTCATGCGTCGGGATCTCGGAACAAATTCTTAGGGATTTGGGTTGAATGGATTCTTTTTCACGACTCTGCAGAATTTAGGAGTATCTTTTCCAGCACAGATAATATGGCTCGACCTCTGGCTGATGGGGAGCCAGTGGGATGAGTACCCTTTCTCCTTCCCATACCTCACCCGTCCCCCCCCTCCTTATTTTCTTTTTTTCTTACGTGGCTTTTCTTTCCCAGTATAACTTTTTCTAATGGTTTTTGTTTCTCTTCTCTCTCTCTTCTTTTCTATCTCTCTTTTCTTCCCATCTGATACATTCAGTCTAGGTATTTCCTTTCTACACCTATACCTTCAGAATTCTAGTGAACATTAGACAGGTATCGGAAACTCTGAGCTGTGAGTAGATCATTAATATTTCGGCCTTCCTTTCCGGTACACCAGTCGATAGACTATTCCAACTAGGCCTCAACGGGTAATGACCCACTTACGTGGTCAACCTGTTAGAAGGGGCCAAGTGATAAAAATCATTCTGCTGGGGCTGCTTGTCCCCTTGACATCAGAACATCTCAAAACCCTGAGAAAGGTTGTATACTTGAGTGTTTGGAATTATATTTAGATTGTAGTATATATTGCACCAGAGATAAGCGCAAAAGTAAACTTGCAGCTTATCTTAAAGTTACTAATAACTTTGTGAATTCTCTTTTTGTATATTTTATATGTCTCAAGATTTTGTTAAAAGATTGAATGTATGTCTTTCATATGTTTTTTCAAAATTTAATAAAAATGAGATTAACCATAGTTAAATATTTTAAAATATGATCCCATCACGATCCCAACTTGAAATTTGGTACAGATGTGGCTAAGAGCATAAAAGACACATGGGCAGTTTTGGAAAATTTTTATTAAAACGTTTTTTCGGAAATGCGTTTCAAAATGTTGCGTTTGCATTCGCATGGGTAAAAAATTAAAATTAACAAATATACTCTTGTGACATATCTGGTAAAAGCCTGGACAGTTCTGAGTAGAATGGTGTTTATTTTGTTTCTCTATCTTATTTCTAGCCCAAGATAAAAAAATGTAAAGTCATACCAGGCCAAAATTCACCCTTTTTTTAAACTTTAAAAATCTGTAAAAAATTAACTGATGAAGAAAAAAATTCTAAACTTTTAATTTGTAATTAACTAAAGTAGTACTTCATAAAGGAAAAAAAAAAAAAAATCTAAAGATGTCAGGTAAAAAAAATATTCATATTTAGATCACTTGATATGGAATGACCCATTGACACTATTAATATTAAAATATGTTAAAATATGATCCCATTGCGATCCCAACTTGAAATTTGGTACAGATGTGGCTAAGAGCAAAGCAGACACATAGGCAGTTTTTGAAATATTTAAAGCGCGCCGATTTTTCGGACATACGTTTTAAAGTTTTGCGCTTGCGATCACATGGGTAAAATATTAACAAAGATCCTCTTGTGACATATCTGATGAAAGCCTGTATAGTTCTGAGTAGATTGGTGTTTATTTTGTCTCTCTATCTTATTCCTAGCCTGAGTTATGAGGAGAAACGTAAAGGCAGGCAACAGTGAAATTCACACTTTTTCCGAACTTTGAAAATCATTTAAAAAAAAAAAAAATTTTTTTTAAAATTTTTCTCTTCACATTTTGCATTGTCTGACATGATATTATCAAATAACAAAATCTCAAAAGAATTAAAAATATAGAGGCAATAATCATTGGTTCACTTGACATGGAATGACCCTGAAATAGAAAGTGATCAAAAAATATTATGTGGCTCAAGATGATACCAATAAATACTCAAACTCATGCCACAGAAACAAGCCCTCACATGACCCCGTTAGCAGAAAAATAAAAATAACTATAGCCTTCAAAATTCAGTGATGGAAAAGAATCTTTCTTTTGTAAATAGGCATTTTTCATGTGATAGTGTAGCGCCCCTGTGACTAGGCACCACAGAATGGTATTGCATTTATTATTGATGTGTAATATTATTGTAAGTTGCTAGTTTAGGATTTCAATCTTATGGAGTCTATTTTTACACTCACTTAGGACCGCACCACTTAGAGTAGGGGGAACTGGTAATATAGTAGGTTCCACAGGGTGGGGGCGGCGCTTAGGATAGAAGTAGAGTGACAGTTGACAGTTTTACCTCAGTCGGGGCTGGGAAGGCAGACAGAGAGGTCAGGCCTGGCAGCCCAGCTGAGTGGAGGGTACCCCATCTTTATGTGGGGACCCAGGACAGATGGCAACGGGCCAGGGCTGGTAGGAGCCAGCTGGTCATGTTGAGGGGACACCGGTGACACGGACAACTGAGGCAGCCAGGAGTTCAGCCCTGACTGAAAAACCGACGAGCTGTAGGCCCAACAGAAACGGGTTGCTGACAGCGCCACAAAGGTACCTCTCCCCTCAGGACTGAAAACTGGTTCAGGACACTAGGAGAAACTAAAAGGGACAGACATTTACTGCGGAGCTGGAAAGGAGCCTCTTTGCTATTTGTCCGGGTTGCCTTATTCAGGCCGAGTAGTGGACAGACCTTATCTTCTAGACACAGACCGTAGGATTGGCGGGGGAGCTCTTCAAAGGTGGTAAAGACAGAAAGATCTAGAGAAAGAAAGTAGTAGACCCTGAAAAACTAAGAGAGGACATCTAGAGACTCCATAAGAGAAACCCTGAATTGGCAACAGCACCCTGAAACCAAACTGTACCGTGTCTTGTTATGCCATCAGTCGGTACCAAGTAAAGCAAAGTTAAACTGGAACTGTTTCTGTTATTCTTCCCGCCGCAGCCCGGAGGGCTTAACATCATCAACATCATCACAGCAGAGGGGTAAGAACTGCACCACCATCACCATCACTGTCCTCCCTCACCGTCTCACCACAACATCGCTGCCCTGAGGTAAAGCTCCACCTGTGGGGAGCTGTACCACACTCTGCTGCCCCCTTCATCACCTCAGTGGCCAGCTGGCAGCGCCGGTACCATCTTACCGGACTCTACAGGTGGCGTCACGTTCCCCTGTAAATAACCCCTTTAACCCCCACCGTTTACCATCAACATCTGGTATAGTTGATCACCAGGGCACGGCACCGGGGTCCCGACCATCCGTGACTCCCCACACAGTAGCCCCGGTATCCGAGTCCCTCATCCACCCTAGCTCTGGTTGAATCAATAGTAGCCAAGACTAAAAAAAGATATAAATCTGGTTTTGCAGTAATCGTACCAACCTGATGAATAAAGCTGTCTAATCACTTATACCACAAGGTGAATGGTGTAAAAATAATAATACAGTCAATTCTTCCACTGCAGCTGATTTGTTTTTTCTACTTCTCAAAGATCGCAGTAAGGCTCGGCTTACGTTTATCCTGTGTAACTCTCTGATTATATGATTCAGACAAAATTCCCAATGGAAAAGTTAACTGTTATGAGAGAGAGGGAGTCACTTTGAACTCCCTTCTGACCTGTGGTCTGGTAGTGTCCATCTTTTTGCACATGTCTTTAGGCGTGCACAAAGTGTGGTCAACCATTGTAAGGGTAAGGCTGAACAGAGGGCAGGCAGAGTTCAGAGTAACTCTGCTGCCTCATTAGTAAAAGGATCCGTCGGGGTTTCACCTGAATCACGTATTTTGGAGATGTAGCTGGAAACCCGAATATAAGTGCTCAGCCTAGAGCACAGGATAAATGTGAACTGATCCAAAATGTTCTGTACCCAAATTGACGCCAATAACATTCAACTGAACCCCAAATAAAAAACAACTCCTGTTAAGATCCATCATCTGTTAACATAAATATAGGGAGCTTGCACCTTACTGGTAGCACAAAATCTCAGGAAAAGTGCTATGGCTCCTCAATTACCTTCCCCCCCCCATAAAACTGCAAAACCTGTGCTCCCAAATGCAAATGCTCCCCTCCCTTCTGTGTCCCACACTGTCTAAACCACTGTAAACTTCTACATGTTAATTTACGGGGTCTGTTTCTCCAGAAGCATGAGCTAGGCACAATGTACGAGCACTACAATGTACTGGGCACTACAAGGGCTTATTTGCAATTTTTAGTAATGCAACATTCACTGCGTTAGACTCCTTGGGTGTATTCCAGAGAGAATCAGAGAAAGGGGGTTTCTGCTGTCCTGGCATTTAGAGGCTCTTCAAAAGGAGTCTGCAAATTATTATAGGAAAATCTGTGCTCAAAAAACAAATGCCGCTCCTTCTGTCCCCAGGCCTACAGGGCAATCAGGGTAATATAAAGGGTTAATGACAGCTGTGGTTTGTCAAAAGCACAGCTGTCACAAAGCCCTAGGTTAGTGATGGGATGGGTATGGGTACACGAGACCCTACCCCATCACTAACCTGTATCAGAAGAAATAAACACAAACACAGAAAAATCCTTTATAAAATATAAAACACACAAACCCTCTTTTTTTAAATTTATTAACACAAGAAAACACACCCAGTCTAATGTAATCCATCACACAATGCCCCATGAAGATCCTGACTCTGCTACATCCAGAATCTGCAGTGATGAAAAAAGCATCCTCTCACAGCAGCTTCTGGGACCACACTGACAGCTGCAGGGGAGCCACCGGTGTAAGGAATGGTGACATCACTGGAGGGCTTCCCTGCTGCTGTCAGGGAACTTCGTTGAATCTGCTGCCAGATTACGGGACATGGCCCTGTTCCGCAATACGACAGCGAGACATCCAGAGACCATGACATCAAAATCTGTACTCCAAAACATCGCTTCTTCCCTTCTGAGCCCTGCTGTGCACCCAAACAGTGGCTTTCCACCCATATGGGATATCATCATACTCAGGAGTACACATATCGGGGTCCATTATCTCCTGTCGCCCTTGCTAAAATGAAAACATTGGCGCTAAAAGAACATTTTTGTGGAAGGAATGTACTTTTTCATTTTCAAGGCTAAATGTTTTCAAATTCTGTAAAGCATCTGTGGGTTCAAAGTGTTCACCACACATCTATATAAAATCCTTGGGGGCACGTGTATCCAAAATGAGGTCACTTGTGGGGGATTTCCATTGTTTAGGCACATCAGGGGCTCTCCAAACACGATATGGAGTCTGCTAATGATTCAAGCCAATTTTCCATATAAAATATCAAATTCCTCTCCTTCCCTTTGAAGCCCTGCAGTGTGCCCAAACAGTACTTTTCCACCACATATGGAGTATCAGCGTACTTATGAGAAATTGCACAACAAATTATGTAGTAAAATTTCTCCTGTTGCCTTTGTGAAAATAAAAACATTTGTGGAAAAAGAACATTTTCGTGGAAAAAGTTAACTTTTTTATTTTCATGGTTCAACGTTATAAAATTCTGTTAAGCACCTGGGAGTTCAAAGTTCTCACCACACATTTAAATTCCTTGGGGAGGAAGTTCTAGTTTCCAAAATGGGATCACTTGTAGGGGGTTTCCACTGCTTATGTACAGCAGGGACTCTCCAAATGCGATATAGCATCCACTAACAATTCCAGACACTTTTCCATTCAAAAAGTCAAATGTCGCTCCTTCCCGTCTGAGCCCTGGTGTGCGCCCAAACAGTGGTTTTCTGCGCTATATGGGGTATCGGGGTACTCAGTAAATATTGCATAACAAATTCTATGGTGCAATTTCTCCTGTTACTCTTGTAAAAATTGAATATTTGAGGCTAAAGGAACATTTTTGTTGGAAAAAGTAAAATGTCCATTTTTTCCTTCCACATTGCTTTATTTCCTGTGAAGCACCTGAAGGGTTAATAAACTTCTTGAATGTGGTTTTGAACAGTCTAAGGGGTTCAGTTATTTAAAATGGTGTCACTTTTGGATATTTTCTGTCATATACGCTCCTCAAAAGACACCTCAAAAGGGATGATGTAAAGTACACATGTAAGAAATGTTATTTATTAAGTATTTTGTGCGCGCAAAAAACATATTGTCTTAAATTTGCCACTAACATTAAGTCCAATATGTCATGAAAAAACAATCACAGAATCACTGGGATCCTTTAAAATGTTCCCGAGTTACAACCTTATATAGTGACACTGGTCAGAATTGCAAAAAATGGCCTGGTCATGAAGATGAAAACAGGATGAGTGGTAAAGGAGTTAATTAACACATGTATTACTTGTTAATTACTTGTTTTTTCCTTGATTCTGTAAACTTGAGAGGACATGGGGTGAGTTGGAGGCAACATGCTGGGTGAGAGAGAAAACATCAAAAGAATGTGTCGAAATCCGATGGAAAGGTGACAATGCATGCACTGTAAGTGATAGTTCATAGGGTGACTACAGGTGCCACCCTGTGCCAGAAAAAAAAGAAAGCCACAAAGCAATTGTGCAAGAATAGTGATGAGCGAGTATACTCGTTACTATTCACTACTTGCATGGATAGTACGGTATTCGTGATACTCGGTACTCTACGAGTGTTTTGGATTTTACTCATGATACTCGAGTGAGCTGAAAAGCATGTTTCCTGACTGATTTTCAGCCAATGAACATGCTGGGATTGCTTGCCAGTCATAGTAAGGCTATGGGGCTGTAAAAAGTCAGAGATGCATGAGAAAGTGCTCAAACTGAATGGGAACAGTAAGCAGACATAATGTAGACTGCGTCTGCATACTGTTCTGCCATACGGCTGTCTGTCAGAACCTAGTGAAGATAGATAGAAGAATAGGTAGATCGGGCTTACCAGACTCCCGCTGCTGCTCCCGGTTCAGCTCAATCTCTAGCTGAATCACATCCGGGGCCGCCAATTAAAAAGCCCAGTAAAAGCAGACAGCTGCAAGCGGCCACCCTCAGCTTTGTAATTTCACCTTGGCAAAAAAACAAAGTGCCCTATTTCTAATTGCCAGTAAAAGTAAATATGGGCAGTTAAGGGTTGGTATTCTGAGCTGGGTGAGAGCCCATTGTTTTAGGGCCCCCATACACTAAAGAATAGCAGCACGCAGCCACCCCTGAAAATGGCGCATTCATCATAGCAACATTTCCAGGCACTTTACCAGGCTCTTTCAGTGGCCCTGGTGGCAGTGGCACGCTGGATAATAAGGGGTTAACACCATCTTTGTATTGCGAGCTGGTATTAAGCCCTGGGGTTCTTAACGTCAGGCCAAGTTAGACCCGACTATTAACATTCTCAAATAAATAGCAAAAAAGACATTACACAGAAAAATTATTTTATAAAAAAACAAAAAACACAGAGACTCTTAGTGACTCAATCTTTATTACCCCCTCCCCACCCTTGTACCCCTCCATGATCCTCTTCTCTCTTCCTGGATAGACTCCTCTACATCAGAGACCACTGGGAGGAAAAACACATCCACTCCCATGGTCTCTGATCACTGAACGACAGTAGTATAGTAAGCGGTGAGGTCGTTGTTGCCATAGCAACAGCAGTTACTATGGCAACGATGACATCACTGCTTACTATATCGCAGAGACCTGCACTTTAGTAAAGTTGTCAAAACAGCCCTCAGCTGCCTAGTTTTAACATGCTCGATATGAAGTAAAAAGGTATGATAAAATGAGCGCTAGGGACAGAAACAGGCACTGGGCTCTTATCGAATATTACCTTTCAAATTTATTGTGAACAGTAGAAGTTATGGGTCTCCTCGAGGAGACCCATAACTTCTACTGTTCACAATAAGTTTGAAAGGTAATATTCGATAAGAGCCTAGTGCCTGTTTCTGTCCCTAGCGCTCATTTTATCATACCTTTTTACTTCATATCGTGCTCAAATCCTCCCTTTGGGGAGTGTGGTTTGAGAGCAGCTCTGGGACAGGATTTGGTCAACACAGAGGAGCTGCCCTTCCCTGGGCTCGTGATCTCTGGGAGAGACATTGAAGTTCCATAAGGAAAGGTTTCTCTACACGTAGCAACGGATTTATGCCTGCGGTTAAATCTCACCTCAAATCATCAACCTAGTTGTGCAGGGGGCGCAACTAGAAAAGGTGAGTGACATATCAATATAACCCCTTGCTTCGGCTAATTTGCAGTGTGGCGCAACAATTTCTTGGTTTTTCTTTTCCATACATAGTTTTAACATGCTGGCAGTTAGAAATAGGGCAGAGCACACACATTTTTTTTGCCAGCCAAGGTAAAATTACTCAGCTGAGGGTGGCAGCTTGCAGCTGTCCACTTTTCTGGGCTAGACATAAAAACATTGCTAAGCCCCAAGCGTGTTTTTTTTAATTATTTATTTATTTGACACCCTAAGATGGCAGGTTGGTTGCCATACACTAAAGGTACCGTCGCACACGTCAATTGTGCTAGCAATTTCACTGGCTATCTATCTATCTATCTATCTATCTATCTATCTATCTATCTATCTATCTATCTATCTATCTATCTATCTATCTATCTATCTATCTATCTATCTTCACTAGGTCCTGTCACTGAGAGCAGACAGCTGTATGGCAGAACATCTGGCAGACAGTGTACATTATGTCTGACTAGTGTCCCCATGCAATTTGAGCACATTCTTAGTCATCTCTGCCTTTTTATAGCCCCCCAGACCTCATTATTGGGTCCATCATTGACTTACATTGTACTCGCTCTTTGGAAGGAATATGTTAGTATTATAAAGTACTCATTATAAATGTAACGATTCTGAATATTTTGCCACTTGCTCATCGCTATGCAGGAACAAAGTATGTAGCATCAATAAATAAGAAAAGTGATTGGTCATGAGTTGTGATGATCGAATACCAAAAATATTCAGGTTCAGATTATCTGTTTCGAATCATTTTCAATATTCGTGTATTCGTGCAACATAATGAACCCAAAACAAGTCATTCCTAATTATTATTTTGCTATGGCAAAACATATTCCCCCACTCTGCCAGCTGCAAAATGCCTGTTGGTATTCTGGCCTTTGCCATCCTCTTCGCCCTCCTCCCCGCTGTCCTCCTTCTCCACCATTTCCATGGAATCATCATGTGGCCTTCACTTCAAATTTTAGGAGGGCCAGCAAGTGGCCCAGAACCTGAGTTTTTTGGAGGGCCATCAGGTGGACCTCCACCATACATTTTGAAGAGAACTCCTTCACATTTAGGAGGTTACTCCTTCATTCTTCATTTTTATGTAAATAGAGGAATACATATTCCCAAGCACTTTACAATATCAGATACACCACACCTGTTGGTATTCTGGGCTTTACTCTCCTCCCCTCCTCCACCCCCTCCATATCCACCTAGTCATCATGCTGCCCTCACTTTAAATTTTGAAATGTCCAACAGTTGTCATAAAGCCTGAGTCTTTATGAATGGCCGTCAGGTGGCCTTCTACCATACATTTTGAAGGGACCTCCCTCACTCATACATTTAAGAGGTCCATCCCTCATTCAAAATTGTTGGGAGGACCATCTCTACCAGTGGTTCCCAAACTCCAGTCCTCATGGCCCCCAACAGATCATGTTTTCAGGAT
>JARQOC010000001.1:64230783-64292704 GCA_033576535.1 Allobates femoralis
CATAGAAACCATGCTAACCTTATGAACATTACCTGCACACCTTCATCTCCTTGTTTTAACTGCGCGCACTGGAATCCACGGTCTGTATGTAACAAGCTTCCCTTCAGACACAATTACTTTCTAAGGCTACCTTCACATTTGAGGGGATCCGCAATGTGACCGCAGCACCGCAAGCCGCTATCTTTATAATGGGAGCGCACGGTGCTGCGCTTGACTGCGCATGACCGTGCGCACCCATTCACTGCCAAATGTGATCTGTGTGCAGGCGGATGCCTGCGCACAAATCACCCACTCTCGTCCGCACCACGAACGCGACATGTTGCATTTCTGGTGCGGACGAGATTGGGTGATTTGTGCGCAGGCATCCGCCTGCGCACAGATCACATATGGCAGTGAATGGGTGCGCATGGTCATGCGCAGTCAAGCGCAGCACCGTGCGCTCCCATTATAAAGATAGGGGCTTGCGGTGCTGCGGTCATATTGCGGATCCCCTCTGCAGAACGCTGTGGAGGGGAACGCAAATGTGAAGGTAGGCTTACTAACTCTCTTAACCTCCTGGCCCTCACTGAAACCTGGATTTAGGATTCAGACACTACTTCCCCTGTCGCTATTTCTCATGGCGGCTTACATTTCTCCCATTCCCGAGACCTGGGAACAGACATGGTGGTGGAGTCGGCTTACTCCTGTCCCCACAATGTACTTTCCAGGTCATCCCCCAGCTCCTTCACTCTCATTCCCTTCTTTTGAGGTCCACACCATTAGGATCTTCCATCCCCTCCTCTCCCCCTCAAAGTAGCAGTTGTATACCGCCCCCCAGGTTCACCCACCCAGTTCTTCGATTATTTCTCCACGTGGCTGCCGCACTTCCATGTCCTCAGAATTACCAACCCTTTTTCTGGGAGATTTTAACATCTCCATAAACAGCCCAATCTCCCCATCTGCATCCCAGCTCCTATCTCTAACCACCTCTCTCGGCCTCTCACAACTCTCAACCTCTGAGACACACAAAGATGGTAACACCCCTTTCCTGGTCTTTACCCGCTCTGTTCAACCTCCTCCTTAGATAACTCACTTTTTTTCTCTCTGATCACAACATTCTCTCCTTCACACTCACAAATCCTCACCCACCCAAGCACACTCCTACCTATCACACATTCAGATATCTTCAGGGCATCATCCCTCAAACACTCACAGACTCTCTACACTCATTACTATCCCCAATCTCCTCCTTCTCCTGTCCAGATCTTGCTGTAAATCACTACAATGACAATCTCAGAAGCACCCTGGACCAAGTAGTGCCCCTCACCCTCAGAACCTTCAAACATAGAATAAAACAGCCTTGGCTCACATCGCAAACTAAATTGCTCCAGCGATGCTCCAGCAGTACTGAACGCCTATGGAGGAAAACTCGCTCCCAAGAAAATTTTATCCATTATGAATTCATGTTAAAAACCTACAACTCTGCCCTTTACCTCGCCAAACAAACCTACTTTACCAGCCTGATCTCCTCACTATCCATTAACCCAAAGAAACTCTGACACATTTCATTCTTTCCTCAGTCCTAAAGTGTAGGCCCCCCATCACTGACCTCTGTGCTGATTATCTAGCTTCTTACTTTATTCACAAAATAGACAACATACGCCTTGAATTCAGCTCCCGGCCTCCAAGCACTGCTACTCCCAATCTTCCCCACATTTTCTCCGGCTCACTCTCCATATTTGACCCAGTCACAGAAGATGAAGTCTCCACTCTCCTCTCTTCCTCTCATTCCACTATATGCACCACTGACCCCATTCCCTCACACCTACACCAGTACCTCTTTCCGGTCGTCACTACTCAGCTAACCAAACTATTCAATCTCTCCATTTCTGGTATGTTCCCCTCCTCCTTCAAACACTCTATCATTACTTCATTATTAAAAAAAATCTTCTCTTGACTAGTGATGAGCGAGCATGCTCGCCAGTACTCGGTACTTGCCCGAGCATCTCAGTGCTCGGGACACTCGGAGCTCGCAGAGTACCGGCGAGATGCTCGGGCTCGTGCTGGGCTCCCCCTCCCTGCATGTTGGCACTCTTTACAGAGCCAGCTCACATGCAGGGATTGCCGCCACACACTGTAATGCCATAGCCATGTTGGTTGTGGCATTACAGTGATTGGCTGGCCCCACAGCATCATCAGGTCTATATCAGACCTGACCGTGCTGTGCTCGAGCCGGCGGCGCTCAGCTGATCTGACAGCTGTTTAAATCTCCCACGCTGACATCAGCTGTTCGGTGTCGGCGCAGGAAATTGAAACAGCTGTCAGATCAGCTGTGTTTTATGCTCCCATACCGACACTGCCGACGATGAGCGGCTGCCGCTCCTGCAGCCACCTGGTGTCATCCGAAAATCCCCTGTCCCCCGCGGCTCTGCTCTGTACGCCCCATACACTCTCGGCTCTGCTCCATACACCTAGTACAATCTCAGCTCTGCTACATCCACACTGTAAATCCCACTCGACCCCACACATTAATTTCACCTCATCCAGCAACATGACAACCAGCACAGCAGAGTCCTGCATACACTGAGGAGCTGATCATGTGACCCCCTGACTACTCCCCTACATGTGACATCTTCACAGGTCCTGTCAGCACAGAGCAGCCGTGGATGTAGTGTCCAGCTCTGTCTGCAGGTGGAGAACAATGCAGGGGATGGGGGGGAAAGTAACGTGGCTGGCGGGGAGATCCGACCTCAGCCACTGCAGCCCCCTAGATATGGCCCTGGAGAATGAGACACTGGATGAAGAACTAAAACCAGTGACCAATATGACAGGAAATGAGAAGCTGGTAACAGAGAGCAGGGGTAAGGCTACGTTTACCCGTGGCACATATACTGCATATACGCAGTGCTATTTTACGCTGGCATAAATGCAGTGAAACACAACACTGGATACCAGCGCCGGACTGGGGTGACTGGGGCCCACCAGAAAAATTGACTCCAGGGGCCCACCCACCCGGGCCCACCCGGGCCCACCGGGCCCACCCATTCTTCAGCTATATGCAAATACCTGTTATGCGTTATACCTATTATAGTGTAGCGTGGACAGCGTGGACTGTAAAACACAGGTGGCTCCTGCACACCACTGTGCACTCACCATTACTGCGATGTATCATAACTGTAGTTTGCATTAATTTGGATTTTTTGGTGAAAACAAGTTATCAGTGCTGCACAGGCAGGGGCTGGCTGGAAGATCTTGCCCTGGGGGGTAGTTGACTTTTTCTAGCGGTGGCCAACTGAAGAGCGGGGGAATGGGTGCTACCACTACAGAGGCCAACTGAAGAGCATGTGGATGCTGGCGCTGCTTCACTAGCCTGCCAGCTGCCTGCTGCCGCCGCGCCAATCCCAGGTCACAGTTAGCCTCCACGTTGACGCCCGCGTCCTGCCTGCTGCGTCCCGGATCCCGCGCGGCCGCTCTCACTGAGGGGGCAGCTCTAAACTAGGACTAAAGTCACCGGCCTGGCGGGCAAATGCCTCCATGCAACCTGGGCCAGTCTGCCCCTGTGGACAGGTTAGGAATGTGATCACTTATTTATTGGTGGAATCCGCACCATCAGAAGAATGTGGCACTTTGAGTATTTGGTGAGTTTTGTACCTCAGTATTTGTAAGGCCGACTTCACACCACGTTGTGATCAGGTCCGGGGCTGTCCGATGTGAATCAGACAGCCTCGGACCCAATTTTGACATAATGCAGCCCTATGGTGCTGAACAGGGCCAGATGGCAGCTATTTGCCATCCGGTTTTGTCCCTGTCCGGCAGCATCAGGCTGCAAACGATTTTTGCCCCGGACACAAAAATGGAGCTTGCATCATGCAGAAGTTTGCCAGAGAAAGAAAGTTGAGCATTTGGTGACTTCAGTATTTATAAGACAAATCCAGGATCACCTCTGCTTGCTTTACTCCTGGTTTTGTCTTAGGCCGGCTTCACACCACGTTTTTTCCCCTGTCAGGCTGTGTCCAGTGCTTTGCAGGAGGCACCGGACACAGCCTGACAGGTCCGGACAAATAGAAGCGGAGGGTTAATATGCCCTCCGGTCCTGTTTGTAGCCGGATTCTGCAGAGCGTTGCTTCAGGAACTGCCCCAGCTGAAATGGTGCTGAACCTCTTCACAGGGGACAGCTCCTGGTTCTGAAGTTCAGCGAAGCTCACGTTGAACTCCAGCAGCAGGCGTCCAGGAACCTGACAGACTCTCTGTCATGTCCGGCGCGATCTGGCGCCCCATTGACTCATGTTAGGGGGCGCCGGATCTGGGAGAATCTGGCAAGATCCGGTTTGTTTAAATTTTTCACCCAGGACACAAAAATGCTGCATGCTCCGTTTTTGTGTCCAGGGTAAAAATCGTTTGCAGCCTGATGCTGCCTGACAGGGACAAAACCGGATGGCAAATAGCTGCCATCCAGCCCTGTCCGGCACCATAGGACTGCATTGTGTGAAAATCGGGTCCGGGGCTGTCGGGTTCACACCGGACAGCCCCAGACCTGATCACACCGTGGTGTGAAGCTGGCCTAATACCATATACAAGGAACAAATCCCGCCAAGCCATGACCAGAGCACATAATGGCACCAGATAGTGACCGATAATGAAAATGTAAAAAGCTCTGTATATAGAGTTAGTGTAAAGATAATGTAGAGATTACCAGAGACATTACCAGTGACATTATACACAGGAGCTCTGTATATATTGTCAGTGTACAGGTAATATAATGATCACCAAGGACATTATACACAGGAGCTGTGTGTATAGTGTCAGTGTGTGTGTATAGGTAATAAACAAACTCACCAGTGATGTCTCTAGGTGAAGTTCTTTATCTGTTGCCAACCGATATCACATCTTCTATGTAGGACCTATCTCTGCAGAAAATAACATAGTTATCTACAACTAATCACTTCCAGAGCACAATCCACACTTTTGCCACAATTTCTACACTACATGAAATGACAAAAAAAAAACGACATAGTGCCACACTACACAGTAACAGTGCTCCAGTGGCATCCTGTGCCTGCTCATCTCTGTCAGCAGACATATTTGTCTGATGGCAAAGATGTAGCAGAGCTGAGGTCAGAAGACCTGTGGATTACGTCAGAGCAAGGTGTTTTTTTTAATTAAAGATGGAGTCCCTAAATGTGTTTTGTGTTTGATTCGTATTAAACATTTATTTTCTCTGTGTTGTATTTTTTTCCTGTTTACTAGAAATTCATGGTGGCCATGTCTAATTTGGCTTGACGACATGAATTTCAGGCTTAGTACCAGCTGATAATACAAACCTGCTACTAACCCCATTATTACCCAGCGTGCCACCCCCCACCAGGGCTGCTGGAAGAGCTGAAGAAAGCGTCTGGACATGATGCTATGATGAAGGCAGCATTTTCAGGGGTGGCTGCGATTTTCAGCGTGGGGGGCCAAGAACGCTTAGGCCTTACCATGCTGAGAATCCCAGCCCCAGCTGCCTTGCTTTATCTGGCTGGCGATCAACATATGGCGGGAGCATACGCATGTTTTTTTCCAAAAAAAAGTGAAATAATTTTAAAACAAATATTAGGCTTCTCTGTCTTTTGATCGCCAGACAAGGTAAAGCCAGGCAGCTGGAGGTGGCAGCCCGTAGCTGTCTGCTTTATCTGCGCTGAGAATCAAAAAAACTGCGGAGCGCTAAGTCATGTTTTTTTTAGTATTTATTTTCACACTTCTATATGTGTGACAGGCCCAACAGCTAATCACAGACACTGACACAGAGAATGGGCATCTGTGATTGGCTGCTGGAGTAACCTGAATGTAGCCCATACATAGTACCGTACTAGAATGTATGGGCTGGTTGTAGATTACTCGAACAGCCAATCACAGATGCCCATCCTCTTTGACCGCATCTGTGATTGGCTGTTGTGGTCTGTCACATATAGAAGTGTGAAAATAAATAATTTTTAAAAACATGACATAGCACTCTGCAGAATTTTTGATTCTCACCGCATATAAAGCGGACAGCTACGGCCTGCCACCCCCAGCTGCCTGGTTTTACCTTGGATGGTGATCAAATGTTAGGAAAGCCCAATTTTTTTTTTACAAATTATTAAAAAAAAAAAATGAGTGGGCTCCCGCCATATTTTGATCGGAAGCTGAGGGCTGGGATTCTCAGCATGGTAAGGCCCAAGCATTCTGGGCCCCGATGCTGAAAACGGCAGCCCACAGCCACCCCTGGAATTGGCGCAGTCATCATAGCGCCATTTCCAGGTGCTTTATTCAGCTCTTCCAGTGGCCCTGGTGGGGGGTGGTACACTGGGTAATAAAGGGGTTAGTACCAGCTTTGTATTATCAGTTAGTACTAACCCTGAAATTCATGGCATCACGCCAAACTAGACACAGCCACCATGAATTTCCAGTAAACAGAAAAAAAACACAACACAGAAAATAAATGTTTAATAAAACTCAAACACATTTAGGGACTCCATCTTTAATAAATAAAAAAAATCCTTGCTCTGACATAATCCACAGGTCTTCTGTCTTCAGCTCTGCTACATCTTTGCAATCAGACAATATGTCTGCTGACAGAGATGAGCAGGCACAGAATAACAGTAGAACACACCTGTAAGTGATAGAAGCGCTCAGCTGGCCTCCAGCCGCCGACCGTGTTTCCTGTGCATTGCAAATAATGCATACTTTCAAACGCATGGCTATTTTTGCAGGCGTTAGAATGCACTTTTGCAATGCAAGTCTACAGTACATTGCATTTGTGCTGATTTACATTTGTGCCGATTTACAATGGATCCGTTGAAACGCACAACATAAACGCAATGTTAACAGCTGCGAAGAGGGGAGACAGAGCCCTGGATAACGCCTAGTCAGTCTACTGATGGTACTATCATGTCCATTGCCCAGTATGTCCTTCCAGCCTTTGTGGCACTATTATGCCCATTGCCCAGTATGCACTGCCTGCCTCTGTGGTACTATCATGCTAGTACTACCACCAGTGACTGTCAGGACATGCTGGGTGGGCAGGATAGTACCACAGATGCTGGCAGGACATATTGGCAATGGGCATGCATGATAGTACCACCAGAGGCTGGCATAACATGCTGGCCATTGCCCAGTAGTATGTCCTGCCAGCCTCAGCTAAGGGTACCAGGCAGTTACCTTCTCATCCGTTCTGCTGCTGGCTGGGAGTCCTGTACAGTGCAGCATGTAGTGTGAATGCCACACTATGGAGATGCTGCTTCTACTACTGCCACATGGAGGCGAGGCTCAGGGCCACATAGAGATTACAGGGCCGCATAAGGCGATATGGGTCCACAGGTGTACATAGAGATCAATGGGCACTCTCAGGGCGGATATGGGTCCCAATCAGGGGCGTACATAGAGATCAATGGGCACTCTCAGGGGCGTGCATAAAGATCATGGGGGCAAATCATAGGCGTACATAGATAACATTGGGCACAGTCAGGGGCGTGTATGAAAATAATGGGGCCCACTCAGGGATCGTACATAGAGATCATGGGGCCCACTCAGATGCGTACAAGAGATCATGGGGCCCACTCAGATGCGTACATACAGATTACAGGGCCCACTCAGAGGCGTACATACAGATTACAGGGCCCACTCAGAGGCGCACATAGAGATCATGGGGCCCACTCAGATGCGTACATAGAGATCATGGGGCCCACTCAGAGGTGTATATACAGATTACAGGGCCCACTCAGAGGCGCACATAGAGATCATGGGCCCTCTCAGATGCGTACATAGAGATCATCATGGGGCCCACTCAGAGGTGTACATACAGATTACGGGCCAACTCAGGGCGTGCATAGAGATCATCATGGGGCCCACTCAGAGGTGTACATACAGATTACAGGCCCACTCAGAGTGCACATAAGATCATGGGGCCCACTCAGATGCATACATAGAGATCATCATGGGGCCCACTCAGAGGTGTACATACAGATTACAGGGCCCACTCAGAGGCGCACATAGAGATCATGGGGCCCACTCAGATGCGTACATAGAGATCATCATGGGGCCCACACATAGGCGCACATACAGATTACGGGGCCAACTCAGGAGCGTGCATAGAGATCATCATGGGGCCCACTAGGCGCACATACAGATTACGGGGCCAACTCAGGAGCGTACATAGAGATCATCATGGGGCCCACACATAGGCGCACATAGAGACAGGGGTGTAACTACAACAGGTTCAGGGGTTGCGATCGCACCCGGGCCCTGCAGCCTAGGGGGGGGCCCAAAAGTCCCTTTGGCCCATAGAAAAAGACTAATACTATTAAAGATTTGCAATGATTGGGGGCCCCAGGGCCTGAAGTTACGCCACTGCATAGAGATCATGGGCTCCGTGAGGTTAGGCTCTCACCACACCCCAGTATGGTGCCCTCAGGGAGCTCCCACAGTGTTTGCTTCTGCTAAGGCCTGTGATGCCCTGTGGGACCTCCCTGAGGGCACCATACTGGGGGCAGTAGAAGCAGCATCTCCTCACACTAAATGCTGCACAGCACTACAGGCCCCCAGCAGGTGACACTGGATGGTGGAGGCTGCAGCACGGTCCTGGACCCCCAGGCTGACTGGCTGAGGAAGCGATCTCTTATGAAGATGGGCTCCGTCAGTCATTCAGTTGACCAGGACAGGACGACCAATGCCCATCCTAAACTCAAGCACTGCTTCCCCTGGCCCCCACTCTCCGTCATTTATAGTGCCCCTGTGCTGTCTGCTGGGGCCACGGCGGGTCCTTCCTCTCAGCGACGCTGCCGGCCCTGCGCTTGCATCATCAGCCTGGATGGAAGCAGTCATCATCGCAGCTGAGATGTCTCCATCTGCGCAGGCGCCTGGCATGTGTCGCGCTGCGAGAGGAGGAAATGGCGGTCATACCCAGCAGTCGGCAAATGCACGGAGAGCTCCTCTTGCTGCTGCAAGAAGAAATAATCACTAATCATATCGTCAGGGCGCAGATATGATTAGTATGATATACCGGAGGGGGCTCACACTGTACACATCTCCTGCAGGATCACAGACAGACAGGAAGGCATGATGGAGTTGATCTACCCATGACAGACATAACATAGGTCATGTAATTGTCTTACATATATAGTGTGGTCTACGCTGGGCGGACTTATACACGGTCGTCAATGAACCGTGGCCTCAGTGTAGGGGCTCCCCAGGCTCCTCTGTTGGCTAGGGTCTCATTTGCTTGTGGCCGAGCCTGACACAAGGCTAAAAAACTATCGCATAGTGTGTGACCCCCACGCGTAATCAAACGAAGCCCCACAGTAGCCTCGGTCTGCCGGGTGAGGCTAACCTGCGGGCCGCCGACTGCACCTGTCCACGCTGTGCATGCAGTGTCGCAGCCACGGTGGTGCGCACCTCAGTGCACATAGAGCGCCGGCAGACATCCCAAGGTACTGCAGGTCCCTGTGGCCCACAGCTCCTGCCCCAGCACTAATGCTGTGCTCTCGCGCATCATCCAGGTGGTGCAGAAGTCACACGGGTAGGACAGAGCCTGGTGGATCCTTAGTACAGCAGGGCACTGGAGGCTAGGCCAATACCAGAGCGTGCCTGAGGTGAGTGGAGGTTCAAGCCCGAGATCAAGCACATCCAGACAGGCAAGGTACAAGATTCCAAGTCTGCTCTCCTACAACAAGTGCTATGAGACACAGTGGCATATAGGGCTCAGAGCTTACCTACCCACACATAGGGGAAAGTCAAACAAGAGCCCGAGCGACCTGTCAACTGCACGACAGGAAGAATTAGAGGAAGGGGGCCTGAATGGAGTCAAAATGAGGGGATAAGACTGGAAGGAAGGACTTGACTGCAGGAGGGGTACCGGCAAGGAGTAAACTGAGTGTGAACTGTACTGTAAAGAACTTGAGTAAAACCCGGGAACCCTGCCTGAGTCTCCAGTGTTTGTGTCCTTGCAAGCTAGACTATTTATACCCTGTCAGGAGCAGCCCGACCCACGGCGGGCTCATCAATCCGGCTGCAGCACCATCCATCCTCCTGCCAGAAGCAAGCAGAAGCGGTGGTCCCCATTCACCAAGCCTGTGGGTGGCGTCACGACAATCCCTGTAAATAAACCCCTTTACTTGTGAGCTCGGGACACTGTCTGGACCAGGACTGCCGTGATACCCCCGTGATACCCCGGTCGGTACAGAGTACCCCGTCCCAGTGGGCTCCACATATTGTCTCACATCCTGCTATATATATATGGTCTCCCATCTTGCTGTATATGGTTTCCATCCTGCTATGTATGGTCTTCCATCCTGCTATATATATGAACAGAACAGAGGGAGGGAGGAAGAGGGGAGGCAGATAAACATTCAGCTGTACCGCTGCTGTGAGGTGCAGGCAGACTAATCTTCTGCCTATTGATGCACACACACCCTGCTGCCCTCACCTGCTGATCTATCTTCTGGAGAGGCCGGGAACACACTGTACAAGGAGAGCAGGAGAGAGACATTAGCAACATGGGCAGAGACTGGAGGGGGCGGAGTCAGCGTTTCCCAACTTCTTGTATTTCAAAGTACAGGAAGTCAGGAACAGCGCAGCTCAGCACTGCCAGGAGCGCCGCTTGTCAGCAGAGTGGCCCGGGCCCTGTCGCAATTGCGACCTTTGCGACCTCGGTAGTTACGCCACTGGGTATAGTTTAAATTTGCCATGGTGTACTACACATGCTGTATAATTTGTCAGTCCTTCTTTTCTAACCTCTGAGACGCTGCCTTTCTTTGCTTCTGCCCTTCCATATTATTCTATAAGTAAAGCTAGTTGAGCGAAGCAGGAAAAACCCCTTACAGAAACAGACTACACTCTGAGTGCTTTTTGTCATTAGTTACATCTATGGAAATATAATGTTCTTCAAGGCGGTAGCCTTGAGCGTGGTAGTTGTCTGTGGCACCCTGACAAGTTACGTGAAAGTGGGGGTCCTGGCTGAGTGTGTGTACTTGGACAATGGAGGCAAAATGCCTTTGTAGGCCACATATTTCTGTTTACTATGTGCCAGGACAGATGTGCAGCTCAGGGAAGGAGACCACCAGCTCTTTAAAATGATCTTTTACTAAACAACCACGTGGCTCTGTTCGCTAGTCAGATATTAGTTCTGTCACTACTGCAAGCTGGGCCCTATTTGATAGCCTAACAGGAAACAGCAGTGTCCCTGCATTCTATCCCTACTCACTTTGGGATAGTCCAAAACATTAAATCTATCTTACTATTATGGAAATCAATATATATCCATATATGAAATATCCAAAGATTTATCATGTGCTTTGCACTGATATCTAGCAAAGATGCACTCTTTAAAATACCATTTGCCCATAAGAAAATATTGTGTTCATATTAAGTATCGCTTACTGAGAGTTATAGAGGAAAGAAAGCAAAGCCACCTAGGTCAGGGAGTGAAGCCAAAGAATAGGATGTTTTAATAACAAGGCAGCATGTTCTATAACAATAGATAATGAAGTAATGTGATGATTCCATGATGTCAAATAACACCAAATTATACAAATTTATAATAGATTTGCATAATCCAATCAGTTTACAGCGATTAGTGACCAATGATAAGTTATGTTTAATATTTTGTTACCAGTTAATGAATGATCTTATTCTGGGGTAACCGCCCCCAGAGATGCCTCTATAATTTCATTTGTTTTTCCTAAGTAAATTCAGAATTCCTTAGCATCTTGAACATGTGTCCGCTGTCTGTTATTACAGATCCAAGGACAAAGCATTAAGGACGATCCGCGCTGCTGTATGAATGGAGATGGACCAGAATCTTTAAGAAAGCAGTGTTTATTTCTATTCATTTCAAGGCTGTCCCAGCCTCTTCATCAGGAAGTACACCAAAAATTATTTCTGATTCCTGATGAAGAGGCTGGGACAGCCTTGAAATCGTCAGTAAAATAAACACCTCTTCCTTAGAGATTCTGATCTATCTCCATACATACAGCAGCGCGGATCGTCTTTAATGCTTTGTTCTTGGGATCTGTAGTTTGCACAGCCATCCATATGGAATGGTGGATCCAGTGGCAGCTGTATAAGGCATATACACCAGTTCTGGGTCACATAACTGGGCAAGGTGAGCAGTATATCGCACGATAAGTTATTAAGGCGATAAGACCCTATGCGCCCTTGTCTGCCTCCGTTAGGTGTCTGTTATTCTCACTAAGATTTGGCTGCAGATGGACTAAGGTTCAGGGAGGACTGGCCTAGGTGGCAGGGGGGCAAGTGCCCCCAGGCTACTGGTATTGCCCCCATTTAGGGCCGCCCCCTGCCAAATGGGCTTACCACAGAAGCCGTGACCGACATGTAGGTGAGAGAGCCACTTGGCCTGACAGCACCCCCCTCACCTCAGCCTGCTAGCACCCCTCCCCGCTCCTCACCTCAGCCTGCTAGCACCCCGCTCCTCACCTCGGGCTGGCAGGACAGTTCCCGTGATGAACAGCACCAGCCGCCCCTGCTAGATTGATGCTCTGATTGAGGAGTCCTTAATATTACTATTTGAGTAACACTATTAATGCATGTCACAGTTCACATTATACTTTATGTTACCAATACTTATCACATTAACATTGTACATTACATATCATGATAATAACATTGTGTCTTTAAGGGGCACACGGGCAATATATCCATCTCCTTACAGACATACGTTTGTGTAGGAATAGTGTACACAAAATACATTTTGTATAGTCAAGACATTTACAATGTTACTTAATTTTTATTTTTTTTTAGCATTTTGGATACATTAAAGGAAAAAGATGAGTGGCAAAAGTATAACAAGGAAATATAGAGCATCAGGGATGTGTATTCTGAATACAATCCTTACAAGAAAAGGAAATCATGGCCTACATTAGGTTGGGTGAAGTAGCCTGAGGCACAAAGGACTGTCAGATAAGCAAAGTCCACAGCCAGAGATTTAATTACATGCAAGTGAAGGCTGCCAAAATGTATTCCCAGACTTCAGGAGGAGAGCAGGAAATCCCACAGCTGGTAAGGTATTTCCCATTGTTTACTTTGAAAGAGTCACCATCGGTTTGTAATTAGAAATGATGTTTGCATGTGGTGGACACCGAGCCCCTGGATATAGGTAACGTCATGGATGATCTCTGGGATGACTGGAGGGAAATGCTCTCTGCCATTAATAAAGATCATTGCCTTTGGTGTCAATCTGTCTTCTTTCAACTTGTCAGTAATAATCTGGACAGGGAGGTTTACATACCCTCAGAGCAATAAATGAAGATATGGAAAAACATAGTCACCAATTTGCTCTCCCTTGCTCAGGTATAGTGTGACAATTCTGCACACTGGGCAGAACAGTTGTGTGGAAAGCACACCATTGCTGGAAGCAATCCTGCATCGGTCAAATTAAACAGATGTGGCATAGATAGCACTGAGTGCAGCCTGTTAGTATAGCTCCACCTGCACGTTGGTTCTTTACTGCAGACAAACCCTATCTGAACATCTAAGATGGAGTCAGTCCTGTTCCCTGAAACTGGCTCCTGTCCTTGTGGGCTAGTATTATTATTGTTATTGTTTATTATTATAGCTCCACTTATTCCATGATGTTTTACATGTGAAAAGGAGCATACATAGACAAGTACAATAATTATCAACAATACAAAGCACAGACAGGTACAAGAGGAGAGAGGTCCGTGTCTGCAAGAGCTCACAGTCTACAAGGGATGGGTGAGGATACAGCAGGAGGAGAGAGGTCCCTGCCCACGAGGGCTCACAGTCTACAAGGGATGGCTGAGGATACAGTAGGAGGAGAGAGGTCCCTGCTCACGAGGGCTCAGAGACTATAAGGGATGGGTGAGTATAAGTACAGCTCCCAACAGTTGGAGCTTTACCTCAGGGCAGCGGAGGTAGATGAGGGGAGTAGTAGTCCTCACCTTTTTGATGCTGTAGGAGCCCTCCGGGCAGCAGAGCAAATGAGGACAGACACCAGATCAGCTCAAGAAGTTCTTTACTGTCTCCAGATGAAAAACAGGTACACAGTACAGTCTGGTTTACCGGGGACATAACCACAGATTTGAGGTAACTTAGCAGAGTCTGTCGGTGGTGCCCTCTCACAACTTTCGGGATCTGTATTCCTCTTTACTCTCATTAACCACTCTGAAGAGCTCCATCGCCAGCGCCCTGCTCTGTTACTATTAGGCACAGTCGGTTCCTTACCGGTATGGATGAGAGTGAAAGCACATAAGCCTCCCGCCACTGGAATTTAGTCCTTTCTCTAATGTGTCCTGGACCTTTTTGGAACTGAGGAAGAGGTACAGTCTGTGGCGCTATGGCTCCCTTCTGTCGGTCCCAGCCTGTCGGTTCACAGTCAGGGATAGACCTCTGACTGCCTTGGCTCCGGTATGCCAGTGTTGACCCCGGACTCCCCAGCTGGCTCCAATCGGTCCTGGATTGTCCCCTCTGTTTCTGGGTCACCCCTCTCCAAGGAGGTGTCCTCCTGTCAAGAACACTGTCAGGCACATCCTCTCTGGCTGCCTTCCCAGCACTGTCTGACTAGAACTCACTCAACTGTCACTCAAGTCTCCCGCTCTACTCTAGGCTCCACCCCCTTGACCTACTGAATATACGGTCCCTATGCTAAGGTGGGCTAGTGTATGGGTGCTTAGGACAGATTCTGCATGAACTCCCGTATCAATGGCTACGGAAGCACTACACCTTCTGTTTGGGGTGCAGTACCTACCTGTGGCACCTTCCCATAGGGGCGCCACATATATAGTAAGTGAGGAGAGAGGACCCTGCTAATGAAGGCTCACAGTCTACAAGGGATGGGTGAGGATATAGTAGGTGAGAAGAGAGAACCCTGCCTGCTAGGGCTCACAGTCTACAAGGGATGAGTGAGGATAAAATAGGTGAAGAGAGAGGACCCTCCCCACGAGGGCCCACGGTATACAAGGGATGAGTGAGGATACACTTTAACTCTTAAACAAGTTTTAACACTCAACCATTAGTAGAAATGTAACAGTGTGGGTCCTCCCAGGTCCAGGTTTTACCCCAACTTGTTTCGTGCCAACTGTTGGCACTTCATCAGGGAGTATACTCTGGACCTGGGAGGACCCACACTGTTACATTTCTACTAATGGGTGAGTGTTAAAACTTGATCCTTATGTCTTTGCTTTCACATTAGCAAGTTAGGCTAGCATTCTGGGTAGGCTTGTGTTTGACTTCAGAACAGACTCCTGTTGTTAGACCTTTAGTCTTCTAATTGTGATTGCTCCTGGTCAGTTTTTCACTTAACCCCTAGTTTACTAAGCACCTTAGATGGGTTTGACCTCGTCCTGGTTTGTTCATTCCACCTACAGCTATCTTTTTCTTTCCAGACTATTACAAGGTTGTTTGTGACTCCAAATTGATTTTAAGATCACCTGTGATTTATTTTCAATAACGTAATCTGTGTTTGCATATTACTATTGACTTGGTGATTCTTTATATCTAAGGTCCAATACACCTTTTTACATCAAATATTAAAAACTCCTTTTCTTAGGATTTCTACACATATGGAGATGAATATTCTTGTGTCTTCAGGGGTAGGATTCTGGCCACCTTCTCACTTATGTTCACTTGCTATGAACATATGTGCCCTGAGGAAGGTGCTGGGACAGCACCGAAACGCGTTGGTATGATGAAATAAAGAACTTTTGGTGGTAATAACCTCTTGTGGATTCCTTGGATAAAGAGCAGCAGCGCAGACCGTGGATACCATTCCAGTTTTATCTTCTATTATCACTTGCTATAGTGGCTCTACAAGTCAATATGCCCAGTCCAGGGTGTACACATACAATGCACAACCTGTTCTGGCCGTATGGACAGACTGACTTCTGCAGTGAGTTACTGGCTGAAATACTGTGAAAAGAAAAATAGAGAGGGGGACAAGAGGCGCAATAGTGCCCTATCACTAGTGACACTTGTGTAAGCTGGTGGTGCTATGAAGCTGCTCACCTGGTCCAGTTGTGATCCCCACAACTGGTTTGAAGGCGTTTTGGAATCTGTGTTCCAGCTGCTGCAGGACCTCCACCGACCACTGGATAGTGGTTTGAATCCAAGACAATGATGGGAGTGCTGGTGTGTCACGGTCCGCGCTGCTGTGGTATGAATAAACTCACCAAAGAACCAAGATAGTTATCATCCTTTATTTCCTCCTCTCTCCTACGCGTTTCAGCGCCACACCCGGCGCCTTCCTCAGGGACGGCGCCGGGTATGTCCCTGAGGAAGGCGCCGGGTGTGGCGCTGAAACGCGTAGGAGAGAGGAGGAAATAAAGGATGATAACTATCTTGGTTCTTTGGTGAGTTTATTCATACCACAGCAGCGCGGACCGTGACACACCAGCACTCCCATCATTGTACTGGCTGAAATAGTCACATACAGATCCTGACGGAAGAGAAAACATGGAGACTGTTGGTATACCGGGCGATGCTGTGAAAGGGCACAAGAACAAAAGGAAAATATAGCTGAAGTTAATAGAGAGCTGGGTGGCGGTGGCTTCATGTATTAAAAGTCTGGAATGTTTTTGTAGTATTGATGCTAATACTGCCTGTAACTTGAATGATCTTCTAGCCACTTTTTAATGTTCTACATAAACACTTGTGTTATTTTGTATATGTTGTTAGAAGGGATGGATGTCTGAAGACGTAACTTATCTTCAGGGCATCTCAGTTAAAACACTGCTTCTTGTTCAAAAACATTTCATGTTTAAAGTACATGGAATTTCCGGTGTCCCTGACATCCTAAAACTGCACTGACATCATCTATTAGGGCTGTCTGAGCTTATGGACGCTATTAATATGTCGTGAGAAAAACAAATATCTTGGGAAACAGCAGTGGCCAGCTGCAAACATAAAGACTTCACTCAACTTCATATAGTTCAGTGCAGGTTTCTGCAATCAATGGCCCCAACTGGAGGAAATATAGAGAAATACAACATCTAAAAATATTTATTCCTTAAGCAACATTTTTGTAATTTTTTTTCCCAAATAATTTTTTTGCGTGTCCATTTCTTTATTTTATATCTTATTTATTGTGCTTATCCCTTAATTGACTATCGCCATCATTCTATTAGGACTTTTCATAAGTCTCCAAAATTGGCAGAGGTCCTTTAACTCCCACTTAATCGGGCATATTGTGCCTTATTGTGTCTGAAGGTTTGCACCGCATTGTCCATTTAGTTGGAGTGTGGCTCTATAATATACTGAGGCTTGAGGAGGTGCAGGATTGTACCGGATTGTTTAAGGCAAGTATTACAAAGATTTTGTGCTTAACTGATGTTTTTAATTACACTGCTATTATTTGGAACACAACTGTATGTCCTCTGGTCAGGCTACCCTACTTAATCTATATGGTAGGCTCTAAAATGGTCTGTTTAGGATGTTACGTAGTAGTGTATGTGGTACCATAAAAGGGTCAGAGGTCACATAACCAACTCTGCCCCCTCTTACATAATCCCATATTCTAAGGAAGCTCACAATGTTATGGGGAGGAATTTTAGTCACACAACAGTTTTTGTGTCTTCTGTCACCCCAACCACAATTGTTATAAGTTTAGTAACGCATAGGAGCGTAACTACAACAGGTGCAGAGGTTGCAATCACACCCAGGCCCTAGAGTTTAGGGGGCCCCAAAAGTCCCTTTCGCCTATAGCAAAAGACTAATTATGTTTCAAAAATTGTTCTAATGTAAAGTATGTATGTGGGAAATTTTATTAACTACCGTATATACTCGCGTATAAGCCGAGTTTTTAAGCCCAAAAATTGGGCTGAAAAGTCCCCCCTCGGCTTATACGCAAGTATATACCCAGTGGGGTAGAATACAGCCGCCCGCCCGCCTCCCCCATCAGTATACAGGCCCCCCCATCAGGATCCAGGGCCCCCCCTCCTTGCTCCGCAAAACCTGCAAAGGAAAATCCTTATACTTATCACTCTCCAGTCGCCGCCGTCCCGCCGCTGCCATCACGATCCCCGTCTTCTTCCAGCGTCTTCCGACATCCTGTGGTCGCGGGCAATGACGTCATTGCCCGCGACCACAGGAAGTCGGAAGACGCTGGAAGAAGACGGGGATCGTGATGGCAGCAGCGGGATGGCGGCGACTGGAGAGTGATAAGTATAAGGATTTTCCTTTGCTGGTTTTGCGGAGCAAGGAGGGGGGGCCCTGGATCCTGATGGGGGGGCCTGTATACTGATGGGGGAGGCGGGCGGGCGGCTGTATTCTACCCACTGGGGCTGTATATACCTCTGGGGCTACTTTATACTACCACTGGGGCTGTATATACCTCTGGGGCTACTGTATACTACCACTGGGGCTGTATATACCTCTGGGGCTACTGTATACTACCACTGGGGCTGTATATACCTCTTGGGCTACTGTATACTACCACTGGGGCTGTATATACCTCTGGGGCTACTGGATACTACCACTGGGGCTGTATATACCTCTGGGGCTACTGGATACTACCACTGGGGCTGTATATACCTCTGGGGCTACTGGATACTACCACTGGGGCTGTTATATACCTCTGGGGCTACTGTATACTACCACTGGGGCTGTATATACCTCTGGGGCTACTGTATACTACCACTGGGGCTGTATATACCTCTGGGGCTGCTGGATACTACCACTGGGGCTGTATATACCACTGGGGAGGCTGCTGTATACCACACTGCTGGGGGCTGTATACCTGTGCTGGGGTCCACCCTCGGCTTATACACGAGTCAATAGGTTTTCCCAGATTTTGGGGGCAAAAGTAGGGGGGTCGGCTTATACACGGGTCGGCTTATACACGAGTATATACGGTAAGTATTTTCTGTGGCAAACTCACTGGTTTAAGGGCATAAAAATTAAAAGTTTGACAATTTACAAATTTCTGATATTTTCACAAAAAACGCAAAAAATATCCTACATTAACCACAGTACAATATGTAATGAAAAATCATTCTCATAATCACTGGGATCTGTTGAAATGTTGCACAGTTATTATCTGTTAAAGTGACACTGGTTGCAAAAATTGCCTGGTCATGAAGGTGAAAACAGGTTCGGGGGTTAAGGGGTTAAGAGATTTTACCTGATTGGTATGGTGATTAGGGTATATGGGGAAGCCATGGCTGTTCAGGTTCGGTATATTAGTGGATCAGTATACCAAAATTCCCTGTAAGGTGCTTAAAATTGGTTGAATGAAGATTGATTTTCTCTTTTTTTTCTGTAGGTGGGGTGCTCAGGATTAACCCTCATGTCATGGCAGTGGATGTGAACGGGTCTTTGAAAAGCCAATTGGTGGTATGGAAAAGAGAAAGTAGGTGACCTATTTTGGTGAAGGTCAATTTCCTTCTGCCTGTTTCCTTGTTTATACGTTGTCAGAAAATACTCAGTGGTCCCTACTGAGCTGAAGTCTCAGAGGGACAATTTATGGTAGGTGCCAATCAGCAGGATGACCCTCGAATTAGTTTGATGCAGTTGAAGGCAAGAGTAGCAGCTGATGACACCATATCTTTATTGGTTTTACATTACATTAAGAAAAAAAGGGTCCACTCCTGACTTCTCTCTCCAGTTTTCGTCCCTCTCAGCACGGACTCCAGCGGGCCTGTAGCTGCATTCAAATCACTTCCAAGAATTGTCCAGCGAGTTGAGGAAAATTGCACCTTGAGTCCTTTATAAAATTTCCATTTATTCGTATTTAGGTAAAAACATGTTTTTTAACACGTAAAAACACACAGGTCAGTTTATCATCTCTTGAGGCAACATGTTTCGGCTAGCTTGTAGCCTTACTCATGATCTGATGAACTCCCGAGTTCATAGACACATCGAGTATCTCTATTTTTCCAGCATGCAGACTCTTTAAAATGTCATTCTTGATGTCATGCCTTTTTTAGAAATGCATATATTTAGTTTACTTTCCCTGATATAAAGCTGAGTTTCAGTTACTGTTCAGTGATAACATATCCAACAGCGCCATCTGTTGACAATGTTCTCTTACTACATTTTTTTTACTGTACAATTTAATGTTTGCCCACCAAGGCTACTGTAGTTTCCCATCAGCCTTTACACTAGCCTCACCCCTTCTTCTTCAGAAGCCATTATAGCCTCATAGATGCCGCTGACATTCTGATATGCTGATCCCTCTCTCTGGATTTCATCTCATATGTTTCCCTCTACATAGCACAATCGGTAAGTTATTATATGCTAGAAATCTCCAAATTGTATAATGTAGCTGCTCTGCTCTACATGTTTATCATCAAGTTATTTTCTTCCATTATAGCTATTGTGTATTTGCAATGTTGTGCAATTACACTGCAAGTCCTGTAACAAATGTAATGCTATGTATCTCAGATATGCTGTATGTTGTACTGAGTATTTTGATTTTTTTTTGTAGTTTTAAACTATCATATCAATAAAAGTTGAAAAGGACACCCAGCGTCCAAGTCAATGCATCAGTGGGAAAGAGTCTAGCTGTCTGTCAACTCATTCTTCTTGAGTACAGAGTGAGGGTGCCAGAACACTTGAATCATGGAAAAAGATACAGTATATGTCCCTGCTATGTACTGTTTAATGGATATTTCTGACTGTACAAGGACATGGTCTGATCATACCACATCTCCTGTGCTGAGATAATCTTATATATGTGTCCCTGCTATGTACTGTGTAATGGATGTGTCTGACCATACAGGGACATGGTCTGATCATACCACATCTCCTTTGCTGAGATAATCTTATGTATGTGTCCATGCTATGTACTGTGTAATGGATGTGTCTGATCGTACAGGGACATGATCTGATCACACCACATCTCCTGTACTGAGATAATCTTATATATGTGTCCCTGCTATGTACTGTTTAATGGATATTTCTGACTGTACAAGGACATGGTCTGATCATACCACATCTCCTGTGCTGAGATAATCTTATATATGTGTCCCTGCTATGTACTGTGTAATGGATGTGTCTGACCGTACAGGGACATGGTCTGATCATACCACATCTCCTGTGCTGAGATAATCTTATATATGTGTCCATGCTATGTACTGTGTAATGGATGTGATTGACCGTACAGGGACATAGTCTGATCATTCCACATCTCCTGTGCTGAGATAATCTTATATATGTGTCTCTGCTGTGTACTGTGTAATGGATGTGTTTGACCATACAGGGACATGGTCTGATCATTCCACATCTCCTGTGCTGAGATAATCTTATATATATGTCCCTCCTATGCACTGTGTAATGGATGTGGCTGACCGTACAGGGACATGGTCTGATCACACCACATCTCCTGTACTGAGATAATCTTATATATGTGTCCCTGCTATGTACTGTTTAATGGATATTTCAGACTGTACAAGGACATGGTCTGATCATACCACATCTCCTGTGCTGAGATAATCTTATATATGTGTCCCTGCTATGTACTGTGTAATGGATGTGTCTGACCGTACAGGGACATGGTCTGATCATACCACATCTCCTGTGCTGAGATAATCTTATATATGTGTCCATGCTATGTACTGTGTAATGGATGTGATTGATCGTACAGGGACATAGTCTGATCATTCCACATCTCCTGTGCTGAGATAATCTTATATATGTGTCTCTGCTGTGTACTGTGTAATGGATGTGTTTGACCATACAGGGACATGGTCTGATCATTCCACATCTCCTGTGCTGAGATAATCTTATATATATGTCCCTCCTATGCACTGTGTAATGGATGTGGCTGACCGTACAGGGACATGGTCTGATCATACCACATCTCCTGTGCTGAGATAATCTTATATATATGTCCCTCCTATGCACTGTGTAATGGATGTGGCTGACCGTACAGGGACATGGTCTGATCATACCACATCTCCTGTGCTGAGATAATCTTATATATGTGTCCCTGCTATGTACTGTGTAATGGATGTGTCTGACCGTACAGGGACATGGTCTGATCATACCACATCTCCTGTGCTGAGATAATCTTATATATGTGTCCATGCTATGTACTGTGTAATGGATGTGATTGACCGTACAGGGACATAGTCTGATCATTCCACATCTCCTGTGCTGAGATAATCTTATATATGTGTCTCTGCTGTGTACTGTGTAATGGATGTGTTTGACCATACAGGGACATGGTCTGATCATTCCACATCTCCTGTGCTGAGATAATCTTATATATATGTCCCTCCTATGCACTGTGTAATGGATGTGGCTGACCGTACAGGGACATGGTCTGATCATACCACATCTCCTGTGCTGAGATAATCTTATATATATGTCCCTCCTATGCACTGTGTAATGGATGTTTCAGACTGTACAAGGACATGGTCTGATCATACCACATCTCCTGTGCTGAGATAATCTTATATATGTGTCCCTGCTATGTACTGTGTAATGGATGTGTCTGACCGTACAGGGACATGGTCTGATCATACCACATCTCCTGTGCTGAGATAATCTTATATATGTGTCCATGCTATGTACTGTGTAATGGATGTGATTGATCGTACAGGGACATAGTCTGATCATTCCACATCTCCTGTGCTGAGATAATCTTATATATGTGTCTCTGCTGTGTACTGTGTAATGGATGTGTTTGACCATACAGGGACATGGTCTGATCATTCCACATCTCCTGTGCTGAGATAATCTTATATATATGTCCCTCCTATGCACTGTGTAATGGATGTGGCTGACCGTACAGGGACATGGTCTGATCATACCACATCTCCTGTGCTGAGATAATCTTATATATGTGTCCCTGCTATGTACTGTGTAATGGATGTGTCTGACCGTACAGGGACATGGTCTGATCATACCACATCTCCTGTGCTGAGATAATCTTATATATGTGTCCATGCTATGTACTGTGTAATGGATGTGATTGACCGTACAGGGACATAGTCTGATCATTCCACATCTCCTGTGCTGAGATAATCTTATATATATGTCCCTCCTATGCACTGTGTAATGGATGTGGCTGACCGTACAGGGACATGGTCTGATCATACCACATCTCCTGTGCTGAGATAATCTTATATATATGTCCCTCCTATGCACTGTGTAATGGATGTGGCTGACCGTACAGGGACATGGTCTGATCATACCATATCTCCTGGGTGAGGAAGTAAAAAAAATACACAAACATTACAACATGGGATTGCAAATAATTCTTTCTTTGAGGTAAAACATTTTTAAATACAGGCACGGAAATGATTTGCCCAATGGAAAGAATCAGCAATGATTCCATGTTGTAACGTCTGTATACTCTTATGTGTCCTCCCCTGCCCAGGATATGTGGTATCCTCAGACCATGTCTCTCTTTGGTCAGAATACTAGCTGTGATAGTTTATGATTTGGGGTGTACTGATTTTTGCTCCAAATAATTTGGATAATATCGCAGATTTTGTAATGAAAGTTATTTTAATAACTTGACTTTCATGTTATGTTATGGTTCAAAAATGTTCTATGTAACTCAGTCTTGTAAAACTTTTGGACAATGTTTTTGTGTTCAATCATTAAAATCTTACTTTTCAAATGGGTTTACTCATTTATACTGTATATACAGTATATATATATTTTTTTCAAAAATATTAAATTAAAGTATCAGCCACAATCCATTATTAAGTCAAAAGGAAAAGAAACGGTCTGTATTCTATTGATCAGGATCTCAACTGATACGTCTTTCATACAATGCTTGTCTTTGGCAGTAGGATGGCACACACAAGTCACCCTATTAAACTAACCTATACTATTTTTTTCATTATATACTTTTAATAGGATCAAACAAGTGATTGAAGCTAACCTTAGTTCTTCATTTCTGTAGTATCACTAATACTACATAATTGGCCATTGTTGTTCTTGGATTTCCTGGACCCAACTTCACTTTAGGACATGATTTTGTATGTATATAGAACCCCCCATAACTACATTAGATGCATAATAAGATTTTTAGTTATCACTGAACATGCACTTGTATGTACACTTGTAAAATTACTCGTTACGAGTACTTTCCAATAATCCCGTATTCGTTTCAAATAGCAAGTACAATGTAAGTCAATGGGAAATGCGAGTAATTTTCTGCTGGACCCTACAAAAGGAGTCTGGGGGCCTGAGGAAAAAGCTGAAATGGGTGGGAAAGTGATGAAACAGAATGGTAAGAGCCTGTAGAATGTGCCTGCATTAATTTCTGACTCACACATGGTTTTTAGGAATAGCTTTGTCGCAGGAATACGCCATTGTTAGATACACAAAAACAACTACCAAGCCTAACCTAAATTGCATTTAATAGGCCAAAAAGGTTCAGAAACAGTTTTTCCTGCATCATCACTTTTATACAAGGCTAGATAAACCAGAGAAACAAAAAAATATTGCTTTTAGAATTTGTTCACACATACTGTTTTGCCTTTTTTTCACCCCGACTCAAACATTTTGTAGGTCCCTCTGTCAGACATAATTTTTAGTTAGCTATTCCCCAGCACTTTACAACTACAATGTACTAGTAAGTATGCTGATCTTTGACCTGAGAGGCCTCAGGTGGCCCTGTAACATATGTTTTGAAGGGACGGCTCTTACTTATACATTTGGGCAGTCCCTCCCTCATTGACACTCAGATAGTGGAATATATATTCCATAGCAGTGTACAATGTGCCCATTGTAGCATTGTGCTTGACCCTCCTCCTCCTCCACCTCCACTTCCATGTGATTCTGTAGTCCTAAATTGAAGTGTTCAGTGGGCCTGCAGTAGGCAGGAACCTGAGTTTAGTGAGAGCCCTCATGTGGCCTTGTAACTTATATTTGGAAGTGCCCACCTTTAGAAATGTTGGAGGTCCCTCTTGTGTACATTACAGAGTGCCCTCAATTATTCATATTGTGTGGCCCTCACTCTATTATTTAACTCTTTTAAGGGCATAGACTACATGGAAAAAGGGCAAAGAGGCATGGCGTATTAGAAGGTAGCAGTGAGTGCGGCCGGCGATCCTCAGGTTTGGCTGAACTCTGTGTGACCAGAAAAATAAAGCTGCACTAGTCAACTGGATGATGAGCTCAATTACTTCTCTTATGCAAGTCAATGGACAAAGGATATATGGTGCCTCTCCTCCAGGATGGGTTGGAGAAGCTTCTCCAAATGGCTGAGATATGGATTGACAATATTCCCCAGATTATATTGGTAGAGAAGACTTCTTGATACTCAATCACTTGGTCAAGTGCAGAATGTGCATTGTTTTTCCAAAAATTACTCCTGAGGGCTGTATCATAAATGCAATAAGATATCATGACAAGGGCCTCCCTTGACAAACATTATCTACAATGGACTACTGTAATAGTTATGGCCCTCAATTCAAGTTTTCAGAGGGCCATCACTCAGTCATCAACAGTCAGTGTAAATTTCTACTGAATATGTTTTTTTGCCAGATAGGGTGACTAGATGTACATTTCTATCGAATATGTATCCCCTATCTCAGTAACAATGTGGGACATCCTGTGACAAGGGCCTCCAATGATAAATATTAGTTTGGTAGGACCACTGTACATTCAAGATGTATCCACTGCACAATGTGCATAGGGTTTGTAAAAATTAGTCGTATGGGCTGAGTCATTGTTGACGCAGGAATCCACCATCCCAAGGGCCTCCAATCATAAATACTAGTTAGGCTGGAGTAGGAATACTGTTCTGCTTTGTCCACTGCACAGACCATCAAAAAAGACCCCAAAGGGACTAAGGAATATCTTTAAAAATCTCAATTCTTTATTAAAGAGCTTTAAAAAAGCATAACAATGCAAAATTGATTACCATAATCACAAAAGACAATACAGCTATCCACTGAGGAATCAGAATCAACATAATTCTGGAAAGATCAGAAAGAGGTCAGAATATTGTATTAGGTACCTCCTGGCGCACTGACCCCCTTAAGAAGTCTCACCAGATGAAACGCCGTCGGGGTGATCGGAGCTCTAACCACTCTGAGGAGCAACCATCCTGCTGGGTAATATGTGAGAAACATGTCCTTTTATACTGTATGCCTAGCTCTTGAACCTGTAATAGGGCATTGATCAATATATTGTCAGGATGTATGGATGTAGTGATTTGGCACTGACCATCTGTGGATAAGAACCATTGTATAAGTGCTTGTGCTTAGGATCAGTATACAAGCAACAACAATAGGTATCTGCATAGGCCACTAGGTGTGTATTACATACTTATGTCATAAATAGAGGAAGCCTAATCAGGACTACTTGCTATAATTCTTGATAATATTGGTTATAGTACAGAGTATCAGACGCTGAATGTAATAAAGGATGTCACTAGTTATTCCAGCAGGACAGAGTAAGGTTATCTCCCTTGTGAGCCTGGAGGTACCTAATACAATATTCTGACCTCTTTCTGATCTTTCCAGATTTATGTTGATTCTGTTTCCTCAGTGGATAGCTGTATAGTCTTTTGTGATTATGGTAATCAATTTTGCATTGTTATGCTTTTTAAAGCTCTTTAATAAAGAATTGAGATTTTTAAAGATATTCCTTAGTCCCTTTGGGGTCTTTTTTTGATGGTCTATATATAATGGGAATGCATTTAAGTACTAAGATTATGATCTAAATTTGTCCACTGCACGATGTGTATGGTGTGTGTAAAAATTAGCCTTATGGGATGAGTCCTGGTTGACGAAAGAAGGAAACAAGTTTTTATGGGAAGGAGTTGACGTTAACAGCAGTAGCATGAAGCAGCATTTTTGGTGAATTTAGGCTGGCTTGCTGTCATCTGGAGGGATTAAAAACTGTGGAGATATCCAGTCCTTGTTGAGTTGAATCAGAGTAAGTCTGTCTGCAAATTCCGTAGAGAGGTGTGTGCACCTATCAGTGATGATTGCCCCAGCAGAACTGAGAACACGATCTGACATCACACTAGCAGCCGGGCAGGCCAGCACCTCCAAGGCGTATAAGGAGGGGTTGGGCCAAGAGTTCAGCTTAGACACCGAATAATTAAAGGGAACTGAAGCATTAGAAAGGATGCATGTATGGTCACTTAAGTACCCCTTGACCGTGTTCTGCAACTTTTCCCTCCTTGGCATTGTTACAGGCACATATAGCCTTTGCTGTTGGGCTGGTTTATTGAAAATTGCCCAATCTCTGCAAATTTTCCTCCCACCTTTGTAGGACCTGGTGTTCGTGTTTCTCCCCATTATCTCTTGGTGTTGAAATGAGCTGGTACCTCTGCCACTAGCATTGTGTGAGGGTGATGTTTTCAGCAACTGATTTACAATGGCCCTCTTGAACGATTCCACTGTAAAACTCCTTGGTGACTCCAAAAGGAAAAAACGAAATTTCTCCTTGTACCATGGATCAAGAAAGGTGGCCAACCAGTATGGGTTGTTGGTTAAAATGTGTATCACGCAAGGGTCTTGCCACATACACTTACACATGAACTGTGCGATATGGGCCAAACTGCAAAAAGGCAAATCTTTTGTGTCTCCAACAGTAGGAACAGTATCCATCCTCTCTTCACGCTGACTCGCCTCCTCCTCTTCCACCTCCTCCCCTCCAGCTCATGCAGGCTGGACAGACTTGAAGCTTGGGTTGGGTGTTCCCTCTGTAGTATTAGGAGTCCCCTCGATAGCACAGAAAAGCAAATCCTCTCCCTCCTTAGCCCCCTCATCTTCCTCCTCATCACCCAATGTTGCCTCAGAATATTGGCTGGGCTGGATAGCATCACCCATTGGGAAATCTGGCTCCATACCAAAATGCTGGGCAATCAAAGCTTCATCTTTGTGATTATGCAGTAATTGTATGAAGAGACACAGCAGCAGGATGGTTACGCTGATAATAGCCTGATCACCTCTCACGAGGTTGGTGCAGTACTCAAAGTTCTCAAGAACCTCAAAAATGTTAGCGATCCACATCCACTTGATAATTGTTACAGTATGTGATGGCTGACTCTCAGTTTGATGGGCATGTTGAAGCTAGTATTCAGCTACTGCCCCCTACTGCTAACTAATCCTCGTCAACATATGATTGAGTTCCAGCACATGGGCAGGTTGCAAATAAGTCGGTGACTTGGCAAATTCAAGCGCTTTTTCAGCGCTATAAGCGCAGCAAAAACTGTAGAGGAATAGCGGCAATAGGCGCTAATACGGCACACCTTCTTAAGTAGGTATATCAAGTAAGGGTAAGTTCTCAGAGATTTCTGAACAGCAAGGTTTAGCACGTTTATCAGCTTACTGACCTTCAAAGTCGCCGCCACATTACGTCTATTATTGCCGATGACTAGACCAGGTTTGAGGTGCAGAGTGAAGAGCCTCTCATCGCTCTGTTGTTTTTAAGCTTGCCTCAGCTCTTCTGCAGTGTGTGGCTTCTGACCTAAACAAATTAACTTCAGTAGTGCATGTTGCCGTTTTGCTAATACGCTGCTGCACAGGTCCCAGCTTGCTTGGCACTGATGGGCAGGGTAATTCTGCAGAGGATGAGGAGCAGGAGGAGGGGAGAGAGGAAGTGGAATATGAAGAGGCGGAAACCCTGACAGAAGTTTGGCCCGCTATCCTTGGCATAGATAGGATGTGTGCTGTTCCAGTTTGCGCCTTTGTCCGACCCTTCACCAGTCTACTTTCTACAACAACTTTTCAAGGTGTCTTTGGTTAGGTGTACCTCTTGATTACGGCGTTGGTGAGAGCACGATTCAGATTGTTTAACACGTGCTTGTGTAATGAGGGAGCGGCACACAGAGAAAAATAGTGGCAGCTGAGAACACTATTGTGGGGCAGCCACAGCCCATAAATCATGGAAAGGCTGTGTTACCACAAGCCTAAATGGCAACATCTCCACAGGTAGCAATTTGGCAATGTGCGAGTTTATTATTTTTGCCTGTGGGTATGTGGCTGTGAATTTACACGTTCTTTCCAAGCTCTCAGGATCTGGTTGATGTTTGTTGCGTGTGAGCACCTGCACCTTGTAGGCAGGAGGTATGAGCGCCTGCTTCCTAAACTGCAGATTCTGAAGGACATAGCCCAGGCATCATGACAGTGGTTTGACCACAGATTCGGTACCCTGGTGTTCTGCCCACCTGCTGGGGTGCTTGGCTGCCATGTGGTTTTGCATACTGGTGGTGCTCAGGTTGCCTTTGACCTGGCCTCTGCTTGGTATGGCAGATGCTGCAGACTACAATGTATTTCTCTGAAGGACTTTCAGAAAAATATTGTACATAGCGGTTGAACGCCCCTTACCCTGACTTGGCCTACAACAGGGGTGCTCTTGGGAACAGTTGACCCAATTCTCACTCTGGGCAAACCTTGACCCCTTGGTGCCTGTGTTGGATCTACATATCCATCTTCCTCTGTGTTGCTGTCATGGCTATATGCGTGCCAACGGACCAGGTCTCATCAGTGGTCTTATCATCGACCACCTCATCTTCCATCTCATCCTCCTTCCCAGCTGATATTGTAGGCTGACCTGATTGGTAACTGTGTCTCATCATCACCAGCATCCACCTTTGGAGACAGTAAAAGACGTTTTAAACAGTTAATAACTACCTTTTTAAGTAGACCAATGTGGACAGCAGAAGGCAGGCTGTGACCACAAAAACAGCGGGGAAAATGGCCTGGTGTAGACTTTGTAGCAGGCAGTAGGAAATGTTTGGACTACTGCATTGCATAGGGCACTAACCACCTCTTTAAATTTACTAATGTGGACAGTAGGGTGCAGGTTGTGACCACAAAAACAGTGGGGAAAATGGCCTGGTGCCTGCTTTATAGCAGGCAGTAGGGAATGTTTGAACTACTGCTTTGCATAGGACACTAAATGCCTTTTTAAGTGGACTAATGTGGACAGCAGAAGGCAGGCTATGACCACAAAAACAATGGGGAAAATAGACCGCTGCTTTTTAAAAAAAATGCAGCAAGAAAATCCTAGTACTAAGAGGTAATTGTGAATTAATTCATTAGAAACAGTCCTTCAATTTAATTTACTTCTATATCTTGTCTTCTGCTTTAATTTTTTCGGTCTTGTTGCTTTAGGACCCCGATATTGTTACAGATATAGGAAGTAGAATTAGTGATGAGCAATTTGAATTTTGCTGCCATAGTCCGGCATCCAGTCTGGTCCTATGTGGCAGCTAGTCTTTACTTCTGCTACGGGCATCTTTGGACTGGAATCTTGGGTGCCTTTATTGGTTACTTGCCCTCACACAATGTAATTACGTCACACGACCCCAAAGATGCCAAGTGTGTCGCTCCTGGGATTCCTGGCACTGACGTGGATTCTGACTACTGCATCGGATGCTGGACCAGGGCATGTTAAATCAAATTGATCCTCTCTATTTAAAATATGTTAAAATTCATGTGCAATAACACATTATCTATGACAGATATTTTCTATTTTTTTTTTATTCCTTTGATAATCTTATAACATCCTTCATAAATGTCCATCACCGCATCCTCATATTCCTAATCCTTTATTCTGAGACTTTGAGCCTGATGTATATATATTGAAAGTACAGGATATTGAAGGCTTTAGCATCTTTATTTTATAACCAGAGAAGAAGAAAGTAGATTTATGTCCTAATTAATGTCAGTCTCTGCACTTTGAGGATGTTATCTCAAGACATAGCAGAAGAAGAAAGCTGCGGAATGGACATATAACCAAAGCAGAACATGGACTAATAATTATATGTATTCCCTGTCCTATGAGGCTCATGGAATGGTATATTTGTGAGTTTTGGATTTCTGTTTTGTTTGGGCTTACACGAAACATTTTGCAATATAAGATTTCAAGGTAAAAAAATACTTCCGATGTATTCAATTTACCAGTACCTTAATAGATAGGGTTTTTGGACCCAACCTACATGAAAAGACAAATGAGCGTTCAGCCGTTGTAGTCACCCTCTTTGGTAAGTGTGGATACAAACTGGCTAAGACCAAGACCTGACAGGAGTTTCATAATGTATAAATATCAGAAATTTAGGAGGGATCCACATGAGATCATAAGCATGAAAAGAATTAACATCTGTAAGAGTATTAGCCTCTGGTAATTTGTAGATAGAATAGTTGCTTGGTTAAATACCGACATTAATTGGGTCATTGCCGTGACCTATGACAATGCTGCTGCTGGCAGTGGCGTAACTTCAGGCCCAGGGTCCCCGATGCGAAAGCTCCAACGGGGCCCCCAAATATTGCAAATCCTTAATGGTATTAGTCTTTTTCTATAGGCCAAAGGGACTTTTGGGCCCCCCTAGGCTGCAGGGCCCAGGTGCGATCGCAGCCCCTGCACCTATTGTAGTTACGCCCCTGGCTGCTGGGGTGTAACTTAACTTTCTGCCCAGAGATAAGTCTTCACAGGGCAGAATGTTCTCAGGAAAAGTTTTGGAAAATCTATAATCTTTGGGGAAGAAGACTGTAGGTTATATCTTAAAAAATGCCGTACTGTTGGTATCTGGTCTACCACCCTCCTGCCCTCTTTGCCTTTTTTGTTGTCATGGCATCTTTAGTAGAAGGAAGGGGTAAGGTGCCCTTGGTAAGTGTCTGGACGGTTGCTGATTTATTGATGGTAGAGTCTGACCTTATGCGTGTAGTAGAGATAAACTTGACATACATGAAATTGCTTTCAAAGTGACGTATTTATTTTGTGATGATGGTAACTTGGTAGCACTGTTACAGATGTTTCGGTCTTTAACTCAGACCATCATCATTTGCATTCCTAGTGCAAGTAACTGCCTGATTTAGATAACCCTTTGATCAAGCGGTGGCATTCACAAAATGGCTTATATTATGCTCATGACCTTAGGCTTGGTCCAGTTTAATCTAATGTGGTTCTTAAAGGTTTAGTAACAAATTGGTTGTGGTTTATATATTTCCAAATTTTATCCTTAGTAAAGATGGCCGAGTCCTAATACCTCCACCTAATTGTGTGTATGTGTTTCTTTATTATAGCTAATAATTCACAGATTTTGTTAACAAACTAGAGATTGTTAATTTTTAATTAATAGGAGTGCATGCTTTATAATCCCATGTGTTGATTCTGGAAGAAAGTAAGGGTAGGGTCACACTTGGCATGCGTTTTTTAAGGTGCTTTTTGTCAGCCTGCTTTTTTGCTGATAGGTGTGGGGGACCCTTAAAAACACATGCAAAAACGCATGTACCATTTAGTGCCATATAAAAACGCATGCGTTTCCCATAGGGCCCCATGTTAACATTAGCCAGTCTGACGCAACATCATGGTTGTAGCATGACACACAATGTTGTGCCAGGCTAAGTATTCAAAAGGTATGCCAGCAGCTGGAGATTGTTCATAGGGCTCCTGTTGTGCACCCATAGAATACTAACATGGTCAGTGGACCAGTATCCTGATAATTTATTTGCTCACCTCCATCAATCACTATTGGTACTACTATTGATGGGTTAGGCCGGGGTCACAAGAGTGTATAGCATCTGAAGTGAGGCATTGAATGCAATATGCTAATGAAACTCAGCTAAAACTCTGCTGCGACCGTGGTCCAAGTGTCATTCACCTTTCTCTGATTCATGTGGGAGAATAAGATCACAGGTGAGAAGGAGAATGAGAAATGAATGTCTCCATCTTCTCCTTTGCATGTCTTGGTGTATAGTGGACTGTACTGGGATGTCATCTGAGTGCCGTGAGATGTTTCATATACACCTATAGATTTGTATGGGTGCATATGATCCGAGACTCACTCTGCTGTAACCTTTTCTTCAGTTTGATTTAGAGCTGAGAAGAAAAATTGCATATCGTAACTGCCCCATAGTATAACATTGGTCCATGTGCGATGCTGTTCTTTCCTGGTATTACACTCGTCCAATTTATATGCTCGTTTGAAACAGCCCTTATGCCAATGTCAGCCATCAATAATTGGGATGGGAAAAACTTGTTAAAATCAATAGAAACCACAATTGCTTTGTAAGGAAGAGAACTTTTCACAGAACGTCTAGGAGTAAAGCTCTGAAGCTCTTTGTTCTCTTTCGTGTGACTGATCCTCCTGTGAAGCATGCCTGTTCATGATCCTCAAAACCCTCCTACCACTGAGAACAGAACCTTGTATTACTCTCTGTTGACATTTTTCATTCTGGTGATTAAAGAGAAAGCCTTGTTAATCATTTCATAGAATTTGCAGTTCAGCATAACATGAGGGTTTGATCCATTGTGACTCATACAATTGGGACTTTTTGGCTGACCCTTTCTACTTACTGTTAAAGGTATTTAAGTTTCATAAATAATAGAAAATGGAAATAGTAACCGGATCACACATCCAAATTTACTTCAAATGCTGAAACAGAAATATTGTTTATTAAACTGAAATATCCTGTTAATTTTATAGAAAAATCTCCCACAATTCTGTTATGTTCTGGGGCTGCTTTGCTGCATCTGGTAGAGGGTGTCTTGAATCTGTGCAGGGTACAATAAAATCTCAAGACTATCTAGAGAGAAATGTGCTGCCTAGTGTCAGAAAGCTTGCTCACAGTTGCAGGTCATGGGTCTTGCAACAATATAATGACCCAAAACACACAGCTAAAAACACTCAAGAATGACTAAGAGGAAAACATTGGACTATTCTGAAGTGGACTTGACAGGGCTGTGGGGTACTTGGAACCGGTCTTTGATACTTCTGGGGAGTCACAGGGGTCCAGACCCAGGTCCGTGACCCTGGCGGTGCCAATAAAAGTTCTGGGAATAAGGGTTTATGAATGGTTGTTGTGATACCAGCAGTGGTGTTCAGCTATTGATGGCTGACGCTGCAGTGCAGGACCTCTGGGGATGATGGATTTGCAGCTTTGGTGATTTCACTCTCCACGGGTGGTGGAGCAATCGGGGTGGGGTTGGGCAGTGGTAGACCAGGGTGGCTGTTCTGGGTGGAGAGAGGGATCAGAGCACCTCACAGGAGGTCTTCTGTGGTCTGCCCGTCTTATCAGTCTACCACTCCCCAGGCAGAAATAAACAGTCTCACACACAGTTCAGGAGTTCTATACCCAGTTTACTCAGCAGTTCTTTAAAAAAAAGCCGCTGTGTACTGTCTTTGCCAAGGCTCAGTCCAGATAGTTCCAAAAGAACCAGGATAGCTTGTCCAAGACACCTCCTTATGTTCTTTTCTGTCATAGGGTTGCTCTCTCAGCACTAACTTTTCTCCTTTCTCCTGCTCACACCTCCACACACAGTGCTGCAATCTAGCAGGCACGGGTCCTGTCGGGCGACCGGTACCATGTCCCCTGACCCTAGTACGGCTACCTTCTTGCGGATGTGTCAGGTGTTGGCCACAGCTCCTCTAGATCTAGTGGCCTCCAGTTCTGTGGTTGGAGTCTGGAATCTCCTCGCCACCTTCAGGGCCGGTCCCCTGGCTCCCAACCAGTCCTTCCATTTCAACTCAGATTTGGGTGCACGGTTGGATCGCTCTCTGCCCGTGCCCCTAGGGCTCTCTCTGTCTCGCTTGCAGTCTGTTGTTCCATGACCCAGGAAGAGCTCCAGTCCTCTGGATCCTCACTCCTCCTTCTCCACTCTCCGACTGGCCTAAACTAACTTCCCACCCCCCACCTTTCTTCCCTCCATCCCTTGACTGAGCCATACATCTTTGGGGTCCACCCACCATCCCTGGGACCGGGTGTGTTGGGTGTTTGTTAGGTGTCTGGACTTACCATCCTGTTTACCTGAGAACAAGAATACCACACCCGTGGAATGGGTGCAGTACCCCTTGTGGTGACCAGACCGCAGGGGCGCCACAGACTTCTATGAGCCCTGACCTAAATCCTATTGAACATTTTTGGAAAAAGCTGAAACATGTCTTCTGGAAAAGGCAACCTTCAAACACCAGACAACTGGAGCAGCTTGCTCTTGAGGAGTTGGCAAAATACCTGTTGAGAGGTGCAGAAGTCTCATTGACTGTTACAGGAATTGTTTGATTACAATATTTGCCTCAAAAAGCTGTGCAACAAATATTAAGTTAAGGAACCATCATTTGTGTCCTGGCCTATTTCATGAGTTTCATTTTTGAAAAATTCTGTGGACGCAGGGTTGAAAAGCAAAGTCTGACTGTCATATGTTCATTTTCGTAGATTTTTTTTATTTATTATTACTTTTGTCAGATTCAAGTTATTTCTGTGACCATTGTGGGTTTTTCTTTCTTTAAACGAGTGGTGCCAATAATTTTGACTCCTATTTGTTAAATAGAGAAATGCTATTATGTTGAGTTAGCTGTTATCTACCAGGATATGCATCCACTGAAGTAAGTGAGATGGCCAAAGAGAACTGTGCAGATTCCTTATTAATATGTTAACAGCAAATATGACTTCCCAGTATTCAACTAAACAAACATCTGGTCACTAAACTGATTTGAGACAGATGACAAGTGATATCAGTGGAAAAGTTAGAGGTTATACACTACTTGGACAGCCCCTTTTCACTCCCCTGCGTGCGCCCCCATAACAATAAAAAATCCTATACTCACCTCCGGTGTTGGCATGGTTCTAGTGATGTCAAAACTCATGTTCTCGGGGCTCATGTAACATTGTTACGACACACGAGCCCTGTGACCAATCAGCACCGTCTTCCTGCTCCCCACCTCCAGACACAGGACAGCTTAACAGGAAGTGAGCACTGCGGCTGGGGGCGCACACAAGGGGAATGAGAAGGAGCCGTCCAAGTGTTGGATAACCCTTTTAATGTGTAGTGTATTTTTTTGCTTGTTGCTGGGGACTGCAATGCAAAAGTCTTTTATGCATCCCAGTAATGTCAGCTTTGACCAGGCTTCAGATTATACAGGGATTTGTTGCTTTAATTTATGCCATTGTTATCCCAGATAACTACTTTCTCAGATCAAATGCAAATAACAAGTCATTAAAAAATGTCCATCTAAATATCTCTAATATTGACGATCATTAGAGAGTAATATCTTTTTTCCCATAAATCAATAGTGCACGTGAAAATAAGAAACGTAATATCTTATTACAGAAATCGACTCCTTTCTTCTGACTTTTGGTGCTCATAAAGTTCTATGTAGAATTGTAACTGAAGTTTCAGTAAAATGGCTGTATCTGCCTATCCTTGGTTATATTAAAAGGCTTGTTAAAGAGTCGACCAGGGGCGGACTGGCCCAGGTGGCAGGGGGGCAAGTGCCCCCCAGGCTGGCTCTTATGGGCTCATCCAGGGCCGCCCCCATATCGATATGGACCGGTCCGGGTCTGCTTTGCGGCCGCAGATGCTTACCTCACAGAAGACGGGCGCGTTGCGCCGTGGGAGCATGGTGAGTGTTCCGCTAGCACAACCCCCCTCCCCCAGCTCTTCACCTCGCCGGACTCCGCACCCCCCCACCTTACCGGACTCCACTAGCACCCCCCCACCCTGCCTGACTCCACTACCACCACCCCCCCGCTCCCCACCTAGGGTTGCCATCCTCCCTGAGCCAGGGGCACCAGCCCACCCCTGGAGTCAGCTCTGACTTTGAGGATTGCTACCTAAAGGTGAAGCTAGAGTTCATCCACTTCTTCATTGAAGTGACAATTTGGATCTGCCTATAAATTCTCAATAGAATTTTAAAAGCGCCGTCATCTCAAACAGCATCTCAGAAATGGAAAAATCTGTTTTCACCGAAAGGAAATCTGTCTGTAGTTTTGTTCTATGTAGCATGATGTAGGGGCTGATAGGCTGCTTTCACACGTAAGGTTTTTTCAAACCAGGCAAGATCAGGTTTTTCACAAAAAACTAGATCCTTTCTGGATCCAGTTTTTTGCCCATTCACTTTAATGATGACAGGTACCAACTTGAAGCAACATGATGCTACCACACATCATTAAAATGAAAGGGTAAGAAAGTGGATCTTGAAAAGATTATTTTTTTGTGAAAAACTTGATCTTGCCTGATTTGAAAAAACCTGAAGTGTGAAACCAGCCTACTAGGCTATGTTTTGCTGTTTCAATAAAATGAATGAATTACACTGGGGAACACAATTTTTTAGGAGTTAGGTCAGACAACTGTTCTTAATTAATTTTTGGATGCTGAATCCAGAAATGATCTCAGTTTTTCTCTATCACGTCAAGTTTTTGAACTATAGGATTTTTGTCTTCTCAAAAATATGTAAACTACTGTACCTAAAAAGTGTTTTTTTTCAAGATATTGATAATTGACGTATTGGGAGCTGCACACACCTCTCACCACACTGTCTCAGTTGTGACTTCTCTTACAAGTTGCCACGTAGCTCTATATGAGTCGAATTGTAATCAGATAATAAGTCTTATTACAGATATCAGTGCAATTGTGCATCTCTGGCAGGTAAGTTGTGGAGGAAAAACTTGACGTGCTAAAAAAAAACTGACTACATTTTTGGAATCAGCATGCCAATTTTAGTATAAATCAGCTCAAAAACCTAACTCAACAGAAATTTTTTTTCAAATTGTTCCCCAGTGTTATCAGAAGGAGATTATCACTCCAGGGCTAGGTGTCACATGCCTCAGAGTCCTCTTGCTCTGTATAACCCTGTCCACACCACGGAGAGCTGCCAATCAGTTGTGTGGGCAGGGCTATACAGGGCTCAGCATTCTAAGAATTGCTAGATTTGCAGCAGAGAAAACTGTGATTGTGTAATGTGTTGTAAGATTACTAAGGGATCTACTAGCAGATGGGAGCACAGACAGACTGAAACCAAATTTTAAGGTGAACAAGTCTAAATTCATCATATATGGCAGATATAAAGTGAATTGCAGCAAATAAGAAAGTTCATCGAACAGGTAACAACTGAAAGTCTTTTGAAATAGTTTTAGCACGATAATGTAAATAAGAAAGTTTCTAATGATAATTCTCACATGGAAAAAAATGATAGAGAAAAACACAGTCCAAGAATTATAAACACCTAGAGTCCTGGGAATGGGAATCCACAGAAAAACAAGTCCAATATTTACTAGTGCAACCAGTTTTTCAAAGAGTCCCAAATGTCCAGAGAGCTGCATCTGAACAATAAACAATAGTTCAGTAAGTGCTGGCAGGGCAAAAGAGGCTTACGAGACAATTAGCTTGGTGAAACAGAAGCAACTAAAGACAAGCAGCTCAAGACAGGAGAGTTTCAGGAGACAGGTGTGATTGCTAGAGTCCAAAGGCAGTGGCTGGGGAAGCAGGAGCGGATCAGCAAGAGGTGCAGCAGACTGGTAAACCAACAGGGAGCCAGGAATTCAAACCGAATACTCGAGTATGGCTAGACAGTAGGCTGAGGTTTATAAAGGCAGAGAGGAGGATGACATGAAGTAGCGGACACCATCTTGAAAAGGGGAAAGACGCATAGAATGCCAATAGAAGGTCCAAAGTCCTAACAAATTGTTTAAAAACTACATCAAGCAGCCAGCAAGTGACACATCACTGGAATCAGGGTCTCAGCCCCTATATCATGCTACTCTCAGATTGCATAGAAAACACCTATAAACAGATTATCATCAAAACATTTCCTTATGAATTGAGAGTGAAAAATCAATCCTGGAGGAGAAAGAAGTAGATGTCTCTGATAAGAGATATGACAAATTTGCTTATTTTTATGCCCACTATTGATGTTATCTAAATACAGTAGCTTTTTCTTTAGACCGTCCATACATTATATACTCATTCAACATGTCAAACACATTCCCAATCTTAATTCTGTCCTCCCACAAAATGCCAGAAGATTAAGGACAAAGACTTATATCTCAGTTGTTTGACACTTGCTCTCCCTTGATCTTACATTACAGCTGTGATTTCATCAATGGTCCCATCACCAGGTGAATTTACCCCAATCCCTAACAAATGATCGCCCTTTGATGTGAGCTTTCATGGTCTGGGGAGGTGACTACAGATATACTCTGATGTCTTCTTTCTCATTTACTTGTGTGAAACCTAAATTTTCTGGGTTTAATCGACACAAAGTGAGTTACAAGTCTCATCCCCTAATACACGCATTCCACTCATATGCTAAATCGTGCAAAGGAAAGGCGGTCATCATAAAGATTGTGGTGAAGAGAACTGGGAAGAAAAGGTATTTAGAAAGTGAGCTTTTACCATAGATCATATTAATGTATAATAGGCAGAAATATCATGTTTATGTCAGTAATGCATGGTGTACAGAACACGTACAGGTCTTAGGCCTCATTCTGATATCCATTTTCACATGTGTGTTCCATTACCATGAGGATTTGGGAGTTTTTGATGTTGCAGATTTTCTGCATCTATTATGTAAGGGCCTTTCCACATCAGCGCTAAGTGCTGATCGCGACAGTTGCGGTGAAAAAAATGCATCTGCCGCGGTTACCGCATAACGGCCGCACTTGCAGTTCACCTGCGGCAAGCCTCATGCTACGTCTATGGGGCTTGCGGCAAGTGTGGTATAGTTGCGGTTTGGGCACTTGCGGCAGATGCGGCCTCGAAAAAAACACATTTGTTTTGCGGCCGCATCTGCCGCAAGTGCCGAAACCGCACTCGCCGCACACTTACCGCAGTCCCATAGACATTGCATGGGGCTTGCCGCAGGTGAACCGCAAGTGTGGCCGTTATGCGGTAACCGCGGCAGATGCATTTTTTTCACCGCAACTGCCGCGATCAGCACTTAGCGCTGATGTGAAAAGGCCATTAATTAGGTTAAATGCTTTTTTTTTTATAGTTGTGGAGAGTGATATGCTAGTGTTAGGAGACTTAAATACCTGCAATGCTCCTCTGGGAAAGTACTTGCCTTTTTAGAGAAGAAGTAGACTTGAACTCTAGTGTCATCTATTGAAAGTAGCTATCCTAAAAGTCAATTTCCACCTTTTAACGAGCCTTGCAATAGGACTTAGGATAAAAGCCAGACCAGAACCTACATTTGCAGAAACATTGTTTTAATAGCAAGTGATCCAATTCTATGGTGGCCGCGCTCCCCGTGGTAATGATTTTAAGAACTTCTTGTCCACAAAAAAATTTTATTACTCAAAACATTTGAGAATATAAAAAACGGATACAACGCGTTTCGGCGGAGACAACCGCCTTCCTCAGGTATCTATTTCTGAGTCTTGATGGCTCAAGCTGAAGCCTTTGCACACCTGATCCAAACCGTCCGCAATGAGGGTACGGGTTTGCGTACACAGATGGTGCAGCAGCTACAGCGAGTTGTTGGGTTCCCGACCTCGGCTCATGCCCAGGGTCAGCCTGAAGCAAAAATATCTCTCTCTGATAGGTTTTCGGTGGGAAGGGGGGGGGGAAAGATACATTTATGGTGTTCAGGGAAGCCTGTAAATTATATATGATTCAGGGAGTTCTACATTTTTGTGGTTGGTGGACAAGTTTTTCACGTCCTTGGTGTATAGTGAACTGATGGGGTTTTCCTTGCTATGTCAAATCTCCGTAAACTCAAGCAGGGAATACAGCCGGCTGAGGAGTATTGCTGTGAGTACCGGAAATGGGTCCCCGACACTCAGTGGAATGACCCTGCCCTTAGCAGTCAGTTTATCAGGGCCTGTAAGCCAGGCTTTAGGACTTTCTGGTCCAACATGCCACTCCAAAGACGTTGGAAGCTGCGATGTCCCTTGCTATCAGGGTGGATATACGCCTAAGGAGAGACCAAAACTGACCTTGCCCCTGTGCAAGGACCCATACTGTTGGTGGTTGTCTCCTCCCATAGTTCACCAGCGATCCATCGTGCGAGTTCTTTCTATTCAGACCATCCTAGTGTGTGGAGTTCCCCTGTTGCTTCTGCAGATCTGCTGTCTATATTCAAATGTTTTTTTATTAAAAACACATAAAGTGTACAGGTCAGACAATTTTTTACCAACATATTTCAGCAAAGTAGAATTTGGTGTATAAACATCATAGTATAGTCATCTAGCTATAGGATGTTGATGAAACGTGACGTAGCAATATGTATAGGGTTTAGAACTTGCGAATATAGTTATCAACAAGACCATTTATATGGTGACAGTTAGCATTTGGGTCAAATGACCAGTGGCATTTAAGCAAATAGATCTGCTGTCTAAGAGCCAAGCATCTTGTAGCCTTGGAGTTTGGCTACAGCTTTCAAGTTTGTTTTGTATTTTTTGTTTTATTTGTGTGGGGTCTTACGGCTCCTGTCCTAGCCCCCTTGGTGAGGGAGAGGGGGTATTAGACTAGGGCTGACCAGGAGCAGGGCAAGGGTGGCGGCTCAGATATCCTCCCCTTCAGAGGTATCTCTGGGAAAGGGACAGCTAGAGCTCCGCAAGTCTGAGGGTCAGTCTAGGAAACCCGACCCCCCAGTCATTCCTACAGCGCTTATGACTTACCACTCAATCTTAGGAGATGTCCCCATCCCCTGCTGCCCTTTTGCTTTGCGCCATGCGGCAGACATATTTATTGTCAACTAGTGACATTGGCACTGGTTTTTGTCTCTTTGGTCTGTCATATTTTAAATAAATTAGTTTTTAATACTTCTTAGTATTAGGATTGGACAAAACTTTATTGATACAATCATGTTGATTACATGTATGTTTTACCTGCAATTTCCGCGTCGTATGTAATTCTATGGAGAAAATCCATATATAACCCTCAGCTTTCCCGCAATACAAATTGACATGTTGCAGATTTTGGAACACACACCTCAGGTAATTTTACACTTTCTTTTTGTTTTTTAAAGAAACTCAGTGGACAGAAGATTTGATTTAGAGAATAGTAAAAGTTAATCAATTCTAGGAAAAATAAAATTGCTCAAATTCAACTTTGCTGGTAAAATCTGGCTATTTTTCCAGCTTGACTCTTGTCAGATGCTTTCTTCTCTAATTAAAATTGCTATACTATTTGTTTATCTCAATTTTTACATTTATATATTCAGACCTAAACCAAAAATGCAACAAAAGGCATCAAAACGTCATGCGTTCTCCAAAATAATATCAGCATGAGCTACAACTCTGAATGCAAATGAACTCCCACAACTCTATTGAAAGAACATAAGAAGCTATGAAGTCTAATGGTACCTTTACACGCTGCTACCGAAGGTAGCAACAGGTAGGGACCGCACGTGCATGCGCGCGTTTTCAACGGTTCCTAACAGTACCTGATGCCGCAATTACACACCACCACAAGGTGCTCCACAGAAGGTATTTTCGTTCCCCGGAAGTGCCGACGGGTGCCGCAGGTTACCTTCTGTGGAGCACCTTCCCTGATTTACACACCGCTACAACAAGGGAATATGGGCGTACATATTGTGCGCCGTAACTACATAGGCGTGACAGAGTAGTGTATTACGCGACGCTCGTACGGTGATTGGACAATGCAATAACATCACGATTGGCCAGCCAGCGCAGGGAGGCTGGCTAATACATGACGCTATACCAAATGTGTATTGTGACTGGTCAGCTCGTTACATATGCCGCCCTGTGCAGAGACAGTCAATGGATACACAGTAGCCCCCACCAATGAGAGCTGATGGGGCGTGGTATACATGACGCTCTAGCACGCCCCAGGTAACTCAAATACCGTACCTGTGCCCCGATTACACGCCACCACCATAGGGGTTATGCCTGCTTGTTTTTCAGCATGGCTGAAAGACAGGTATCCAAAGAGACAGGAAGGTACAACCTGAATTACACGCCGCCATTTCGCGGTGTTTTGCAGGTAAAAGGTACAATTTTCTCCGACACCTGCCGGTTTCTACCTTTCAGTAGCGGCGTGTAAAGGTACCATAATCCTGCTCCCTGGATAAGGCTATGGGGTGGTATAATGTACGGTAGTTGGACCATTCTAACCTTCAGTCCAGGTAAAATACATTGATTGTGGAACTAGTTGTACAGCCATTTCTACAAAGCGTCCCAGGATCCATTTTTCATTAGACACAATATCTAAACCTGCAATCATGGATTGGAGTGTCTCCGGACTTGTCTCCTCTGGGAGGTCATTGGTAAACGATTACAAAGGCAGCTGCCAGCAGTGGATCTTGCTGATTTTCCCAGCTTGACAAAGCCTTCCTCAGACAACCAATAATAACATCACTGGTAACAGCCACTGCTGTAAGTAAAGTGATTTTGACATGTGGCGGCCATACTCAGTACTGAATACTATGAGGTGTTAAGAACATTTTGCTTCCGTTTCCCCATCATTAACATTGTATTAACATGTCTATCACTCCTGTGATTTCCATAATTATATTTTTTTCTGCTTAGTACAATAATTTCAATGTTGAGCAGTGTATATCAACAAAAAAAATAAATAAATCCAAGTAGTTGTTATCCAAGTGTAATCCAAATTTTTTCACGGACCCATAGCCTTGAATGGACGAGTGTCATCCGATTCTCGGAGGCAAATCACTTGGTCCAAGGAGATTATTGGACATGTGCACTGCTCACTGAATAACACTGCTGTGAGACGGATCAAGATTTTTGATGGATCGAACTCGGAACTGAAAAACGGTTTGTGTGCACGAGCCCTTACATATTTTATTGGCTAGTACTGCATTAATATGCAGCTGGTGCCCACTGCATTGTTACTGTTTAGGCTGCGTGCACATGATCCGGAATAGCAGCGTTTTGAACACGGCATCTTACCGTCCAAAACGCTGCATTGTACAGCACTAGAGCAGTGAATGGATTTCTAGAAATCCCATGCCCACTGTGCTTCTAGTGTATGCAGCGTTATCTCACCTGCGGTGCGGGTTGCCTCGCTTCTGCATCTCTGCAGCATGTTAATTTATCGCTGCGGAGTTGGAAGAGATATCAGTGCGTGAATGCAGGGAAAAGCCGCCCGCCCCCAACACAGATCGTGTGCACAGGGCGACTGCGCTCACCCTGCGTTCACCCGCAACTTCCCACAGGTGCAGAGGCATTGTGTCCAACACGCAGCGCCTCCAGATCCTGTGCACATACCCTTAAAGTACCTATATTGATGATGCAAACACAGACTGGGTAATTTCTAGAATTTCCTTACAATTTAATTGTATGTATTATAAAGGGACCTTGTCTCAAAATATATTATTATATGCAGTTCTGCTGCTCAAAGTTCACACATTTATTTTCTTTGTTCAGGACAGACATTTACTTTGATACAGAAATCTATTGCCACCTAGTGGCCAATATTAGTAATTCGTGTAATTCATGTATTTTGTATCTTCCCAGATGACAAAGTAACAGCAATATTTTGGGATTGTCCCTCAAGATCAGTAGCGTAGATACCGATGGGAACAAGGGGGGCATCAGTTGCCCTGGGCCCCACATGCTGAGGGGCCCACCCAGCGCTATCACTACTTTTAACTGTATCAGCACACCCATTTGCTATACAGTTAAAGGAACCTGTCAGCTCATTTTATAATAATAATATAATATTTATTCATTTATATAGCACTATTAATTCCATAGCACTTTACATACATCAGTATGCCCCTATTCTACCACTACCTGTCCCTGCACCTTGCTAGCTCATCCCTAACCGTCCCTCTCTGACCTAAACCTGCTCTATAAAGCTTCTATAAAATGATTTCATAACTTACATCCAGTCTACATCCATAGACTGGAATGGGCGGTCTCCAGGGCTCCATTCTCCCTCCTCACAGGCTCTTATCACACCCCGCTGGGTGTCATCATTCCATGTCCTCTGTTGAGATTCCCGACTCCTCCATACAGTATGATGTGCACCCCTGTATCAGTTCCGGTCTGGTGCATTGTGGGGGCTTATAAGGTGTACGGGTAGCTTCAATATGCTAAAAGCCTGCGAGGAGTGAGAATGGAGCCCTGGAGTCCACCCATTGCAGTCTATGGATGTAGCCTGGATATAAGTTACTAAATCATTTTTGCCAAGCCTTATAGAGCAGTTTTATCTCAGAGAGGGATGGTTAGGGATGAGTTAGCAAGGTGCAGAAATAGTGACAGGATAAGGGCCTAAAACGAGCTGACAGGTTCAATACAGCAGGAACACTCAATCTCCCTGCTCTGTCACTCTCCATTCTGTCAGTCTCCCTGCTCTGCCACTCTCCATTCTGTCAGTCTCCCTGCTCTGCCTCTCTCTCGATTCTATTGATATCCCTGTTCTGCCACTCTCTGTTCTGTCTCCCAGCTCTGCCACTCTCTGTTCTGTCTCCCTGCTCTGCCACTCTCTGTTCTGTCTCCCTGCTCTGTCACTCTCCATTCTGTCAGTCTCCCTGCTCTGCCACTCTCCATTCTGTCAGTCTCCCTGCTCTGCCACTCTCCATTCTATTGATCTCCCTGCTCTGCCACTCTCTGTTCTGTCTCCCTGCTCTGCCACTCTCTGTTCTGTTGATCTCCCTGCTTTGTTGCTCTCTGTTCTGTTGATCTCCCTGTTTTGCCACTCTCCGTTCTGTCAGTCTCACTGCTCTGCCGCTCTCCATTCTGTCAGTCTCCCTGCTCTGCCGCTCTCCATTTTGTCAGTCTCCCTGCTCTGCCACTCTCCATTCTGTCAGTCTCCCTGCTCTGCCACTCTCCATTCTGTCAGTCTCCCTGCTCTGCCGCTCTCCATTCTATTGATCTCCCTGCTCTGCCTCTCTCTATTCTGTCTCCCTGCTCTGCCACTCTCTGTTCTGTTGATCTCCCTGTTCTGCTGCTCTCCATTCTGTCAGTCTCCCTGCTTTGCCACTCTCTGTTCTGTTGATCTCTCTGCTCTGCCTCTCTCTCCATTGTATTGATCTCCCTGTTCTGCCGATCTCTGTTCTGTTTATCTCCCTGCTCTGTCTCTCTCTCCATTCTATTGATCTCCCTCCTCTGCCACTCTCTGTTCTGTCTCCCTGCTCTGCCACTCTCTGTTCTGTTGATCTCCCTGCTCTGCCTCTCTCTCCATTCTATTGATCTCCCTCCTCTGCCACTCTCTATTCTGTCTCCCTGCTCTGCCACTCTCTGTTCTGTTAATCTCCCTGCTCTGCCTCTCTCTCCATTCTATTGATCTCCCTGCTTTGCCACTCTCTATTCTGCCTCCCTGCTCTGCCACTCTCTGTTCTGTTGATCTCCCTGTTCTGCCGCTCTCCATTCTGTCAGTCTCCCTGCTTTGCCACTCTCTGTTCTGTTGATCTCTCTGCTCTGCCTCTCTCTCCATTCTATTGATCTCCCTCCTCTGCCACTCTCTGTTCTGTCTCCCTGCTCTGCCACTCTCTGTTCTGTTAATCTCCCTGCTCTGCCTCTCTCTCTATTCTATTGATCTCCCTGCTCTGCCACTCTCTGTTCTGTCTCCCTGTTCTGCCGCTCTCTGTTCTGTTGATCTCCCTGCTCTGCCTCTCTCTCCATTCTATTGATCTCCCTGCTCTGCCTCTCTCCATTCTGTCTCCCTGCTCTGCCACTCTCCGTTCTGTTGATCTCCCTGTTCTGCCGCTCTCCGTTCTGTTAATCTCACTGCTCTGCCACTCTCCATTCTGTCAGTCTCCCTGCTCTGCGGCTCTCCATTCTGTCAGTCTCCCTGCTCTGCCACTCTCTGTTCTGTTGATCTCTCTGCTCTGCCTCTCTCTCCATTCTATTGATCTCCCTCTTCTGCCACTCTCTGTTCTGTCTCCCTGCTCTGCCACTCTCTGTTCTGTTGATCTCCCTGTTCTGCCGCTCTCCGTTCTGTTGCTCTCCCTGCTCTGCCACTCTCTGTTCTGTCAGTCTCCCTGCTCTGCCGCTTTCTATTCTGTCAGTCTCCCTGCTCTACCACTCTCTGTTCTGTTGATCTCTCTGCTCTGCCTCTCTCTCCATTCTACTGATCTCCCTGCTCTGCCACTCTCCGTTCTGTCAGTCTCCCTGCTCTGTCGCTCTCCATTCTGTCAGTCTCCCTGCTCTGCCACTCTCTGTTCTGTTGATTTCTCTGCTCTGTCTCTCCATTCTATTGATCTCCCTGCTCTGCCTCTCTCTCCATTCTATTGATCTCCCTGCTCTGCCTCTCTCCGTTCTGTCTCCCTGCTCTGCCACTCTCTGTTCTGTTGATCTCCCTGTTCTGCCGCTCTCCGTTCTGTTGATCTCCCTGCTCTGCCACTCTCTGTTCTGTTGATCTCCCTGTTCTGCCACTCTCCATTCTTTCAATCTGCATACTCTGCCTCTCTCTCTGTTCTGTCGATATCCCCACTTTGCCGATCTCTATTCTGTTGATCGCTCTGCTGCTGTCCATTCTATCGATCTTCCTGCTCTGCCGCTTTCTGTATTGTCAATCTCCCTACTCTTTGGCTGTCTGTTCTTTCGATATCCCCACTTTGCTGCTCTCTATTCTGTTGATCTCTCTCTACTCTGCCTCTCTGTGTTCTGTTCATCTCCCTGCTCTACCGCTCAGGGCCGGTATTAGACAAAGTGGGGCCCTGGCCAAAAGTTAAAAGTGGGGCCCCAACAACTAACAAATTGCACTATCACACATAAACTTTTAAGTTGTATTTACAGGTGCTAATTTCAGACCTTTAAATTAGCGCCATCGAATATAGTAATGTCATCCAGCACTTGTGGCCACAGGGTGAACTGCAGCTGGGATAGACAGGACGGTCTGCTCACAAAAACACCCACAGACACTCTGACCCTGAGCCTAAGTCGCCTCTTGCCAGGCGAGGGGTGGTGGGAGTAGCTACGTGTGGGAAGTAGAGAGAACCCGGTAAAGGGGTGGAGGAACTAGACTCCAAGTGGACCTAGGAACACGAAGTTGGGCGGGTAGACCTAGAAATTCCCAGGAGGATGGAAGAGCAGGGAAGCTTCCCTTCCCTTCAGCTGAGTACTGACTGAGGCATGCTGAGAGAACAACGGGGCCATGTGGCCTGCACCTTAATGGCCTGCCTGGAGCCCAGGCTGGAACCCGTGGAGAAGTAGAAGGAGCCAGGTAAGCCTGACTAATCCAGGTCACTGGTGGCTGGGCCAGAGAACCAGAGCGCCGGCTCTGTAGATGTTGCTGGAACGCTTTATGCCTCTAACCACGAGACACCCGGCGGGGTGCGGGAACTCCATGTCCCCGCGACCCAACAACCGGTATGGAGAAGGACAAAACCATCGCATACTAGGGCTAGTGACCCAGACTGTGGGATGACTCACTGTAGAGTCCGTAATGGCCGGACCGAACCCGTACGCGAGAGAACAGAAAGAACCAGAGGGTCCAAGAGATACACTGAGGGGAGTGACAAAGTGGAACCATCCCAGCTGCAGTGAGAGCTTGAGCCCGTGACCGGTGTGTGGACCTGGTCCATGGCAAGTGTAAAAAGAACAGTTAAGAACTGTGACCAGTGACTGAGGTGTTATACTGTAACAGGGTAAAGTATCCGGTCAACTCAAGATCTGTGTGTGACTGTTATTCCAAAGAGTGTTTAGATCAGGCTCACCTGCGGAGCCGCATACTGACGTGAGTGACCCGCCCAGGGGGTCTATGAGGACTCGGTATTCGGGTGTTTACTGTAAGGGGATGTCACTGGTGGCCTGCCCGGACCACTTGGATAAAGGGGGAAAAATAACAAAGGAAATAATAAAGTCTCGTGACGCCACCTGCAGTTTCTGGTGATCTCACCAATGCCGCTGTCAGATCACCGGGGATGGTGGTATTGCAGCCAGTTGACAATTCTCCCAGCAGGCAGAGCGGAATCCCCGGGGCAGTGCTGCTGCTGTGCTGGTTGTCTTGGTAGCAGCTTTGTGAATTAGCTTAATAGAATAAGACACCGGAGGGTTGCTGATTCTGTACGGGTACTTTACTGGCAACAGTTCTTAGCAGCTCAGGCACACAGTTACACAGTCTTTGTGGGTAGCTGGCCGGGTAGTCACTTGGGAGAATAAAGTCTCTTTGAGGCTCGCAGGGTGTTCCTTCCTTAGTAGCTTCACTGTCCTCTGTGTCTTTGCTTGTGCCTCGTTACTATCCCTGCGCTGTCCTGCACAACCCACTTGTCTACCAGGCCTGTTGGGTGCTATGAGGTACCCTTCTTCTTTAAGGGGCTCAACATGGTTTAGTGCTTCTGGCGGGGCTGCACGTTCTGGACAAGGTCGGGGCTGCTTGGCAAACCTTGTGACTCACCGATATTGACGGCTCAGGGTTAGACTCGCCTGCACTGTGACTTGGTGCTGGTACCCCATTGTGGACCAGGATTCCCCCGGACTGTCAATAAGGTCCGACACTGGGTTTCCTCCTTCTGTCTGGGTTGCCTCTCCTTTTGGGCGCCCTCCCTGTGGTGTCCCTCTAGGACTTGTCTCTTTGTTTCGTCCCTCAGACTAGACTACTCCTGTCTGTGTTTTTCCCCCTCCTTCTACCCTAACGCTCCTCCCACCGGGACCAGTTACCCTGGTAACGGGTGGCCAATTGGTCCTCTATGTTAGGTGTAAGGATGCTGGGATAAGAGCCTCAGGTTGACTTTACACTCCCAAATGACAGGAATACCGCACACTCAGTTATGGGTGCAGTAACCCTACTGTGGCGCACTGAACAGTGGGCGCCACACATAGTCTTGATGCCCACATCCTTTTCAACACACTTAAATTAAAGCGCTAATTAAACTGCTAAACGAATACACATCTGCACTTGCTGCACAAATTTTCAGTCTTTCGAGCTTCTTTTAACATGTTCATGTTTTCAAAGACACGAAGCGGTTGAAATAGGTAACCTAACCATTTTTCAGGCAGCTACCGCTAGAAAGCTGCTGATTTACTAGTCTGACTTAATACGATTTAAAAAAACGTAACCAAAAATGCTAGAAAACAAGCAAAAAAAAACACAAAAACGCCAGTGTGTCCCAACCTGTCTTACGCCTGAAAAACTCAAAAGATTCAAAGATACACACGTATATTCACACACCCTAACATCTCACATACCTTTAGATAGTAGTTAAGGTAATCATACAAAGACTTAAGTTGGCCAAACCCAGAGATAGACAGGTTCATCTGATTAGTCTAATGACTGTCAGTGAAACGTCGATCCGTATGTTCAATTTCAGACTGGAGATCCTTTTGTTCTCCAAAAGATGGGCAAACCACCAGAGATTTCTAAGGGTGTGTGCTCATGGCCAGTATACGCAGTGTTTTGGATGCAGCGTCTTGCCGCTGCGTCCAAAACGCTGCGTAGTACAGTATAAGCATAGTGGATGGGATTTCAAGAAATCCCATCCTCACAAGGCTTAACCCGACCGCCGCGATCTTTTAGCTGTGGTGCGGGTTGCCGGCATTCTGCTTCTCCGCAGCTTGAAATGAACAGCCGGAAGTGGCTCCCATCGAGTGACTGCAGGGAGAAGCCACCCTATGTCAAGCCCAGGATTTGGGGTACTCGGGTATCAGGCTTCGAAGGGGGTAACGGTGTCACGGGGAATGGCGGCCGCGCCTGATCCCGTGTCCTGGGCCTATCTTTGAAAAATGGGGTGATATTTACAGGGGACTATTTACAGTTTCTTGTGACGCCACCTGTAGTTTCTGGTGATGATTCACCAGCTCCGCTACAATCCGCCGGAGGTGAATGGTACAGCGGCAAGTTGGTGAAGTCCTCCACAGGTAGGACTGGGCCTCCTGTTTGGAAACAAGTTCATTGGAAGGAATACAGGCAGAGTCAAAAGTCACTTTTGCACCAGGTACTTTACTATTCACTTGCATGCATACACAGTTACAGTTCAGCACTCCTGATGGTATGAGGACAGGTAACTTATCGGGTGGCTGCAGGCGGACTCCAGGTAGTAAGATGGAACCCTTGGTGTGCCTTTGTTCTCTATCCCCGTCTGTTTCTTCCTGCTTCCCAGTTTGTTGTGTGAAGCCTGGTGACTTGTAATCAACCTGACCTCTTCTCTTCTCTCACCCTCACTGCCGTCGGGCAACCCTCTGCTGGCCGACCGCTTGCTCCTTTAGCGGTGCCTGGTACCCTCTCTTTGGTCTGTTCAGGTGCCCGGGAGAATTAAAGACTCTACGGGACTCCGGATTTTCTGTGGTCCTAAAGTATCCCACAGATGCAGGTTCAGGTGCCCGGTAAGCCGTCTGGGATAAACTTCCTCAAGTTCCTCACTCCGTTTTGGCTGTCTGCTCCTGGGATCCTTCCTTAAACCCTTTCTTCTTCTTTCATCTCCCCTTCAACCAACTAAGACTTAGAGGCAAAGACCTTGTGGTGTAAGAAGACCTCCTTGTTCCCCCTAGAAGTGATTTTATTCCCTCTCGGGTAACCTCCCACCGTGTAATCTAGTGTGGGAGTGCTGGCTACCATCCTAGCGTCCACCTGCAGCTGGAGCATCTGCACCTCTTTTACGGGTGCAGTACCCCTCTGTGATGCCTGCTTGGCGGGACGCCACATACCCCCTTTATTGAATATACTCGTCCTGTTTACCGGAAAGTGAAAAGCATTTTCTTTTATCATCAAGATTAACGGGTAACTATATACAATTAAGCATACTTGGTTTTCTTCCCATTGTTGGGAGGCACTATCTTTAAACGTTACACATATACACACACTCTGCAGTAGTTAGTTACTAGACCTCACGGCCCTCGGGTCAAGTTCTTACTGTCCGGTTGTACTATCTGCATATAAGACATTATTAACTCAGCCCAACGGGGAACGGTACTACCTACGCGGGCCCAGCGGTAATGTATTGTCCAGCACAGTTCAGTGTGTATTATCACCGTTGGGCCGCTGCTCACACAGCACACATCATTAAACAAGGGAAAGGAATGTTCAAATAAAAAAGTCTGAGTCTACAAATTAAAACAACGGGGACACTCTCTTCATTCAGGGATTGCAAAAAAGGGAAAAGTAAAAATAAAAGGACATGGTTGCTGGAAGGGGGCTATATACAGGGCAATGTCTCACCACGGGAGTCTCTTGTTGGGTGCAATGTCTCTGCAATGGGAGTCTATTGCTAGCGGGGAGTGTCTACACAGCGGGAGATCCTTATGGCGAACCAGCCTAATGGTCCGGGGTACCGCTCATAAGTGACCTGCTCACCTCGGTAAAGGTCTCTGTCCGGGTGTCCTCACCGCAGGTACGACTCCTCATCGTGACTTGCAAAGAACACGTCATCTGTAAGTCCAGGTTCCTGAAGAAATCCCCAGCCTTCATCCTGGTAGATGAAGATAACGGTTCCTAGGCGGCGAAGTTCTATTGGAAGCAGGGGCTGTGATCTGGCCTTGTCCCATAGTCGCATATACTTTGCTTATCCCGGCTGCCGACTTAAACCGACTTTGCCATAAATAATCGTCACCAGGAGTCCACCGGCAAGTCACCATTTTTTGGTGCATATGGGTTTCATCCTCAGTTTGGTACCTTTAGTTTTAAAGGTTCTTTGGGAGTTTTTGAGGAGGAACAGTTTGCCTTTTCACTCTCATCTGTATGGCAGGGGATGCAGAGTTACTTAAGACTCTTGGGTGACAGAAGCGCTAGCTAGGTCTGGACCTGTGTGTGAATGACTATGTGTGGTTGTCGACCAGGAATAATAAGCTGAAGGTGCCTTCATGGAAGCTGGGACCTAAGTTTATTGGTCCTTATAAGATAACCGCTGTCATTAACCCTGTAGCGTTTCGTCTTAAGTTGTCCCAAGCACTCAGGATTCACAATGTGTTTCATAGATCTCTTCTCAAACCATATGTGCCCTCATCTGCGCCGTCTCCTTTACCGCCAGAGTCGATCTGTGTGGATGGGAATTTAGAATTTCAAATCTCTAAGGTTGTGGATTCTTGCATATTGCGGCGTTCCCTTCAGGATTTGGTGCACTGGAGGGGTTATGGTCCCGAGAAGAGGATGTGGGTGCCAGGGTCAGAGGTGAACGCCGCCAGGCTGGTCCATGCCTTTCACCTCTCCCATCCTGACAAGCCTTGTCCTGAGTGTCTGGAGACCACTCGTAGAAGGGGAAATACTGTCACGGGTGTGTCATGAGGCACGGATGAGATTGTAGAGGCCACTTGCAGAAGATCCCAGCATTTGGCCAAACAGTACAAATCCTAAAAAATTGTCTCTGTCGCTTTAAGAGACATTTCCCTTTTAGTGAAAGCTGGAGGTCACTAGGACCCAGCTGATACCTTACCTTGAGCTGTCTATATATTCCCCTTGACTTCCAGGATGCACTGCTGGTGATAGCTTGTCAGGTGTTTAGAGGAAGCTTCTCAGCCCAGCAGTGTATCCTGGAGTTTCTGTTGAATTGCTGTGCGGATCTTCACAAGCTAAGTGTTTCTTCCCTTCCCTCTTTGTTTGATTCCCTTGTGTTTATCTTTAGTTTGTAGCCGGGCTGACTAGTGTTCACCCACTTTGATCACTATTTAGTAGTAGTTCAGGGTCAGTCAGGGAATACGTATCCTGGCGACGACCATTGCGGAAACTGTATGGGGACATTAGGGGAGACAGGTGACAGCGCTAGTTTATCTACGGGTCACCATCTCCCCTTTCGCCCTTAGCATCAGGGTCTCCTTCCCCCCCCCCCGTCATTGTCCAGCGCTGGGTGTCTCCCCACACCCAGCGTGACACCGCCCCCCACTGCCCCCTACTGCTTGTGTGCCGCCCAGCTTAGGGGACCGGGATACCCGGCGCAGGGTCCCTTTCCTTGGGGGAGTCACTGGTGGCTGGACCCAGGCCGTGGCCCCAGGCTGGCACACTCCTAAAAGGGGTATTTACAGGGGATTTAGAAGTTTATATAATTTATAAAGTTTGTAGATGTTATTGTCGTGACGCCACCTGGAATAATGTGGCTATATATGGCCACCGCTGCCTTGTACTGGCCAGGGGATGATGGTGAGAGGCAGCTGAGATGGTATAGCCCTTTTCCGGGTAGGGCTGTAGGGTCCCCTGGACAGGTGATGTTAAAGTTAATGATGGATGAAGATGGAAGTATGGTGAGGAGATGTTAAGGGCACAGACACTTACTTGATTCACAGCAAATCCTCTCAGCGGTGATGGTCCCAATCCTGGATAGATGGTAACTGTTAAATCAGAGGCTGAGGCACAGATGAGGTTTAACTGGTTTACTTTCAACCAAACTATAATACAACAAGTCCCGTCTCCGGAGTCTGCAATAGGGGTTCAGTTGCTCAGGCCCCACCGGGTCCTTTACCTCCTGCTTGCGCTGTCTATGTGGCCCTGCTGCCGTGTGTGAACTCGCTGCTGGCCCAAATCTGTCCTCTCTGGGTCCCACTCAACAGGCAACTTGAGTCCTTTGTCTCTCTCTGCTTACCCCCTCCGGGAGTACTGCTGAACTCTTAGTATGTTGCTGTGTCTGGCCCTGTGAAGCTTGTTGTTACCTCACGTTTTTCCGGTTGCTGTATTGTATATAACTAATGCAGCCACGGATCCGGTATCCGTATCTGCGCTTTTTATCTAGGGTAGATAATGATGCTACCCGATTCTGAAAGTGTTCCTCTTATCAGTTTTCTCCTCCTCAGACCGATGGCTTGGCCCTGGAAATTGTCAGCCAGTCCTCAGGAACTCAATGCAGCTCCTGTCACTCTGAGCTCATGGCTCCAACTGTCTGAAAATTTACCTCAAACCAGTGTTTTATCTCTAGGGAAGTCTCTGGTGTCTCTGGAGCTCCCCCTACTGGCCAAAGGTGGTAGTGCAGTGGCTTGGCTTTCTAAGTGAGTGCAACTATTATGATCTTATACTGTGGCTAATACCCGCAGGGGCGCCACATTCCCCCTTAGTTAAGAACAGTACTCCGGGACTGTGGGACAATAAACATAAGATATAACAGATAATATCTACAGAGTCTTAAAAAAAAATAAAAAGTTACAAAAACCACTCAAGTTTAAAAAATAGAGTCTTGTAAAAAGTCACTTCAAATAGCGTCCATTAATACAGCTCTGTCCTTGAGGACTATTTATTTGTTAGGAAAGGCACTGCACTTAGCGTCCATTTTTCCAACAAAGTTTATGAATATATTAAGAATGTTCAAAAAACAGTCTTTCCGGAGCTTTAATTTACCGCCTCCGGGCTGATAAATGAAGAAAAGAGTTCAAGAATATGCAAGTAGTTCATACAGAATAGTCTCTGTAGGTTATGAGCTTTTTAACGTTACATCTAATAACTACTAATTAACAACTAAACAAGTTCCTTTCAGATATTTCTGGTTGAATATCTATTTACATTTGGTAGTCTGCATATTTTGCTGGTAATTGACCCTGAGTACTACGCTGTGATCTGCGTAACGCTTGTGTACTGGGTGTACTCAATGTGATGGTGTGAGTGGACGTATACCTAGTAAGTGCTTCTGGTTCTGCTAGGGATAATTCCACATTTGTGGGGTTGGCAATTCCACCGTGTCCAGGACTATTATTACTAGGAATTTCTTCTTCCTGTCTTGGAACGTCTTGTGGTACAGGGTCTGCTTCTAATTCTATTGGTCTTGGGGCTTCTGGTATTACAGGCTCTGGTGTTTGATAGAAGGCCATCATGGGAACTACTACTGCACCATTGTAGGTTGGCCAGGTTTTAGGAAAGTCTCCTAAATAGGTGTGATATACTCCATCTTCTTCTTTTTCGTCAACAGGTTGAACCGGTACTGGTTGAATAACTTCTGGTTCAGGTTGAATGACTTCTTTTTCTTTCAATGTCTCTGGACATAGTTTTAGATTGTCTCTTGACACTAGTACTGATGTTAATCCACCATCTTTACTTATAAGACACATTTTAGGATTGTTCACTCTCATTGGTAAAATTGTATATGGGACGGATTCCCAGTGATTGTCCAGTTTATTAGTGCGACGGTTTCTCTTGAGCACTTGATCACCAGGTTTTAATGGGGTTGCTAGAGCATTCTGGTTGAAGTATTGCTCTTGTCTTTCTCTAGTTTTCTGGAGATTCCTTTCTACGCATTCTTGCACTTGGCGATACTGTTGTTGGCGTAGGGAGTCCCAGTTGGAATCCTGCACCTCTGCGTCAGGTTTTACAATGCCCATTTCTAGATCTATTGGTAGCTTGCCAGGTCTTGCACGCATAAGGTAAGCTGGGGTACAGTTTGTGGAGCTTACCGGGACATTGTTATAGAGGTCTACCAAGTCAGGCAATTTCTCTGGCCATAGGTTTCTCTCTGTCTCTGGTAAAGTCTTTAAGAGATCGATTACAATATGGTTCATTTTTTCGCATAAGCCATTTGTTTGCGGATGATAGGCTGTTGTACGGATCTTCTTGCAGCCATACATATTGCAAAATTCTCTGAAGATCTCTGATTCAAATGCTGTGCCTTGGTCTGCGAGTATTTGTTCCGGATATCCACGCCTTAGCTGCTGTTTTTGCAGTGAGATCTTTCACAGGCACTACTACCAGGAAGCGTGAGTAATGGTCCACGATGGTTAAAGCATAGACATAGCCGGACCGGCTTGGTGTCAATTTCACGTGATCTATTGCTACGAGCTCAAGTGGTTGCTTGGTAACTATAGGCTGGAGTGGTGCTCTTTGGTTTTTTTAGATCTTTTCTTCTGAGGTTGCACGGACCACAGTTTCTGCACCATTCTTCAATTGATCTTCTCATTCCAACCCAGTAGAATCTTTCTCTTAGAAATACTTCTAGTTTTTTCCACCCGAAGTGACCAGCACCATTGTGATAAGCTTCTAGGACCATTTTTTACATCTTGTTTAGGCACAATGATCTGCCATACTAGCTCATGCGTTTTTGGATTGGTATATCTTCTGCACAGCTTTCCTTGGTACAGGAACATTTTGCCTCTCTCTTTCCAGAGTTGATGTGTCTCTTTCGGTGCATTTTCATTGGGATACGCACTTTGCTCAGTCAGCAGTTCTTTCACCAACTTCACAGCTGGATTGCTGTCTTGAGTGTCAGCCCATCTGTGGTGTGCTAATGGGTTGAGATTCACCTGTTGATGTTTCTGGTAGGCACTGGATTGATACTGTCCTACCTTGGGACGATGGAAGGCGGGTAGTTCAATTTCTTCAAGTTCTACCGGTTCTTCTTCCACGTCTCTCAAGTGCGGCATCCGGGATAAGGCGTCTGCATTTCCATTCTTTCGGCCTGCTCTATACTTGATCACGAAGTTGTAATTAGACAGCCGGGCTATCCATCGCTGTTCCAGCGCACCTAGCTTGGCTGTATCCAGGTGGGTCAATGGGTTGTTATCAGTATAGACGGTGAATTCTGCAGCTGCCAAGTAGTGTTTGAAACGCTCAGTCACAGCCCAGACTACTGCCAGTAGTTCTAACTTGAAGGAGCTGTAATTTTCAGGATTTCTTTCAGTAGGCCGGAGCTTTCTACTTGCAAAGGCGATGACTTTCTCCTTGCCTCCTTGCTTCTGAGATAGTACTGCTCCCAGTCCCACATTACTGGCATCTGTGTAAAGGATGAAAGGTTGATGGTAATCGGGGTATGCCAGAACTTCTTCTCCGGTCAATGCCTTCTTCAACTTTTCAAAGGAATCTTCCCTCTCATCACTCCACTGGAAAGGAGGATTGCGGTTTGAAGGCTTCTTCGACTGCCCTACCAGGATGTCTTGTAGAGGTGCTGCTAGCTTGGTGAACCCTTGGATGAATCTACGATAGTAGCCCACCAGTCCCAGGAATTGCCTCACCTGTTTCACGCTAGTAGGTCTTGGCCAATCCCTTATTACGGTTACTTTCTCGGGATCCGGTGCTACTCCTTCTGAACTTACAACGTGTCCCAGGTATTGTACCTTTGGCTTTAGAAGGTGACATTTTGATGGCTTGATCTTCATACCATACCGGGATAAGGCTTCGAACACTTCTGCCAGATCTTGTAGATGTTGTTCGTAAGTCTTTGAGTAGACTATTACATCATCTAGGTACAGAAGGACGGCTTCAAAGTTCTTGTGTCCGAGACAGCATTCCATCAATCGCTGAAAGGTACCGGGTGCGTTGCAGAGTCCGAACGGCATACAATTAAATTCACAGAGACCCATTGGTGTGGTAAATGCTGTCTTCTCTTTATCTTCCTCAGCCACAGGGACTTGCCAATACCCACTTGTTAAGTCTAAGGTGGAAAAATAATTAGCAGATCTTAAAGCAGCTAATGACTCTTCAATTCTAGGTAAGGGGTAGGCGTCTTTATGGGTAATGTGATTAATCTGCCGGTAGTCTACGCACATTCTCATGGTTCCGTCTTTCTTTTTAACTATTACCAGAGGGGCTGCCCAGGGGCTACAACTGTCTCTTATTACCCCGGCCTGTTTCATCTCCCTCAGCATGTCTTTAGCACATTGATAATGAGCGGGCGGTATGGGTCTATATCTCTCTTTTATTGGTGGGTGGTTACCGGTAGGAATTGTATGTTCTACCCCTTTAATCTGTCCGAAGTCTAATGGGTGTTTACTGAAGACCCGTTCATATTCTTCTACTAGTCGGTACACCCCTTGTTTTTGGTGGGTAGGTGTTGAATCTGTACCTATATGCAGCTGCTGACACCAATCTTCTAATTCTCCACTTGAACCATTGTCGTCCGCCTGACATGACGGATTCAAGGGCCCAATGGCTATGATGGCATTGTTGTCAACAGTGTATAGCTTGGCCATTGTAGCGTACCTTGGTAAAGTGACCTCTTCCTCTCCACAATTCAAAAGACGTATGGGTACTCTTCCCCTGTGTACCTCGACTATTCCTCTAGCCGTTAATATCGTGGGTCTACTATCAGTGTACACAGGCTCTACCAAGGCTTGGTAATCTCGTCCTTTAATACCAATGGCTGCTCTACACCATACCAGCATTTCAGTTTTTGGAGGTATTACTATTGGAGTTGGGTCACTTACCCTCACACTGCCGATTTCTCCACCTGCAACCTCTACTTGTTGCTTCAGCACCAATGCTTTTATCTCTCTCCGGAGAATTCTCTGCTGGCAGGATTGGGCAGTTTCCGCAAATTGCTGTAAAATAGTAATAACCTCGGAAAAACAATTTTCTAAAACATTCATACCTACCAATACAAAAGGTTCCCGTCGGTTAACATCAACAATTATGATACCCTGATTTTTTAATTCTGCTCTACCAATCTTAATGGTCATCTCTCTAAATCCTACTTGCGGTACCAATTTTCCATTACTAGCATATATACTTAGCTCAACATTAGATGGTCTTTTATCAATGTCTGAATCTGCCCAGTACCTCTTATAAAGGATATGTGGTATAGATGAAATCTGGGAACCAGTGTCCAACAAGGCATTGAGAGGAATACCGTCCAGCACGATGGGGATAATGGGACGTCCTCCGACGTACTTATCGTGCCAGGATGTTGGGCCTTGAAAGTTCACTCCTGCGAAGCGGCCCGCATTCCCAGGGGATCCTTGTTTAAATCACAATTGCGGGCGATGTGGCCTGGCTTCCGGCAACGGCGGCAAATAGGCTGTCCATCCGGCTGGTAACGGTCGTTGGGTCGTCCTCTCCACGCTGGGTATCTCTGGGGTCTCATCCAGGGAATATCCTCTCTGCGGTTCGCCAACTCCATCTTGGATGTAGTCTGTGATTCTCTCATTTCCTGCATGGTTTTAGCCATTGAGGTGACAATGTCTGTTAGAGAGTCAAGCTTTTGCTGGAAAGCATCATTAACACTGGCCTCCAGGGGCTTAACTGATGTCACTGGCATTCTCTGTTGTTGAGGGGTTTCTGTAATGGATTGCTCAGGATCCTGATCCCAAAGTGCCTCTGCCTGCTGGAGACGAATAGCGCTCTCCTTTAACTGGGCAAATGTCACTTCAGGGTCCTTGAAAGTCAGCATACTCGCATGCCCTCGATGAGAAGGGGTTAATAGTCCCTCAATGAATTGATCTTTTAGCAATTTATCAGCGCCAGTGTTAAACATTGGTTCAGCCAGTGTAAGCGCTTTAAGGGCCTCCTGTAAATTCAGGGCAAAGTCTCTCACACTCTCATTGGCCTTTTGTTTGCAATTGAAGAATTTGGTCTTTGCTTTGCTACCAGCAGTAGTTTCAAATACTGCCTTTAATCCAGCTAGAATATGCTCAGCAGTGTCTTTTAGATCAGCGGACCATGCTGTGACTTCTCGCTTGGCATTACCACTTAACTGTGCCATCAGCAAACCGACACGCTGAGCTTCTGCCATTGGAAACATGTTTAAATAGGCCAGCAGTTTTTCTTTAAAATCATCAAAAGTATTAGGCTTACCTTCATACACTGGAAGCCATGGAGCACCTGGGGTATATGGCATCAACATCGGCATAATGGGCGCTGCACCTTGAGCCGCTGTGCTGCCGAGCGCTCTGTTTTGTGATTCAGCTGCATTTGTGTCGCCGGGTGTTTCGGCGTCTCCGTGCTGTGACATGTTGCGCCCCCTTAGTTAATCCGGACCCTTCCGGTCCTCTGCTTCCGTCGAGATGGCGTATAATCGTTCCGCTGTGCAGCAGGATTGGTTTTCCCCTTTTGCAGACGTCAGAGCTCTCAGCTTGGTACCGCCCACAAAGACACGCCCCCTGCTGCTTCTGCTCGCCGTGAGCTCAGTAATGGCGGAATCTGAAATTTTTCAGTCAGATCAGAGCTCAGGGCTATGACACAGTTCAAATAGCAGTCTCGTGCTGTGGCAGTTATGAGGTAATTAGTGATGATGCAATTTTACCTCAGAGGCTGGCGGCCATTTTGTTTCAATGTTAGTCAATGGGGAAAAGTCTATTTCAATGGTTTCCAATGGGAAAATCACTTTTTGATAAAAAAGTCAATTTTTCTCGGATTTTCTCACAATTTTCGGTATTAATCACGGCACACAGTACCCGATTTAACCAGGCACGGTGAATCCTGTTCGTGACGCTAAAGAGAGATGTGCCGCCCAGCTTAGGGGACCGGGATACCCGGCGCAGGGTCCCTTTCCTTGGGGGAGTCACTGGTGGCTGGACCCAGGCCGTGGCCCCAGGCTGGCACACTCCTAAAAGGGGGTATTTACAGGGGATTTAGAAGTTTATATAATTTATAAAGTTTGTAGATGTTATTGTCGTGACGCCACCTGGAATAATGTGGCTATATATGGCCACCGCTGCCTTGTACTGGCCAGGGGATGATGGTGAGAGGCAGCTGAGATGGTATAGCCCTTTTCCGGGTAGGGCTGTAGGGTCCCCTGGACAGGTGATGTTAAAGTTAATGATGGATGAAGATGGAAGTATGGTGAGGAGATGTTAAGGGCACAGACACTTACTTGATTCACAGCAAATCCTCTCAGCGGTGATGGTCCCAATCCTGGATAGATGGTAACTGTTAAATCAGAGGCTGAGGCACAGATGAGGTTTAACTGGTTTACTTTCAACCAAACTATAATACAACAAGTCCCGTCTCCGGAGTCTGCAATAGGGGTTCAGTTGCTCAGGCCCCACCGGGTCCTTTACCTCCTGCTTGCGCTGTCTATGTGGCCCTGCTGCCGTGTGTGAACTCGCTGCTGGCCCAAATCTGTCCTCTCTGGGTCCCACTCAACAGGCAACTTGAGTCCTTTGTCTCTCTCTGCTTACCCCCTCCGGGAGTACTGCTGAACTCTTAGTATGTTGCTGTGTCTGGCCCTGTGAAGCTTGTTGTTACCTCACGTTTTTCCGGTTGCTGTATTGTATATAACTAATGCAGCCACGGATCCGGTATCCGTATCTGCGCTTTTTATCTAGGGTAGATAATGATGCTACCCGATTCTGAAAGTGTTCCTCTTATCAGTTTTCTCCTCCTCAGACCGATGGCTTGGCCCTGGAAATTGTCAGCCAGTCCTCAGGAACTCAATGCAGCTCCTGTCACTCTGAGCTCATGGCTCCAACTGTCTGAAAATTTACCTCAAACCAGTGTTTTATCTCTAGGGAAGTCTCTGGTGTCTCTGGAGCTCCCCCTACTGGCCAAAGGTGGTAGTGCAGTGGCTTGGCTTTCTAAGTGAGTGCAACTATTATGATCTTATACTGTGGCTAATACCCGCAGGGGCGCCACACTTGTATATCCGCAGAAGACTTAACAGCACACTTCAACAACAAGATCGATCAGATCAGACAAATCTTTGCTACCCAACCATCACAACCACTATGTATTCCAGACCACTCCCCTCCCTCACTAACCCTCCTACCCTCCATCACTGAAGGAGAACTTGAACACCTCCTCTCCAAATCCCATCTCACCACTCGTGCATCGGACCCTATCCCTTCCCACTTCCTCCCCAACCTCACCACCATGCTTATCCCAGCCCTAACCCACC
>JARQOC010000001.1:64292804-64306429 GCA_033576535.1 Allobates femoralis
TTATTTTTTTATTAGCTCTACCTTATTTCAACTTGATCATAGAAGCAGAGAGAGGCCATGGAAGTAGTGAAAATATATGATGGTTCATCGGAGTAGCAGCATTAAAGGAGAAAATTCAGAAAATATGTAAAAATATCCTAACAGTTCCTCTCATAAAGGAACCTGTTAGAAGCTTTACAACCTCCAAGCTAATTACATTCTTGAATAGAGTTAAAAAAAAATATTTAAAACACATGTTTCTAGCTGTAAACAGATATTCCATCGCTAAGGCTGACTTCACACTGTGGGTTGGATCCGATCCGAGGCTTTCCGTTTAAACCAGACAGCCCCGGACCGGTTTTTGGCCCCATAGTAGGCAATGGTGGCCAGATAGAAGCCGGATGGCAGCTCTCTGCCATCCGGTTTTTATCTGTCTGGGACAATCCGGGAGAATTCAGTATTCTCTCACGGACACAAAAACGCTGCTTGCTCTAATTGGCAATTTCCAGATTGCCCCGGAGGATCCGGCGCTCCCTAACATGGACCGATCCGGGAGAATCTGGGAACCGGACACCTGCGGCTGCACGCCACAGTTGATTCATCCGTGGCGGCAGCTGTATGCGGGTGCACACCGGACAGGAGGGCATATTAGCCCTCCGTTCTGTGTGTTGATCCGATCCGGGGCTGTCAGGTTAACCCTGACAGCCTCAGATCAGATCTGACCCGCAATGTGAAGCCAGCCTAAGAAATTCACCTTTCAATCTTTATATGAATGAGGCTGCAAGAGCACTGAACCTCTGCAATATATGTTGACTAGGACCATTCCCCATGTGTTTGATTAATCTTTATTCAGGTCTACTAATAAGGGTGTGTACTCACAGTCTGGAATTTCAGCATTTTGGATACAGCATATTGCCATTGCATCCAATACGCTGTGTTGTACAGTACCAGCATAGTGGATGAGATTTCTGAAATCCCATGCTCACTATGCTTCTCCCCGCCACAGCATTATTTAAGCTCCCGTGTGGGTTTCCAGACTTTAACATCTCTGCAACATGTTAATTTCATGCTGCGGAGTTGGAAGAAATAGCCATAGGGTGAACGCAGGGAGAAGCCGCCCTGCACCCACTGCAAATGGGGAGTACAGTGCGGCTGTGGTCTCCCTGCATTCACCTACGGTTTCTCGCAGGTCTGGAGGTGCTGCGTCCAACATGTAGTGCCTCTGGATCGTGAGCATACTGCCTATCGGCTTGCTTACCTGAGCGAAGTAATTAGATGTGTGCAATCTGATAAAAAAGGGCCAATGTAATTCAATGAGGCAGCCTAGAGCTATGATTTTTTTCACATCTGTATTTGGTATTAAAACAAAACCACAGCATACTGCGATTTGACTTGGTTATCAGTACAGTGCAAGAAAAAAATTGGATGCCATACAAACCTTCAGTATGGCATTCGATTTTTATGGCTCCATTACAATTCTGTATCAAAGGAAACTAAATGACCCTATAAACGTTAATAGCTGTTGAGTAAACAAAATAACGGAAGTTATATGGACAGCACATGGATGACAAGTGGGAAAAATTGTCCTACTTTACTGGATTATTATTATTTATAGAGCCTAATTGATTGCATGGTGCTGTACATAAGAAAGGGATACATACAAACAAATTAAAAATAAAAACAGAGGGGAGAGAGTACCCTGCTCTTACGGGCTTACATTCTACAGGGCAATGGGAAGGGGAATAGTAGGTTTGGTCTGCTGTGGTGCTGGTGGAGCGCCGGTTCCAGTGGTAGAGCACAAGGTCCAGGGGTGGTGAGATGGCACCGTTGTCATTGCAGGCAGTAGGCTGTTCTGAAGAGGTGGGTTTTCAGGTTCCGCTTGAAGGTTCCGAGTCAGTCGGACGTTTTGAGGTGCAGAATTCCAAAGGATGGGGGATACTCGGGCGAACTCTTGCAGGCAGTTAAATGAGGAACGTACAAGTGTGGAGGAAAGAAGGAGGTCTTGGGAGGATCAAAGATTATGAGTTGGAAGATTAGTTTAGAGATATATGGGGGAACAGATTGTGGATGGCTTTGTATGTCAATGTTAGTAGTTTTAATTGGATACGCTGGGGAATTGGAAGCCAGTGGAGGGATTTGCAGAGGGGAGAAGTGGAGGAGTAGCGAGGAGAGAGGTGGATTAGTCGGACAGCAGAGTTAAGGACAGATTGGAGAGGTGCAAGAGTGTTAGCAGGGAGGCCACAGAGGAGGAGGTTGCAGTAGTTAAGATGGGAGATGATGAGAATGTGCACTAGTAGTTTAGTAGATTGAGGGTTGAGGAAGGGACAGATTCTAGAAATATTTTTGAGTTGGAGGCAGCAGTAGGTGGCGAGAACTTCGATATGTGGTTTGAAGGATAAGGCAGAGTCAAGGATTACTGAGAGACAACAGACTTCAGGCACAGGGCAAAGTGTGATATCATTTATAGTGATAGATCAGGTAAGGGAGGTGCGCAAAATGGGGGAAATATGATGAGTTCAGTTTTGTTTACATTTATTTTAAGGAAGAGAGAGGAGACGTAGGAGAATATGGATGATAGGCACTCTGGGATTCTGGACAGCAGAGAGATGACATCTGGGCCAGATAGGTAGATCTGGGTGTTGTCAGCGTACAGGTGGCACTGGAATCCATGGGATTTTATGAGTTGTCCTAGGCCAAGAGTATAAATGGAAAACAGAAGGGGCCCCAGGACAGAGCCTTGAGGGATCCTAACAGAGAGGGGATAGGGTGAGGAGGTAGTGTGGGAATGGGATACACATTCCAACTACCTCCTCACACCAGCCCCTCTCTGATGGGATCCCTCCTGGGGCCCCTTCTAATTTCCATTTATACTCTTGGCCTAGGACAACTCATAAAATCCCATGATTCCAGTACCACTTGTGCGCTGACAACACCCAGATCTACCTCTCTGGCCTAGATGTCACCTTTCTGCTGTCCAGAATCCCAGAGTGTGCGGTTGGAAAGGTAGGAGGAGATCCAGGAGAGGGCAAGGTCAGTGATACCAATGGAAGAGAAGATCTGTAATAGGAGGCAGTGGTCAACTGTGTCGAATGCAGAGGACAGGTCAAGAAGGAGGAGGATGGAGAAGAGTCCGTTAGCTTTGACGGTAAGTAGGTCTTTAGTAATGTTGGTTAAGGTGGTATCGATGGAGCAGTGGGGGCGGAAGCCAGATAAAAGGTTGTCAAAGAGAGAGTTGGATGAGAGGTGGGAGGAAAGTACAGTGTGGACATGCTTTTCAAGAAGTTTGGAAGCGAATGGGAGTAGCGATATGGGGCGGTAGCTGGATGTGGAGGTTGGGTTGAGAGATGGCTTATCCAACATAGGTGTAATTCTTGCGTGAAATCGGAAGGAAAGCTACCGGAGGTTAGTGATAGATTGAAGAGGTGGGTTAGGGCTGGGATAAGCATGGTGGTGAGGTTGGGGAGGAAGTGGGAAGGGATAGGGTCCGATGCATGAGTGGTGAGATGGGATTTAGAGAGGAGGTGTTCAAGTTCTCCTTCAGTGATGGAGGGTAGAAGGGTTAGTGAGGGAGGGGAGTGGTCTGGTATACATAGTGGTTGTGATGGTTGGGTAGCAAAGACTTGTCTGATCTGATCGATCTTGTTGGTGAAGTGTGCTGCGAAGTCTTCTGCGGATATACAAGCAGTAGGGGGGCAGTGGGGGGAGGTGTCACGCTGGGTGTGGGGAGACACCCAGTGCTGGACAATGGCGGGGGGAAGGAGACCCTGATGCTAAGGGCAAAAGGGGAGATGGTGACCCGTAGATAAACTAGCGCTGTCACCTGTCTCCCCTAATGTCCCTATACAGTTTCCGCAATGGTCGTCGCCAGGATACGTATTCCCTGACTGACCCTGAACTACTACTAAATAGTGATCAGAGTGGGTGAACACTAGTCAGCCCGGCTACAAACTAAAGATAAACACAAGGGAATCAAACAAAGAGGGACGGGAAGAAGCACTTAGCTTGTGAAGATCCGCACAGCAATTCAACAGAAACTCCAGGATACACTGTTGAGCTGAGAAGCTTCCTCCAAACACCTGACAAGCTATCACCAGCAGTCCATCCTAGAAGTCAAGGGGAATATATAGACAGCTCAAGGTAAGGTATCAGCTGGGTCCTAGTGACCTCCAGCTTTCACTAAAAGGGAAATGTCTCTTAAAGCGACAGAGACAATTTTTTAGGATTTGTACTGTTTGGCCAAATGCTGGGATCTTCTGCGAGTGGCCTCTACAGTCTCATCCATGCCTCATGACACACCCTTGACAGTATTTCCCCTTCAACGAGTGGTCTCCAGACACTCAGGACAAAGCCTGTCAGGATGGGAGAGGTGAAAGGCGCGGACCAGCCTGGTGGCATTCACCTCTGACCCTGGCACCCACATCCTCTTCTCGGGACCATAACCCCTCCAGTGCACCAAATCCTGAAGGGAACGGCGCAACATGCAAGAATCCACAACCATAGAAATTTGAAATTCTAAATTCCCATCCACACAGATCGACTCTGGCAGCAAAGGAGACGGCGCAGATGAAGGCACATATGGTTTGAGAAGAGATCTATGAAACACATTGTGAATCCTGAGTGCTTGGGACAACTTAAGATGAAACGCTACAGGGTTAATGACGGCAGTTATCTTATAAGGACCAATAAACTTACGTCCCAGCTTCCATGAAGGCACCTTCAGCTTATTATTCCTGGTCGACAACCACACATAGTCATTCACACACAGGTCTGGACCTGGCTAGCGCTTCTTGTCAGCCATACGTTTGTATCTGTCACCCAAGAGTCTTAAGTAAATCTGCACCCCCTGCCATACAGATGAGAGTGAAGAGGCAAACTGATCCTCCTCAAAAACTCCCGAAGAACCTTTAAAACTAAAGGTACCAAACTGAGGATGAAACCCATATGCACCAAAAAATGGTGACTTGCCGGTGGACTCCTGGTGACGATTATTTATGGCAAAGTCGGCTAAAGTCGGCAGCCGGGATAAGCAAAGTATATGCGGTAACCGCATTGCTCAGGATTACACATCTTGAGCAATCCGGTTACCGTATTGCGGGTCAGAGAACCGCTCCGAAAACTGCAGCCTGCATGGTTTTTTACGCAGGCTGCAGAGCCGGAGGCGGTAACCGGATTGCTTGTGAAGCAATCCAGTTTTTATAATGGGCTCCTATGAGGAACGTTTCCTGATCCGGTATTGAGCTTTTTAAAAGCTCAAAACCGAATCAGGTTTTAAAAAAAAAACTGAAATGTGACCCTAGCCTTAGGTGTTTTTTTGCACCATGCTGTTTTGCATGTGTTTTTACATTTCTGCATGCGTTCTTTAAGGTGATTTATGACACCCTGCGTTTTTTCATGCGTTTTTGAAAAAGCACCAAAAAATACTGCAAGCTGCGTTTTTTGGTGCAACTTTAAAAACGCATGCTTTTTGTAACATGGGACCCTATGGGAATCGCATGCGTTTTGCATGGCACTAAATGGCACCAAGCGTTTTTGCATGCGTTTTTCAAGGCAGCTCCTCACTTAAGCTCAAAAACACATCCCAAAAAAGCATGGCACTTTAGGCATGCGTTTTTGCTATTGGGGCATGCATTTTTTTTACATGGGGGCCTATGGGTGCGTTTTTCCATGCGTTTTTGGAAAACACAGGTCTCCGAAAGCGCATGGAAAATCTGCAAGTGTGACCCTAGCCTTAGACATACTGGGAGCTGCAGTTTTATACAATACGGTTGTATGTTGGTGTGGCGGGTGGTTCTGGTAATGTAGTCATGTACTGATGGTGGTTATAGTGATCTAAGGCTAGAGTCACACTTGGCATGCTTTTTTTTGGTGCCATAAAAATAAGCATGCGTTTCTGCATGCTTTTTTCATTTCTGCATGCGTTTTTTTATGTGCCTTTAGGCACCCATGCATTTTTCCTTGCGTTTTTGAATCAGCACCCAAAAAAAGTTCATGAACTATTTTTTGGTGGTGGTTTAAAAACGCATGCGTTTTTTAGAAAACGCATGTGTTTTTTAACATGGGCCCCTATGGAAAACGCATGCATTTTTGGAGGGTACTAAATGGTACTAATGTACCATACGTTTTTAAATGCGTTTTTGTCCGGCAGCTACTCACATAAGTGCAAAAATGCATGCCAAAAACGCATGGCACTTTAGGCATGCGTTTTTTGCTATTAAGGCATGCGTTTTTCCTAATAGGGCATGCGTTTTTTACATGGGGGCCTATGGGTGCGTTTTTACATGAGTTTTTAAAAATGCAGGTCTCCAAAAAAGCATGAAAAATCTGCAAGTGTGACCCTAGCCTTATCTTGTATCAACAGTGGCTGTGGTGATGTAGTCATATAGATGTAGCAATATTTAATTTATTAGACTTGATAGAAGGTCATTATAGGGTCAGTGTGCCAGACTGAAAATAAGCTTCAGCAGGACAAAGTACCTCGTGGTCCGAGCTGCTGTGTTCGTATGATAGAGAAACCAGATCTGCTGAAGCTTATCGTGACCACAGTGACCTGTGAAAGTACGGTCCTGGCAGCAGCTGTACTGTTCTGAGCGATCACGCCGGTTGTGTGCTACACAACCCTATCAGGTGAGCAGTTCCTAGATTTCGCCATAACAATCCTGTCTCCTAAGGATAAGACCCTATTTGCGCATTCTCACCCCTGTTTTAGATAGACTGAAAATATAGCTGTTTAAATGAGGTGATGTCAGTTGAACAAGTATCTGACTAAAGCCCACACACTATAGACAGATGTCCAATCGTTCAGTTGGTAGCTATGTTGCTTGATACTCCCATACACAGATGTGCTCTTTGTTGAGTGCTCTTGTGTTCTCTATGAGAGCCGCTATTAGGCTGAGTACTCACGGTCCGGAGGAGCTGCGTGTTGGATGCAGCTCCTCCGAACCTGAGCGAAGCCATGGGTGACCGCAGGGAGACCGCAGCCGCCCTGTACTCACCATGTGCGGCGGGTGCAGGTGTGGCGCCCCACCAAGCAGGTGTCACAGAGGGGTACTGCACCCGTAAATGAGGTGCAGATGCTCCAAGCTGCAGGTGGACCCTAGGATGGTGGGTGGAACCCATAACCAGCACTCCCACACTAGATTACACGGTGGGAGGTTACCCGGGAGGGAATAAAATCACCTCTAGGGGGAACAAGGAGGTCTTCTTACATCACAAGGTCTTTGCCTCTAAGTCGTAGTTGGTTGAAGGGGAGATGGAAGAAGAAGAAAGGGTTTAAGCAAGGATCCCAGGAGCAGACAGCCAAAACGGAGTTAGGAACTTGAGGAAGTTTATCCCAGACAGCTTACCGGGCACCGAAGCCCGCACCGAATACTTTAGGACCACAGAAAATCTGCAGTCCTGTGGAGTCTTTAATTCTCCTGAACAGACCAAAGAGATGGTACCAGACACGGCTGAAGGAGCAAGCGGTCGGACAGCAGACGGTTACCCGACGGCAGTGAGGGTGAGAGAAGAGAAGAGGTCAGGCTGATTACAAGTCACCAGGCTTCACACAACAAACTGAGAAGCAGGAAGGAACAGACAGGGTTAGAGAACAAAGGCACACTAAGTGTTCCACCTTACCACCTGGAGTCCGCCTGCAGCCACCCGATAAGTTACCTGTCCTCATACCATCAGGAGTGCTGAACTGTAACTGTGTATGCATGCAAGTGAACAGTAAAGTACCCGGAGGAAAAGTGACTTTTGACTCTGCCTGTATTCCTTCCAATTAACTTGTTTCCAAACAGGAACGCTGCCTCGGAGGTCCAGTCCTATCTGTGGAGGACTTCACCAACTTGCTGCTGTACCATTCACCTCCGGTGGATTGTAGCGGCACTGGTGAATCATCACCAGAAACTACAGGTGGCGTCACAACAAACTGTAAATAGTCCCTGTAAATATCACCCCCTTTTTCAAAGATAGGCCCAGGACATGGGATCAGTAATAGAGAGTATGGAGGGCTCTACGTATGTAGGATTGGGTGCACCAATAAAAAGAGAGAGCAAAAAATTGTATAGATTGGGCACACCAGGAAAGATTAATGTACGTCCACAAGTAGATTAAGGTGTCAAAAAAATGTATTGTTTCTTTATTAGGTCACACAGTACATAGATCAGACCAACGTTTCGGCCAGCAGGCCTTCATCAGGGTACTAATAAAACAAAGATAACAGTACAGAAAAAATACAGCGTGTTAGTTACACAACAGGATGCGATAACGATTAAAGTGTTTTAGGTGTTCCCGTGCGGTTTTGTGTAATATGTGGTGATTCAAATAAAGAAACTAAATGTGAATAAAATTAGTAGGCCGTGGATCGGAACAAGTGTGGGTTACCAAAACTAATCTCGTGGAGCCAGTAGTGTAATAGAGGGGCAGTGAAGTATATCTTTAGGATCCTATTTGATAAGTGGCCTCCATGGGGAAAGGAAAAAAGGGAGAAGAGTAGCAGAATAAAAAGAATTAAGATAAGGCAAAAATGGAATAACATAATTACCCATAGTACTGGTGATGGGTCAAAAGGCAGAACAAAATAAATCTGTCTGGAATCAATCAATGTTCCAATGCTAGAAATGAGAAGTAAGTTAAACAAAAGCAGCAAGACAAAGCAAAAGCTGAAATGTGAGTTCAAGCCCAAAGGGTGAATCATGTTAGGGTTATGTGATGCCATTTAAAGTTTTCTCAAAGAGTAATGGATAAAGAGGACACAGGAAAAAAGAAGAAAGAGGTACAGACCCCTGAGTTCTGTGTGAGAGGTTATGCTGCGTAATGTGAGCAACCACCAAGTATAAGAGTAGAGGAAACTCCATGATGTGCAATTTACACAGTAAAAAAAGGGGGTAGATCTCAAAGAATCAATCATGATGAGAAGGTACCTTAGGGTAGTAGGATCTGGAGACAATCAAGAGTGGTCACCAGACCAATCAATAATGTTTAACAGGTACTGTTACTAACAAGGGTAAAACAAAGTAAAGAAATAGTAAAACTTGTGAAAATAAATATATGGAGAGGAATCATAGAGTAAAAATGGATGCCACAGTGTAGATTACCTTGAAAATGCCAAACCAGGGGCTTGGGCACATCTATAAAGAGATAGAGATTAGCTAAGATGAGTGGAGCATTATAGAAAAAACAGACCTCTGAGTATGTGGCAGACATACAGACCTATGAGAGCTGAGTCAAGGCTCAGAGGTATACGGAACCTGTATTAGGAGAGAGGGTGACAGTCTTAGGCTACGTTCACACATTGCGTATTTTTACGCGCGCGTATTTTTACGCACGCGTATTTTTACGCGCGTAAAAATACGCGACTGCATTTTTTTACGCGCGTATTTCCAGTGCTTATAATGGGGCCTATAGAAAATACGCGCGTAAAAAACTGCAAAGAATTGACATGTTCATTCTTTTTACGCGCGTATTTTTACGCTGCGTAAAAATACGCGACGTGTGAATGGCAAAAGTGAATGCCCATTGACTTTGCTGGGAAATACAGATGCACATTCTTCTGGAGAAAATACGCGCGTAAAAATACGCGTCAAAATACGCGATGTGTGAACGCAGCCTTAAGAGGGAATAATAGATAAGAGCGGAGGTTATGGAGTAAGGATCGGTAGCTCAATTACCTTGTGTGCGTCCCTGCTGGGTGCGAGGGGATGTGCGGCGAGTGATACAGTGTGGCCGCGTTATAAAGAGCGAGGGGCGGGACGATGTGATGTCATATCCCTAGTTTGACACGCACGGAAGTGCGGGGAGACAGAGCGGCGGAACGCAAGCCGCGTCTGTGTTGTGAACCAGCGTGTTGCGCATGCGCACTAGTTAGAAGAGAGGCATCGGTGGTCATGGTGCTTGTGACGATTTAGACGATTTTCTACTGCTAAAGTGCATGTTTCCACCGTTGGTGCAGCTTGTGCCATATTGTAGGATGCGATTCAATAGTGCATCTAAGGTATAAGAAAAATAACGTTAGTAGAGCAATAATAGTGTTAATAAGCAGCAATTGGCATAGAATATCAGACTTAGAATGTAAAATACATGTCATTATGTACTATTACAGATTTCAATTTTCTTAGAGGGAATGTCCTAAATGGCTCAGGATGAAATTAGTGTATATTTAGTAGATAGAAAAGCAACATATATCTGTGCAATAACATGAACATTGGGAACCTTAGGAGTAAAGTTCATATAGTCCTTTATGGTCAATGATAATGGGAATAAGGGAAGAATTCATGAAAAAAAGGATTAAGTAAGGAGGTATCTCCCAATTTGTTGACATGTAATAACTGAATGTATACACAAATTAGAAAAAATTGTTAATGCTTATTCTCTGTGAGTTATCATTGCCAAATAGAACCAATGACTAAGATCCCTAGGTACTCATGGGAATAATACATCACAATGTTATGTCAAAATTGTTCGTATTCACGGTTGAGCCCCAAGGGTTCCAGGGTCTGCAGTGTGTGGATCCAGAAGGCTTCCCACAATTTAAGCCTCCGTATACGATCCCCACCCCTTCTTTGTGGAGGAATATCTTCAATGATTTGGAACCGTAATTGGGATACGTTGTGGCCATGATTCAAAAAATGAAAGGGAATAGGCAGGAGTGTATTACTACAACGAATAGTAGACTTGTGTTTACTTATGCGGTCACGTATATGTTGAGTGGTCTCACCAACATACACGTGACCGCAAGGACATTTAATCAAGTACACCACATAAGAGGATGCGCAGGTATAAAAACCCTTGATGGGGTAGCGTTTGCCTGTGCGGGGGTGTGTGAAGAATTCACCTTTAATGACGTTATTACATTGATTACAGCCCAGACAGGGAAAAGTTCCTTTTCTTTGGGTTTGAAGGGTCATTTGGGTTGTCTTTTTTCCGGGGCCAATGTCTGCTCTTACCACTGATTGCCTAATGTTTGGGGCTTTTTTATGACAAAAGAGTGGGGCGTTTGCAAATTCGGGAATCTCGGGGTAACTTTTGTGTAAGAGATGCCAATGCTCACGGATTGATCCTTGTATAAGTTTGTTAAAGGGATGGTATGTGGATATAAAAGGAATCCTTGGACCAGGCTGTCTTTGATGAATTGAGGGATTTAAGTGGCCCTCGGCGATCTGTATCGGGTACCCTCTATTCCTGAACTTGGTTGTCATTTCATTGTGTCTGAAGGATTTCACTACTGGGTCAGACACAATGCGGTCAATTCGCATGTGTTGCGATCTTGGTAAGGAGATCTTTACATGGCGTGGATGGCTGCTGCTATAATGCAACAAACTATTCCTGTCCGTGGGTTTTATATATAAGTCAGTGGTTAGAGTTCCAGTGGGATCAATCGTAACCATTGTGTCAAGAAAACTAATGCTCCGTTCGTCGTGGTGCATAGTGAATGTCAAATTGGGGATTAAGGTGTTGAGCTCATGAAAAAAGGAATTAAGCATAGTGATGGTACCATTCCAAATTAAAAATATATCGTCAATGTAACGGCGCCACATCAGGACGTGTTCCGTTACAATGGGATGGTTGAATATAAAGTCATGTTCAAACTTGCCCATGAAAATATTTGCGTACGGGGGGGCTACATTGGCCCCCATTGCTGTGCCGCGTTTCTGAAGATAGAAAATATCCTGAAAAAGAAAAAAGTTATTTTCCAATACAAGGTGTAACAGATCAATGCATAACTCCTTCCTTAAGGGGTCAAAGTTTTCTTGTTGATCAAGGAACCATTTGACAGCAGCAATTCCCATCTCATGATCTATACAGGTATAGAGACTGTTCACATCCATTGTCACAAGAATAGAATTTGGGGGAACATGATTCAACCCTCTAATGATCCCCAAAAATGCACTAGTGTCTTTGATATATGACCTCAAGGATGGAACGAGTGGACTTAACATTTTCTCAAGAACCTTAGATAAAGGAGATAATATTGAATTAGTGGAGGCCACGATAGGTCTCCCCGGTGGTCTCGTCAGGTGCTTGTGAACTTTGGGAAGAGTATATAAGACCGGTGTGATAGGATATTGAATCACGAGAAAATCGGCCAATTTTTGGTCGACTGTCCCATTCGACCTGTAACGGTCTATCGTTTTTTTGATCTCTTTCCGAATATCATTTGTAGGGTCCCTCGTTAACATCATATAGGTCATATTGTCAGAAAGCTGTGATTTAATCTCACTCACATAATAGTCTTTATCAAGTATTACCAGAGCACCGCCTTTGTCAGCTGGTTTTATTACTATACTTGTATTATCCTTAAGGGATTTTAGGGCCCTGGACTCAACCTGTGTCAGGTTATGTTTCAAATGTACTTCCCCGTTGTGAATTCTATCCTCAATACCTTTTATATCACGTGTGACTAATTCTATATAGGCCTCTACTGGATGATATTTTTTCGAGGGCATGAAGGAGCTTGGAGAGGTTAAACCAAGTTCCTTGAGGCTTAAAGTGTTATCATTGGTATTACTGGGTAGAAATGGATTGGCATGGAAGTGGGTTTTGAGTCTCAGAGACCTGAAAAAACCTTTCAACTCCTGTTCTAATTGAAAGGAGTTGTATGATGGTGTTGGACTGAAGGATAGTCCCTTCTGTAGGACATGAAGTTCTGCCGGGGAGAGAATATAGGATGAGATGTTGTACACCAGTTGTGACCCACCTGTGACCTTGTCACCATCCGTGAGGGTCCCGGTATGCCTCTTGCCCCTCCGTGTCTTTTTCGGGCCGGGCGTCGACCTAAAAAAGGGGGGGGCGGGTACTGGGGAGGATAATGTGGATACGGTCCATAGGATTGTGGATGTCCATATTCTCCCTCTGAGCCTGAGGAGGAATAATATCCTGCTCTTGGTGGTGGGGGTTCTGCAGAACGCCATCTGTAGACTTGTTGTTTATCGTAATCTTCTCTGTCCCTGTTGAACTTCGCCTTTTTTCGAGCTTGAAGAGTTTTTTTGAATTCGTTATTAGAAGAAAGGGCCTTTTTCTTGGCCTTTTCAAAGTCGGTGCTGGATAATGAATCCTTGAGTTGTTCCTCTAAAGCGGTTACGCTCTCACTGAGTTTCTCTAATTCGTCATGTAGAAATTCAATTGTTAACAAGATTAAATCCATTGAACACTTATTTAAGATGCTCTCAAATTTTGTACAAAAGGCTTCATTGTCCGAAAAAAGGGTCGGACGTAAGGATACACGAAGACCTCGTGGTATGCGTTGAGCCCGATGATACTCAGCCAGAGTTATATAGTGTAAATCTAATGCGGTTTGTTTTTTCAGTTCCCTCTCGAAGCTAGTCGCTCGGGTTTCTTCTGGCGGTGTGTCAAGAAACTCTTTAGGTTTCTTCACACGCGAGAGGATAGTGTTGGTGTAATCACTATCATAGGAGAAGGTTTGGAACGACATCTGATATATACGGAGCACCTCCTAAATAATAGAGCAGTAATAGAGAGTATGGAGGGCTCTACGTATGTAGGATTGGGTGCACCAATAAAAAGAGAGAGCAAAAAATTGTATAGATTGGGCACACCAGGAAAGATTAATGTACGTCCACAAGTAGATTAAGGTGTCAAAAAAATGTATTGTTTCTTTATTAGGTCACACAGTACATAGATCAGACCAACGTTTCGGCCAGCAG